>JAHLJT010005303.1:0-242661 GCA_031308135.1 Acheta domesticus | reverse complement strand
TTCAACGCCACCTTAACCTTCTATTACTTATTATCCCCTATTCATATAATTCCTTCAATTCTTATAATTTTTTTTTTAATCCAGCAATTTAGAAACTAACATTTCTACTAATTTTCCCTTTTTTTCATAAAAAAGGAAAATTATTAATAAAAATTATGACATATATTCATACGGTGTAATAAAGACCTATATTCCTATCACGCATCAATTAATGGTAAGCATTCATTAACGGAGGGAATAATAAGTATTTATTAATATATAAAAGCTTTATTTAATAGTTATATAATATATATATATATATATATATATATATATATACACTGCTATAATACAAATTAACTATAAGTGTTCTAGAATTTACTTCTATATGCTACAAACTAAAAGTGGTGATGATTATTAATAAATTTATTATAGATATATAGATGAACCTAATAGGACTATTATTCTGTAAAATTGTAATATAATTAACAAGATCTTATATACTAAAGGGGAATTTAAAATTATCAATCCACAGGAGCACAATCTTATCCAATATAAAAAATGATTGTGCTCCCCCACGTGGATTGGTAATTTTAAAATTCTCTCTTACACCAACAATAAATAATCTACACTCAAATTTCTGAACCAATGTATAAGAAATTACTATTAAAGTTAAATGAAATGCCTGAATAAAGGATTATCATTTGATAGGATAAATCATGTAAATTATTTACTTTCATTGAATTTAATAGAATTAAACTATTACTTAAAAACTCAAATTTCCCGTGCATCATACACCAAAATTCATAATTTAAAAGATAAGCTAATGGGTTCATACCCCATTATAAAGGTAAAATCCTTTTCTTTTTAATTTCAATATTTAATCCCTCAAAATCATTATTTCTAGTCACATAATTTAAGGAATCATGATCTCTATTAGATCCAATTCATGACCAGCCACATGAATAGGTCTAGAAATCAACTTATTAGCCTTCATTCCATTAATCTCATCAAAAGATAATATATTATCAACAGAAGCAGCAATAAAATATTTTATCGTTCAAGCAATAGCATCATCAATATTATTAACTTTTATCACTCTTAACTTAATCATGAACACAAATATTTTAAATGAAAATATCACCAATTCAATTATTTCCATCACCTAGTTTTAAAATAGGCGCTGCACCTTTCCATATGTGATTCCCTTCTGTAATGAAGGCTTTATCTTGACTAAATTGCTTCATTTTAATAACCTGACAAAAAACTAGCCCCATTCGTTATCCTATCATATTTATCATATTACCAGCCTATTATGATTTTTGTAATATTATCCTCAATCCTTATTGATCAATTGGTGGATTAAATCAAACATCGTTACGAAAAATTATAACCTATTCATCTATTAACCACATTGGTTGAATATTACTAGGACTAATAATATCAGAGATCTTTGACAATTCTATTTCACTATCTACTCTATTCTTTCAACAACTATTCTCTTAATTTTTTTCAACCTGTCATCACAACATTCCAATCAAATCCCTTTCAGATGAAATTCATCGACAATTTAAATTTTTCATTTCAGTCAATTTAATATTCCCTTGGAGGTCTTCCACCTTTTGTAGGATTTCTACCCAAATGAATAAATATTCAAAACTCATGTCATAACAATATAGAATTTTAGTATAATTATAATCTTATCCACATTAATTACCCTATTTTACTATTTACGATTAATAATGTCATCGTTCCTTATTAACGTAAATCAACTAATATGAATCACCAACCAGTTCAAAAATTAAATATCCTTATTTGATTTCCCTTTTAACAAGAATTTCACTAATCACATTATCACTTTTACCCAATTATATTTTTCAGAATTTAAGGCCTTAAGTTAAATAAAATTTTAGCCTTCAAAGCTGAAAATGAAATTCATATTTTAGGCCTTAGTAAAATTACACCTTAGAATTGCAGTCTAAAATCATTATTGAATATAAGGCCATGATAAAAGGAAAATCATATTCATAAAAAGATTTACAATCTATCGCCTAATCTTCAGCCACTTTATCGCAACGATGATTATTTTCTACTAATCATAAAGACATTGGAACTTTATATTTTATTTTTAGAGCTTGAGCTGGAATTTAAAATATACAAAATAGATCATCTCCTCTAATAGAACAACTCATTTTCTTTCATGACCATACCTTAATAATTTTACTAATAATTACTGTTTTAGGTTGCATATATTATATCCATATTATTTTTCAATCTATACACTAATCGATTTTTACTCGAAGGACAACTATTCTGAACTATTTTACCCGCAATCACATTAATTTTCATTGCACCACCCTAATTACAAAAATTAAATTAATTTTTTTTAAAAATTGTTTTTGTTTCTAAATTCAGGCTCTAAAAGTGGATTCAGGATCTTTCAAAATGGTTATGACAAATGAATGTGTGTATAGGATTGAATATTTTGCTTGATATTTAGTTCTATGAAGGCTTTTATAGGTGTAAAACTCTTAATGCAAAGTGTAGTATAACTACACTTACACCAAATGCTTTATACCAAACTACTTGGTAAAAGTGAACATACATGTGAAAGAACTATAGAAACGTAAATTAAAAAAAGACAATTCTCTTGAGGAAGTGTGTGACGAATGTCTCTGGAATCAACAAGGGTGCACGAACTTGAGAAATTTTAACTTTTGTAGATATATCAGAACGTATAAGAAATGTGTAGACAGGTTACTGAAAAACTCTGATGCCTGCCCCTGCTTATGCATACAGTTTTATAAGTGGAACTCTCTTCATGAGTGGAAGATCACATTAGTAAAAGAAGTATTTAACTCAGTTTTCTTGAAATAGTGTTTTTAGCGGGTTTCAGCAGCTAATAATGCGTTTTTCGATATTTCAGAAGTTTTCTTTATAAATGGACAATGTTTTGGTATTGGAATTCTTCTCTTCGAACAATCATTGTAAACGGACTTTTAGCAAAGTATTTAGCATTCACTAGCGCTTTATCTAATGTCATGACTGAAATTTTTCTCTTAAAAACAATCCAGAAACCTGTAAAAAGTCTGGAAAATTAAATTAATTTTTCTAAAAAATTGTTTTTGTTTTCTAAATTCAGCTGTAAAAGTGGATTCAGGATCTTTCAAAATGGTTATGACAAATGAATTAGTGTATAGGATTGAAATATTTTACTGAAATTTACTTCTAAGCAAGCTTTTATAGATGTAAAACTCCTAATGCAAAGTTTTCTATGTCTACATTTACCCCAACTGCTTTATACCAAACTACCTCTCAAAAGTGAACATACATGTTAAAGCACTATAAGAAACGTAAAATTCAACAAAGACAATTCTCTTGAGGATATGTGTGACGAATGTCTCTGGAATCAACAAGGGTGCACGAACTTGAGAAATGTTAACTTTTATAGATATATCAGAACGTATAAGAAATGTCTAGAAAGGTTTCCAGCAAGCTCTGATGCCTGCACCTGTTCATGCATACAGTTTTGTAAGTAGAACTCTCTTCGTGAATGCAAGATGAGATTGGTATAAGAAGTATTTAACTCAGTTTTCTTGAAATAGTGTTTTTAGCCGTTTCAGTAGCTAATAATTCGTTTTTCGATATCTCAGAAGTTTTCTTAATAAATGCAATTGTTTTGGATTGGAAATCTTCTCTTCGAACAATCATTGTAAACGGACTTTAGCAAAGTATTTAGGCTTCACTAGCGCTTTTATCTAATGTATTGACTGAAATTTTTCTACTGAGAACAATCCAGAAACCTGTAAAATTTCTGGAAAAGTTAATTAATATTTTTAAGAAATTGTTTTTGTTTCTAAATTCAGGCTCTAGAAGTGGATTCAGGGTCTCTCAAATGGTTATGACAAATGAATTAGTGTATAGGATTGAAATATTTTACTTGAAATTTAGTCTAAGCAAGCTTTTATAGATGTAAAAGTCCTAATGCAAAGTTTCCTATGTCTACATTTACACCAACTGCTTTATACCAAACTACCTGTCAAAAGTGAACATCCATGTGAAAGCACTATAAGAAACGTAAAATTCAACAAAGACAATTCTTATGAGGGAAGTGTGTGACGAATGTCTCTGGAATCAACAAGGGTACTCGAACTTGAGAAATTTTAACTTTTATAGATATTCAGAACGTAAAAGAAATGTCTAGAAAGGTTTACTGAAAACTCTGATGCCTGCACCTGATTTTGCATACAGTTTTATCAGTGGAACTCTCGTCATGAGTGGAAGATCACATTAGTAAAAAGAAGTATTTAACTCAGATTTTTTGAAATAGTATTTTTAGCCGTTTCAGCAGCTAATAATTCGTTTTTAGATATCGCAGAAGTTTTCTTAATAAATGCAATTGTTTTGGAATTGGAAATCTTCTCTTCGAACAATCATTGTAAACGGACTTTTAGCAAAGTATTTAGCATTCACTAGCGCTTTTATCTAATGTCATGACTGAAAATTTTCTCCCGAGAACAATCCAGAAACCTGTAAAAATTCTGGAAAAATTAAATAAAATTTTTTTAAGAAGTTGTTTTTGTTTCTAAATTCAGGATTTAAAAGTGGGTTTAGGATCATTCAAAACAGTTATGTCAAATGAATTTGTGTATAGGATTGAAATATTTTATTTGAAATTAATTTCTATGCACGCTTTTATATGTGTAAAACTCTTAATGCAAAGTTTCCTATGACTACATATACACCAAATGCTTTTAAACCAAACTACCTGTCAAAAGTAAACATCCATGTGAAAGCACTTTAAGAACGTAAAATTCAACAAAGATAATTCTTATGAGGAAGTGTGTGACGAATGTCTCTGGAATCAACAAGGGTACTCGAACTTGAGAAATTTTTACTTTTATAGATATATCAGAACGTAAAAGAAATGTCTAGAAAGGTTTACTGAAAACTCTGATGCCTGCACCCGATTTTTCATACAGTTTTATAAGTGGAACTCTCGTCATGAGTGGAAGATCACATTAGTAAAAGAAGTATTTAACTCAGATTTTTGAAATAGTATTTTTAGCCGTTTCAGCAGCTAATAATGCGTTTTTAGATATCGCAGAAGTTTTCTTAATAAATGCAATTGTTTTGGAATTGGAAATCTTCTCTTCGAACAATCATTGTAAACGGACTTTTAGCAAAGTATTTAGCATTCACTAGCGCTTTTATCTAATGTCATGACTGAAAATTTTCTCCCGAGAACAATCCAGAAACCTGTCAAAATTCTGGAAAAATTAAAAAAAATTTTTGAAGAAGTTGTTTTTGTTTCTAAATTCAGGATCTAAAAGTGGGTTTAGGATCATTCAAAACAGTTATGTCAAATAAATTTGTGTATAGGATTGAAATACTTATTTGAAATTATTTTCTATGCAGGCTTTTATATGTGTAAAACTCTTAACCCATTAACGGCCAAAGGTAGAAAAAAATGACAGAAAGTCAGTATTCTTACTGAATAGTATTTATTTACTGTTAAGAACACAAAAATAAAATTTAAAAAAATTTTTTTCTATTTGAAGTTAGAAAATTTTGCTGTTGCGAAAACGCAACATTGGCTGCTTGTAGGTACAAATTACACCTATTTTTTTAAATGGTATTCTTCAAAACATTTTGAATGCAAATAACAATTGCACTTTTTACATTGATACACTGTGGTGCTATGGCACAATTTACACCTTCTTCTTGTTTCGTTATCTGATTTTACCACAATGTGACCTACTCCATCATATCTTATTTTGTCCAAAACTGTTGAGCTACGTGAGCTTCCTCCAGAATATTCAACATCTTCCGGACTTTCACATCTTATGAGGCATCTTGCAATGTAACTTTTATAATCCAGTTGGCTCATGGATTTGTCTGGTGTCAGAAGGTTGAATAACTTCCAAGAATTGACCATACAGCTGTCTAAGGAATTGGTAAATAGCGGCCACCACCATTTTTTCCCTCGTATTTGGATTCTGTAATTTGCCACTCCGTTGTCATGAATATCTACTCCTCCCATATGTTTATTGTAATCCATTAGTATGTCGGGCTGATTTACATGTATGGATTTACGTTCTTTCCGGCTGAATCTTTTAGCCTTGTGAAGGGGATGAACTGAACCATAGTTAGTAGCAATAGTAACGATGTTGTTGTCGTTCCACCTCACCATTGTAATCTCATTTTTATTGTCTTGTGCACTATCGTAACTTCCTCTTTGGGTTTTTTGCATTTCCTTTTTGCCCGTGAGTGTACATTTTCCAGTTCGCGCATCGCGAATTGTACCAGTTGCAAAGAAACCCTTCTCTCGAAGTGTGACAAATAAAGCAAAGGAAGAAAAAAAATTATCAAAGAATACACGATGGTGAGATGGATCTTGGACTACATGAAGTAAGTCAACAACAACTCTTTCACCTAACGTTTTATGAACATCGTTTAATATTTGAGTGGCCCCCCCGTAAGGCTGAAATTGATACAAATAACCGTTTGATGAACAAAGACACCAAATTTTAAAACCAAACCTTACAGGTTTTCCTTTTATAAACATTTTCGCCGAATGCCTTCCAAAGTATGGAACCATTTGTTCATCAATTGAAAGATTATGGGAAAAAATGCCAAACTGAATAAATTTTTTATTCAGATATTCTATGAATGGACGTAACTTTGAAAATTTATCTCTTTTGTCTAGAGAAGAGTTGTCTGATACATGCAAATTTCTCTTTATCTCTCTAAATCTGTTTCTACTCATTGCTTTCTTTACCAGGTCCACACCTTTGTCTTCGTCTGTCGACCAAAACATATCTTGTTGGGGAAAAGTATTATATCCAGATAAGAACAAAATACCTAGAAACTTTTTCAACTCTGTTTCTGAGCAAACAAAATTGTGGCGATTGTTTGAATTAGCATATTTTTTTGAAAAATCTGCTATCATTTTCAAGAGAGTATTATCCACAAACAATGAAAATATTTCAAAAGGTGACAATTCACCATACTGAACCACCATATCTTGTAAACATGCTGACTCAACTGATGTAGGGAAGGCCGAATAAATAGGATATTCTGTTTTATTCCAATTTGGTTTCATAGAGTTTTTCGATGTTTTAGAAATTTTTACCTTAGAGTTTTCCTTTCCATGAATTTCGAACGTCCCTGCGATGTCTTTTTCCAAAACGTCTTCAGTAAGCAAATTGTCATCTATATCTTCTTCATCAGTCAACGCTGTCACTTCAGGTGGTATATAAACAATATCAACATTTTCAGTTTCCGAATCAGATGAATCAGATTCTTCTAGGATTGCGGTAAGTTCTTCTACTGTCAAAGCTTTCACACGATCTGAATTCTAACAAAAGAGGAAATTCGGTGTTATATTTCAAAACAAAACTAATCGGAATAAACTTTCCTTACTTCAAAAAAGATACTTACCATGGCCCACAACTATTCCACTATGTCATAAATAACGCGTAAGAAACAAATCGAACTTATTTGGCATGAAAACAGCAAAAATCACGGGAGAACTGAAGAAACAGTAATATTACACGTCGTCTACGAGAGCGCTCTAAGATAGCATGCGCCTGTGCGAGTCGAGACCTGCTTCTCGGAAAGATCACTGATTGCGCCAACGTTGCGAAAACGCAACAGGGAAATTGGATCAATATTCTGACGCAACAATGAGTATGATTTTTGAATTTTCAAAACTATTCTTTCAATAAACACTATAGCATTACACTAAACTAAAATATTTATTTGAATTTTATAAAAAAGAGCTCCTTTAGCTAATTAGAAATATGCCATGTTATTCGGTTGAAAACTTAGCCCAAAATAATTCCTCAGAATAAAACTGTATGGTGAGAAAACTGTATAAAAACGTACAGCACAGCAAAATAAAGAATAAAGAAGAGTTCAGAGTAAAGTATTTGGAGTTTCATTTCAAAGAGACTCTAAAAAAAAATTATATAATTGGTGTTGCGTTTTCGCAACGGTGGCCGTAAATGGGTTAATGCAAAGTTTCCTATGACTACATATACACCAAATGCTTTTAACCAAACTACCTGTCAAAAGTGAACATCCATGTGATAGCACTATAAGAAAGGTAAAATTCAACAAAGACAATTCTCTTGAGGCAGTGTGTGACGAATGTTTCTGGAATCAACAATGGTGCACGAACTAGAGAAATTTTAACTTTTATAGATATATCAGAACGTATAAGAAATGTCTAAAAAGGTTTACAGACAACTCTGATGCCTCCACTGTTTATGCATACAGTTTCATTAGATGAACTCACTTCATGAGTGCATGATCACTTTAGTAAAAGAAGTATTTGACTCAGTTTTCTTGAAATAGTGTTTTTCGCCGTTTCAGCAGCTAATAATGCGTTTTTCGATATCTCAGAAATTTTGTTAATAAATGCACAATGTTTTGGCATTGGAAATCTTCTTTTTGAACAATCATTGTAAACGGACATTTAGCAAAGTATTTTGGCTTCACTAGCGCTTTAATCTAATGTATGAATAAAAATTTTTTCCTGAGACCAATCCAGAAACCTGTAAAATTTCTAGAAAAATTAAATTAATTTTTTGAAGAAATTCTTTTTGTTTCTAAATTCAGGCTGTAAAAGTGGATTCAGGATCTTTCAAAATGGTTATAACAAATGAATTAGTGTATAGGATTGAAATATTTTACTTGAAATTTAGTTCTAAGCAAGCTTTTATAGGTGTAAAACTCTTAATGCAAAGTTTCCTATGACTACATTTACAGCAACTGCTTTATACCAAACTACCTGTCAAAGGTGAACATACATGTAAAAGCACTATAAGAAACGTAAAATTCAACAAAGACTATTCTCTTGAGCAAGTGTGTGACGCATGTTTCTGGAATCAACAATGGTGCATGATCTCGAGAAATTTTAAAGTTCATCGAAAGATCAGAACACGTAGAGGAAATGTCTAAAAAAGTTTACAGACAACTGTGATTCCTGCACCTATATTTGCACCCAGGTTCATGAGTGTAACTCTCTTCGTGAGAGCAAGATCAGATTTGTAAAAGAAGTATTGATCTCAGTTTTCTTGAAATAGTGTTTTTAGCCGTGTCAGCAAATTAAAATGCGTTTTTGGATATCTCAAAAATTTTCTTAATAAATGCACAAATCTTTGGTATTGGGAATCATCTTTTTGAACAATCATTGTAAACGGACTTTTAGCAAAGTATTTAGGCGTTACTAGCGTTTTATCTATGTCATAACTGAAAATTTTCTTTTGAATTAATCGCAGAGACCACTAAAAATTCTGGAAAAATAAAATAAAATTTTAATAATATTGTGTTTATTTCTAATGTCAGGCCCTGAATGTGGGTTTAGGATCTGACGGAATGTTTACAAGAAATGAATTTATTTTAAGGGTCTTAAACTTTAACTTGAAAATATTTTTTATGTAGGCTTTTGTAGGTATTAAATTTTTAACACAAAGTACCCAATGTCTACTCATACACCAACTGCGTTGTTACAAACTACCTGTCAGGACTGAACATCGGCGTGAAACCACTATTGGAATTAATGTTTACCAAAACGTACAGTAGAAAGACTCTTACCCAAGCATACACGTGCTGTATCCCGTCGTGAATGATAATTAAGACGCGCTATATAGCGCGCATCAGTGCGCATCCATGTGGCTGCGCCACCCGGGAAAATTAGTTCTCGGTCACATTTTGGCGGAGGAATACCACAGCACAAAGAAAGGCAAGCACAGGTGGCGGGAAGGGGGCAAGTGAAGGTAGAGCAAGCGAGTACGTCGTCGTAGGTATTGTGGTAACTCTGTACAATGTTCTTTACGACCGGCTGTGTCCCTGGATGTTCCTGGTTTACGGTTTCTAGATGAATGCTGAATGAAGACTCTGCTTTGTTTCTAGTTCACTGTCGTGACATGAGGCAGGACTTCGCTTGTTTCTGGTACGGAGTGGTTTCGGCAGGCTCGCTCCGTGACCACGCCGCATTACAGCGTGTAGTAAGGGCAAGCGCTGGTTTTTGGCCGCCAGCTTTCGGATCAGCACTTTTACCCCGCCTGGCTGGCCTTGCGGTTTACAGACGCAGCTACATATCGCCGATGCCACGCCGCTGTTTGCTCTGGCTACTCTAATAACGCCGCCACGCAGGGATTTTCGGGTACGGTTGCTGCCTTCACACTCGCCGGATAGCGTTGTCGCCACCGTGGGAAACACCTTCGGAAGCTACATCGCCCATTCGATTACGATACTTGTAAATTGCTGCAATCCGCCGGATTTTTCTAAGTGTATTTTAAGTGTTAAAATAAATTGTTGTTTTATAGAGATCGTTTCTGATACACAACTATTAAGTTACACTAAATAATTTATAGAATGTCATGGTTGGATATTATCTTGTGAGAGCAATCATTTAAACCTATAAAAAATTTAAAAAAATTAAATTTAATTGTATCAAAAATTGTGTTACCTAGCGCTTATATCTAATGTCACGACTGAAAATTTTCTCCTGAGAACAATCAGAAACCTGTAAAAATTCTGGAAAAATTAAATGAAATTTTTGAAGAAGTTGTTTTTGTTTCTAAATTCAGGATCTAAAAGTGAGATCAGGATCATTCAAAACAGTTATGACAAATGAATTTGTGTACAAGATTGAAATATTTTATTTGAAATTAATTTCCATGCAGGCTTTTATAGGTGTAAAACTCTTAATGGAAAGTTTCCTATGACTACACTACACCAACTGCTTTTAACCAAACTACCTGTCAAAAGTGAACATCCATGTGAAAGCACTATAAGAAACGTAAAATTCAACAAAGACAATTCTCTTGAGGCAGTGTGAGACGAATGTTTCTGGATTCAACAATGGTGCACGAACTTGAAAAATTTTAACTTTTATAGATATATCAGAACGTATAAGAAATGTCTAGAAAGGTTTCCAGAAAAACTCTGATGCCTGCACCCGTTCATGCATACAGTTTTGTAAGTGGAACTCTCTTCGAGAATGCAAGATCAGATTGGTATAAGAAGTATTTAACTCAGTTTTCTTGAAATAGTGTTTTTAGCCGTTTCAACAGCTAATAATGCGTTTTTCGATATCTCAGAAGTTTTCAAATTCAACAAAGACAATTCACTTGAGGAAGTGTGTGAAGAATGTTTCTTGAATGAAAAATGGTGCACGATCTTGCAAAGTTTTACGGTTAATCGAAATATCAGAACACATATAAGAACTATCTAAAAAACTCTACACCCAACTCTGATGCCTGCACCTATCTGTGCACAGAGTTTCATGAAAGGAACTCTCCTCGTGAGAATTCTCTTCGTGAAAATTTTCTCCTGAGAACCATCCGGAATCCTGTAAAATTTCTGGAAAAATTAAATTAATATTTTTAAGAAATTGTTTTTGTTTCTAAATTCAGGTTCTAAAAGTGGATTCAGGGTCTCCCAAATTGTTATGAAAAATGAATTTGGGTATAGGATGGAAATATTTTACTTGAAATTTAGTTCTATGCAGGCTTTTATAGGTGTAAAACTCTTAATGCAGTTTCCTATGACTACATTTACACCATCTGCTTTATACCAAACTACCTGTCAAAAGTGAACTTACATGTTAAAGCACTATAAGAAACGTAAAATTCAACAAAGACAATTCTCTTGAAGTGTGTGACGAATGTCTCTGGAATCAACAAGGGTGCTCGAACTTGAGAAATTTTAACTTTTATAGATATATCAGAACGTATCAGAAAGGTTTCCAGAAAACTCTGATGCCTGCACCTGTTTATGCATACAGTTTTTTAAGTGGAACTCTCTTCATGAGTGGAAGATATATTAGTAAAAGAAGTATTTAACTCAGTTTTCTTGAAATAGTGTTTTTAGCGGTTTCAGCAGCAAATAATGCGTTTTTCGATATTTTAGAAGTTTTCTTAATAAATGGACAATGTTTTGGTATTGGAAATCTTCTCTTCGAACAATCATTGTAAACGGACTTTTAGCAAAGTATTTAGCATTCACTAGCGCTTTATCTAATGTCATGACTGAAATTTTTCTCCTGAGAACAATCCAGAAACCTGTAAAAATTCTGGAAAAATTAAATTAATTTTTTGAAGAAATTGTTTTTGTTTCTAAATTCAGGCTGTAAAAGTGGATTCAGGATCTTACAAAATGGTTATGACAAATGAATTAGTGTATAGGATTGTAATATTTTACTTGAAATTTAGTTCTATGCAGGCATTTATAGGTGTAAACCTCTTAATGCAAATGTTTCCTATGACTACACTACACCAATTGCTTTATACCAAACTACCTGTCAAAAGTGAACTTACATGTTAAAGCACTATAAGAAACGTAAAATTCAACAAAGACAATTCTCTTTAGGCAGTGTGTGACGAATGTTTATGGATTCAACAATGGTGCACGAACTTGAGAAATTTTAACTTTTATAGATATATCAGAACGTATAAGAAATGTCTAAAAAGGTTTAAAGACAACTCTGATGCCTCCTCTGTTTATGCATACAGTTTCATAAGTGGAACTCACTTCATGAGGGCATGATCACATTAGTAAAAGAAGTATTTAACTCAGTTTTCTTGAAATAGTGTTTTTTGCCGTTTCAGCAGCTAATAATGCGTTTTTCGATATCTCAGAAGTTTTCTTAAGAAATACACAATGTTTTGGTATTGGAAATCTTCTCTTCGAACAATCTTTGTAAACGGACTTTTAGCAAAGTATTTAGGCTTCACTAGCGCTTTTATCTAATGTATTGACTGAAAATTTACTCCTGAGTAGAATCCAGAAACCTGTAAAATTTCTGGAAAGTTTAATTAATTTTTTAAGAAATTGTTTTTGTTTCTAAATTCAGGCCCTAAAAGTGGATTCAGGATCTTTCAAAATGGTTATGACAAATGAATTTGTGTATAGGATGAAAAATTTTACTTGAAATTTAGTTCTAAGCAAGCGTTTATAGGTGTAAAACTCCTAATGCAAAGTTTCCTATGTCTACATTTACACCAACTGCTTCATACCAAACTACCTGTCAAAAGTGAACTTACATGTTAAAGCACTATAAGAAACGTAAAATTCAACAAAGACAATTCTCTTGAGGAAGTGTGAGACGAATGTCTCTGGAATCAACAGGGGTGCACGAACTTGAGAAATTTTAACTTTTATAGATATATCAGAACGTATAAGAAATGTCTAGAAAGGTTTCCAGAAAACTCTGATGCATGCACCTGTTCATGCATACAGTTTTGTAAGTGGAACCCTCTTCGAGAATGCAAGGTCAGATTTGTATAAGAAGTATTTAACTCAGTTTTCTTGAAATAGTGTTTTTAGCCGTTTCAGCAGCTAATAATGCGTTTTTCGATATCTCAGAAGTTTTCTTAATAAATGGAAAATGTTTTGGTATTGGAAATCTTCTCTTCGAACAATCATTGTAAACGGACTTTTAGCAAAGTATTTAGGCTTCACTAGCGATTTTATGTAATGTATTGACGAAAATTTTCTCCTGAGAACAATCCAGAAACCTGTAAAATTTCTGGAAAAGTTAAATTAATATTTTTAAGAAATTGTTTTTGTTTCTAAATTCAGGCTGTAAAAAGTGGATTCAGGATCTTTCAAAATGGTTTGACAAATGAATTTGTGTATAGGATTCAAATTTTTTTTATGAAATTTAGTTGTATGCAGACTTTTATAGGTGTAAAACTCTTAATGCAAAAGTTTCCTATGACTACACTTACACCAACTGCTTTATACCAAACTACCTGTCAAAAGTGAAAATACATGTGATCAGCACTATAAGAAAGGTTAAATTCAACAAACGACAATTCACTTGATGAAGTGTGTGGATATGTTTCTTGAATCAAAAAATTGTGCACGATCTTGCAAGTTTACGGTTAATCGAAATATCAGAATACATATAAGAACTATCTAAAAAACTCTACACAACTCTGATGCCTGCACCAATCTATTCACACAGTTTCATGAGAGGAACTCTCTTCAGTGAGAATTCTCTTCCTGAAATCTTTTTTCCTGAGAACCACACAGAATAATGTAAAATTTCTTGAAAATTTAAATTAATTTTTTAAGAAAACTGTTTTGTTTCTAAATTCAGGACTAAAAGTGATTCAGGATCTTTAAAAATGGTTATGAACAAATGAATTTGTGTATAGGTTTGAATACTTTACTTGAAATTTAGTTCTATGCTAGCTTTTATAGGTGTAAAACTCTAAATGCAAAGTTTCCTATAACTACACTTACACCAACTGCTTTACACCAAACTAAATGTCAAAAGTGAACATCTATGTGAAAGCACTATAAGAAACGTAAAATTCAACAAAGAAAATTCTCTTGAGGAACTGTGTGACGAATGTCTCTGGAATCAACAAGGGTGCACGAACTTGAGAAATTTTAACTTTTATAGATATATCAGAACGTATAAGAAATGTCTAGAAAGGTTCACTGAAAACTCTGATGCCTGCACCTGCTTATGCATACAGTTTTATAAGTGGAACTCTCTTCATGAGTGGAAGATCACATTAGTAAAAGAAGTATTTAACTCAGTTTTCTTGAAATAGTGTTTTTAGCGGTTTCAGCAGCTAATAATGCGTTTTTCGATATTTCAGAAGTTTTCTTAATAAATGGACAATGTTTTGGTATTGGAAATCTTCTCTTCGAACAATCATTGTAAACGGACTTTTAGCAAAGTATTTAGCATTCACTAGCGCTTTATCTAATGTCATGACTGAAATTTTTCTCGTGAGAACAATCCAGAAACCTGTAAAAATTCTGGAAAAATTAAATTAATTTTTTTAAGAAATTGTTTTGTTTCTAAATTCAGGCCTAAAAGTGGATTCAGGATCTTTCAAAATGGTTATGACAAATGAATTTGTGTATAGGATTGAAATATTTTACTTGAAATTTAGTTCTATGCAGCTTTTATAGGTGTAAAACTCTTAATGCAAAGTTTCCTATGACTACATTTACACCAACTGCTTTATACCAAACTACCTGTCAAAAGTGAACATACATGTTAAAGCACTATAAGAAACGTAAAATTCAACAAAGACAATTCTCTTGAGGAAGTGTGTGACGAATGTCTCTGGAATCAACAATGGTGCACGAACTTGAGAAATTTTAACTTTTATAGATATATCAGAACGTATAAGAAATGTCTAGAAAGGTTTCCAGAAAACTCTGATGCCTGCACCTGTTCATGCATACAGTTTGTAAGTGGAACTCTCTTCGAGAATGCAAGATCAGATTAGTATAAGAAGTATTTAACTCAGTTTTCTTGAAATAGTGTTTTTAGCCGTTTCAGCAGCTAATAATGCGTTTTTCGATATCTCAGAAGTTTTCTTAATAAATGCACAATGTTTTGGTATTGGAAATCTTCTCTTCGAACAATCATTGTAAACGGACTTTTAGCAAAGTATTTAGGCTTCACTAGCGCTTTTATCTAATGTATTGACTGAAAATTTTCTCCTGAGAACAATCCAGAAACCTGTAAAATTTCTGGAAAAGTTAAATTAATTTTTAAGAAATTGTTTTTGTTTCTAAATTCAGGTTCTAAAAGTGGATTCAGGGTCTCCCAAAATTGTTATGACAAATGAATTTGGGTATAGGATGGAAATATTTTACTTGAAATTTAGTTCTATGCAGGCTTTTATAGGTGTAAAACTCTTAATGCAAAGTTTCCTATGACTACATTTACACCAACTGCTTTATACCAAACTACCTGTCAAAAGTGAAAATACATGTGATAGCACTATAAGAAGGTTAAATTCAACAAAGACAATTCACTTGAAGTGTGTGAAGAATGTTTCTTGAATGAAAAATGGTGCACGATCTTGCAAAGTTTTACGGTTAATCGAAATATCAGAACACATATAAGAACTATCTAAAAAACTCTACACACAACTCTGATGCCTGCACCTATCTGTGCACACAGTTTCATGAGAGGAACTCTCCTCGTGAGAATTCTCTTCGTGAAAATTTTCTCCTGAGAACCATCCGGAATCCTGTAAAATTTCTGGAAAAATTAAATTAATATTTTTAAGAAATTGTTTTTGTTTCTAAATTCAGGTTCTAAAAGTGGATTCAGGGTCTCCCAAAATTGTTATGAAAAATGAATTTGTGTATAGGATGGAAATATTTTACTTGAAATTTAGTTCTATGCAGGCTTTTATAGGTGTAAAACTCTTAATGCAAAGTTTCCTATGACTACATTTACACCAACTGCTTTATACCAAACTACCTGTCAAAAGTGAAAATACATGTGATAGCACTATAAGGAAGGTTAAATTCAACAAAGACAATTCACTTGAAGTGTGTGAAGAATGTTTCTTGAATGAAAAATGGTGCACGATCTTGCAAAGTTTTACGGTTAATCGAAATATCAGAACACATATAAGAACTATCTAAAAAACTCTACACACAACTCTGATGCCTGCACCTATCTGTGCACACAGTTTCATGAGAGGAACTCTCCTCGTGAGAATTCTCTTCGTGAAAATTTTCTCCTGAGAACCATCCGGAATCCTGTAAAATTTCTGGAAAAATTAAATTAATATTTTTAAGAAACTGTTTTTGTTTCTAAATTCAGGTTCTAAAAGTGGATTCAGGATCTCCCAAAATTGTTATGACAAATGAATTTGTGTATAGGATTGAAATATTTTACTTGAAATTTAGTTCTATGCAGCTTTTATAGGTGTAAAACTCTTAATGCAAAGTTTCCTATGACTACATTTACACCAACTGCTTTATACCAAACTACCTGTCAAAAGTGAACATACATGTGAAAGCACTATAAGAAACGTAAAATTCAACAAAGACAATTCTCTTGAGGAAGTGTGTGACGAATGTCTCTGGAATCAACAAGGGTGCACGAACTTGAGAAATTTTAACTTTTATAGATATATCAGAACGTATAAGAAATGTCTAGAAAGGTTTCCAGAAAACTCTGATGCCTGCACCTGTTCATGCATACAGTTTTGTAAGTGGAACTCTCTTCGAGAATGCAAGATCAGATTGGTATAAGAAGTATTTAACTCAGTTTTCTTGAAATAGTGTTTTTAGCCGTTTCAGCAGCTAATAATGCGTTTTTCGATATCTCAGAAGTTTTCTTAAGAAATACACAATGTTTTGGTATTGGAAATCTTCTCTTCGAACAATCTTTGTAAACGGACTTTTAGCAAAGTATTTAGGCTTCACTAGCGCTTTTATCTAATGTATTGACTGAAAATTTACTCCTGAGAACAATCCAGAAACCTGTAAAATTTCTGGAAAAGTTAAATTAATATTTTAAGAAATTGTTTTTGTTTCTAAATTCAGGTTCTAAAAGTGGATTCAGGGTCTCCCAAAATTGTTATGAAAAATGAATTTGGGTATAGGATGGAAATATTTTACTTGAAATTTAGTTCTATGCAGGCTTTTATAGGTGTAAAACTCTTAATGCAAAGTTTCCTATGACTACATTTACACCAACTGCTTTATACCAAACTACCTGTCAAAAGTGAAAATACATGTGATAGCACTATAAGGAAGGTTAAATTCAACAAAGACAATTCACTTGAAGTGTGTGAAGAATGTTTCTTGAATGAAAAATGATGCACGACTTGCAAAGTTTCACGGTTAATCGAAATATCAGAAACATATAAGAACTATCTAAAAAACTCTACACCCAACTCTGATGCCTGCACCTATCTGTGCACACAGTTTCATGAGAGGAACTCTCCTCGTGAGAATTCTCTTCGTGAAAATTTTCTCCTGAGAACCATCCGGAATCCTGTAAAATTTCTGGAAAATTAAATTAATATTTTTAAAAATTGTTTTTGTTTCTAAATTCAGGTTCTAAAAGTGGATTCAGGGTCTCCCAAAATTGTTATGAAAAATGATTTTGGGTATAGGATGGAAATATTTTACTTGAAATTTAGTTCTATGCAGGCTTTTATAGGTGTAAAACTCTTAATGCAAAGTTTCCTATGACTACATTTACACCAACTGCTAATGCGAAACTACCTGTCAAAAGTGAAAATACATGTGATAGCACTATAAGAAAGGTTAAATTCAACAAAGACAATTCACTTGAGGAAGTGTGTGAAGATGTTTCTTGAATGAAAATGGTGCACAATCTTGCAAAGTTTTAACGGTTAATCGAAATATATCAGAACACATATAAGAACTATCTAAAAACTCTACCACACAACTCTGATGCCTGCACCCTATCTGTGCACACAGTTTCATGAAAGGACTCTCCTCGTGAGAATTCTCTTCGTGAAAATTTTCTCCTGAGAGACCTCCGGAATTCCTGTAATATTTCTGGAAAAATTAAATTAACATTTTTAAGAAACTGTTTTTGATTATGTCTAAATTTCAGTTCTAAAAGTGGATTCAGGGTCTCACAAAATTGTAATGAAAAATGAATTAGTGTATAGGATTGAAATATTTTACTTGAAATTTAGTTCTAAGCAAGCGTTTATAGGTGTAAAACTAGTAATGCAAAATTTCCTATGTCTACATTTACACCAACTGCTTTATACCAAACTACCTGTCAAAATGTGAACATACATGTTAAAGCATATTAGAAAACGTAAAATTCAACAAAGACAATTCTCTTGAGGGAGTGTGTGACGAATGTCTCTGGAATCAACAGGGGTACACGAACTTGAGAAATTTTAACTTTTATAGATATATCAGAACGTATAAGAAATGTCTAGAAAGGTTTCCAGAAAACTCTGATGCCTGCACCTGTTCATGCATACAGTTTTGTAAGTGGAACTCTCTTCGAGAATGCAAAATCAGATTGGTATAAGAAGTATTTAACTCAGTTTTCTTGAAATAGTGTTTTTAGCCGTTTCAGCAGCTAATAATGCGTTTTTCGATATCTCAGAAGTTTTCTTAAAAAATACAAAATGTTTTGGTATTGGAAATCTTCTCTTCGAACAATCTTTGTAAACGGACTTTTAGCAAAGTATTTAGGCTTCACTAGCGCTTTTATCTAATGTATTGACTGAAAATTTACTCCTGAGAACAATCCAGAAACCTGTAAAATTTCTGGAAAAGTTAAATTAATATTTTTAAGAAATTGTTTTTGTTTCTAAATTCAGGTTCTAAAAGTGGATTCAGGGTCTCCCAAAATTGTTATGACAAATGAATTTGGGTATAGGATGGAAATATTTTACTTGAAATTTAGTTCTATGCAGGCTTTTATAGGTGTAAAACTCTTAATGCAAAGTTTCCTATGACTACATTTACACCAACTGCTTTATACCAAACTACCTGTCAAAAGTGAAAATACATGTTAAAGCACTATAAAAACGTAAAATTCAACAAAGACAATTCTCTTGAGGAAGTGTGTGACGAATGTCTCTGGAATCAACAAGGTGCACGAACTTGAGAAATTTAACTTTTATAGATATATCAGAACGTATCAGAAATGTCTAGAAAGGTTTCCAGAAAACTCTGATGCCTGCACCTGTTCATGCATACAGTTTTTTAAGTGGAACTCTCTTCATGAGTGGAAGATTATATTAGTAAAAGAAGTATTTAACTCAGTTTTCTTGAAATATTGTTTTAGCGGTTTCAGCAGCTAATAATGCGTTTTTCGATATTTTAGAAGTTTTCTTAATAAATGGACAATGTTTTGGTATTGGAAATCTTCTCTTCGAACAATCATTGTAAACGGACTTTAGCAAAGTATTTAGCATTCACTAGTGCTTTATCTAATGTGATGACTGAAATTTTTCTCCTGAGAATCAATCCAGAAACCTGTAAAAATTTCTGGAAAAATTAAATTAATTTTTTTAAGAAATTGTTTTTTGTTTCTAAATTCAGGCTGTAAAAGGGATTCAGGATCTTACAAAATGGTTATTGACAAATGAATTAGTGTATAGGATTGAAATATTTTACTTGAAATTTAGTTCTAAGCAAGACTCTTATAGATGTAAAACTCCTAATGCAAATTCCTATGTGTACATTTACACCAAGTGCTTTATACCACACTAACTGTCAAAGTGAACTTACATGTTAAAGCACTATAAGAAACGTAAAATTCAACAAAGACAATTCTCTTGTGGAACTGTGTGACGAATGTCTCTGGAATCAACAAGGGTGCACGAACTTGAGAAATTTTAACTTTTATAGATATATCAGAACGTATAAGAAATGTCTAGAAAGGTTTCCAGAAAACTCTGATGCCTGCACTGTTCATGCATACAGTTTTGTATGTGGAACTCTCTTCGAGAATGCAAAATGAGATTGGTATAAGAAGTATTTATCTCAGTTTTCTTGAAATAGTGTTTTTAGCCGTTTCAGCAGGTAATAATGCGTTTTTCGATATCTCAGAAGATTTCTAAGAAATACACAATGTTTTGGTATTGGAAATCTTCTCTTCGAACAATCTTTGTAACGGACTTTTAGCAAAGTATTTAGGCTTCACTAGCTCTTTTATCTAATGTATTGACTGAAAATTTACTCCTGAGAACAATCCGGAAAACTGTAAAATTTCTGGAAAAGTTAAATTAATATTTTAAGAAATTGTTTTTGTTTCTAAATTTAGGTTCTAAAAGTGTATTCAGGGTCTCCCAAAATTGTTATGAAAAATGATTTTGGGTATAGGATGGAAATATTTTACTTGAAATTTAGTTCTATGCAGGCTTTTATAGGTGTAAAACTCTTAATGCAAAGTTTCCTATGACTACATTTACACCAACTGCTAATGCGAAACTACCTGTCATAAGTGAAAATACATGTGATGGCACTATAAGAAGGTTAAATTCAACAAAGACAATTCACTTGCGGAAGTGTGTGAAGAATGTTTCTTGAATGAAAAATGATGCACGATCTTGCAAAGTTTTTCGGTTAATCGAAATATCAGAACACATATAAGAACTATCTAAAAAACTCTACACACAACACTGATGCCTGCACCTATCTGTGCACACAGTTTCATGAGGGGTAACTCTCCTCGTGAGAATTCTCTGCGTGAAAATTTCTCCTGAGAACCATCCGGAATTCTGTAAAATTTCTGGAAAAATTAAAATAATATTTTTAAGAAATTGTTTTTGTTATTAAATTCAGGTTCTAAAAGTGCATTCATGGTCTCCCCAAAATTGTTATGAAAATGATTTTGTGTATAGGATGGAAATATTTTACTTGAATTTAGTTCTATGCAGGCTTTTATAGGTGTAAAACTTTTAATGCAAAAATTTCCTAAGACTACACATACACCAACTGCTTTATACCAAACTACCTGTCAAAAGTGAAAATACATGTGATAGCACTATAAGGAAGGTTAAATTCACAAAGACAATTCACTTGAGGAAGTGTGTGACGAATATTTCTTGAATGAAAAATGATGCACGAACTTGCAAGTTTCACGGTTAATCGAAATACCAGAAAACATATAAGAAACTATCTAAAAAACTCTACATAAAACTCTGATGCCTGCACCCATCTGTGCACACAGTTTCATGAGAGAACTCTCCTCGTGAGAATTCTCTTCGTGAAAATTTTCTCCTGAGAACCATCCGGAATCCTGTAATATTTCTGGAAAATTAAATTAATATTTTTAAGAAACTGTTTTTGTTTCTAAATTCAGGTTCTAAAGTGGATTCAGGGTCTCCCAAAATTGTAATGAAAATGATTTAGTGTATAGGATTGAAATATTTTACTTGATATTTAGTTCTAAGCAAGCGTTTATAGGTGTAAAACTCCTAATGCAAAATTTCCTATGTCTACATTCACACCAAACTGCTTTATACCAAACTACCTGTCAAAAGTGAACATACATGTTAAAGCACTATAAGAAACGTAAAATTCAACAAAGACAATTCTCTTGAGGGAGTGTGTGACGAATGTCTCTGGAATCAACAGGGGTACACGAACATGAGAAATTTTAACTTTTATAGATATATCAGAACGTATCAGAATGTCTAGAAAGGTTTCCAGAAAACTCTGATGCCTGCACCTGTTCATGCATACAGTTTTGTAAGTGGAACTCTCTTCATGAGTGGAAGATTATATTAGTAAAGAAGTATTAACTCAGTTTTCTTGAAATAGTGTTTTTAGCGGTTTCAGCAGCTAATAATTGCGTTTTTCGATATTTTAGAAGTTTTCTTTAATAAATGGACAATGTTTTGGTATTGGAAATCTTCTCTTCGAACAATCATTGTAAACGGACTTTTAGCAAAGTATTTAGCATTCACTAGTGCTTATCTAATGTGATGACTGAAATTTTTCTCCTGAGAACAATCCAGAAACCTGTAAAATTCTGGAAAAATTAAATTAATTTTTTTAAGAAATTGTTTTTGTTTCTAAAATCAGGCTGTAAAAGTGGATTCAGGATCTTACAAATGGTTATGACAAATGAATTAGTGTATAGGATTGAAATATTTTACTTGAAATTTTGTTCTAAGCAAGCTTTTATAGATGCAAAACTCCTAATGCAAATTTCCTATGTCTACATTTACACCAACTGCTTTATACATCACTACCTGTCAAAAGTGAACTTACATGTTAAAGCACTATAAGAAACGTAAAATTCAACAAAGACAATTCTCTTGAGGAACTGTGTGACGAATGTCTCAGGAATCAACAAGGGTGCACAAACGTGAGAAATTTAACTTTTATAGATATATCAGAACGTATAAGAAATGTCTAGAAATGTTTCCAGAAAACTCTGATGCCTGCACCTGTTCATGCATACAGTTTTGTAAGTGGAACTCTCTTCGAGAGTGCAAGATCAGATTGGTATAAGAAGTATTTAACTCAGTTTTCTTGAGATAGTGTTTTTAGCCGTTTCAGCTAATAATGCGTTTTTCGATATCTCAGAAGATTTCTTAAGAAATACACAATGTTTTGGTATTGGAAATCTTCTCTTCGAACAATCTTTTTAAACGGACTTTTAGCAAAGTATTTAGGCTTCACTAGCGCTTTTATCTAATGTATTGACTGAAAATTTACTCATGAGAACAATCCGGAAAACTGTAAAATTTCTGGAAAAGTTAAATTAATATTTTAAGAAATTGTTTTTGTTTCTAAATTCAGGTTCTAAAAGTGGATTCAGGGTCTCCCAAAATTGTTATGAAAAATGAATTTGGGTATAGGATGGAAATATTTTACTTGAAATTTAGTTCTATGCAGGCTTTTATAGGTGTAAAACTCTTAATGCAAAGTTTCCTATGACTACATTTACACCAACTGCTAATGCGAAACTACCTGTAAAAAGTGAAAATACATGTGATAAGCACTAGAAGAAAGGTTTAATTCAACAAAGACAATTCACTTGAGGAAGTGTGTGAAGAATGTTTCTTGAATGAAAAATGGTGCACGATCTTGCAAAATTTTACGGTTAATCGAAATATCAGAACACATATAAAACTATCTAAAAAACTCTACACACAACTCTGATGCCTGCACCTATCTGTGCACACAGTTTCATGAAAGGAACTCTCCTCGTGAGAATTCTCTTCGTGAAAATTTTTCTCCTGAGAACCATCCGGAATCCTGTAATATTCTGGAAAAATTAAATTAATATTTTTAAGAAACTGTTTTTGTTTCTAAATTCAGGTTCTAAAAGTGGATTCAGGGTCTCCCAAAATTGTAATGAAAAAGTGAATTAGTGTATAGGATTGAAATATTTTACTTGAAATTTAGTTCTAAGCAAGCGTTTATAGGTGTAAAACTAGTAATGCAAAATTTCCTATGTCTACATTTACACACACTGCTTTATACCAAACTACCTGTCAAAAGTGAACATACATGTTAAAGCACTATAAGAAACGTAAAATTCAACAAAGACAATTCTCTTGAGGGAGTGTGTGACGAATGTCTCTGGAATCAACAGGGGTACACGAACTTGAGAAATTTTAACTTTTATAGATATATCAGAACGTATAAGAAATGTCTAGAAAGGTTTCCAGAAAACTCTGATGCCTGCACCTGTTCATGCATACAGTTTTGTAAGTGGAACTCTCTTCGAGAATGCAAAATCAGATTGGTATAAGAAGTATTTAACTCAGTTTTCTTGAAATAGTGTTTTTAGCCATTTCAGCAGCTAATAATGCGTTTTTCGATATCTCAGAAGTTTTCTTAAGAAATACAAAATGTTTTGGTATTGGAAATCTTCTCTTCGAACAATCTTTGTAAACGGACTTTTAGGAAAGTATTTAGGCTTCACTAGCGCTTTTATCTAATGTATTGACTGAAAATTTACTCCTGAGAACAATCCAGGAAACCTGTAAAATTTCTGGAAAAGTTAAATTAATATTTTTAAGAAATTGTTTTTGTTTCTAAATTCACGTTCTAAAAGTGGATTCAGGGTCTCCCAAAATTGTTATGACAAATGAATTTGGGTATAGGATGGAAATATTTTACTTGAAATTAAGTTCTATGCAGGCTTTTATAGGTGTAAAACTCTTAATGCAAAATTTCCTATGACTACATTTACACCAATTGCTAATGCGAAACTACCTGTCAAAAGTGAAAATACATGTGATAGCACTATAAGAAAGGTTAAATTCAACAAAGACAATTCACTTGAGGAAGTGTGTGAAGAATGTTTCTTGAATGAAAAATGGTGCACGATCTTGCAAAGTTTTACGGTTAATCGAAATATCAGAACACATATAAGAACTATCTAAAAACTCTACACCCAACTCTGATGCCTGCACCTATCTGTGCACACAGTTTCATGAGAGGAACACTCCTCGTGAGATTTCTCTTCGTGAAAATTTTCTCCTGAGAATCATCCGGAATCCTGTAAAATTTCTGGAAAAATTAAATTAATATTTTTAAAAAATTATTTTTGTTTCTAAATTCAGGTTCTAAAAGTGGATTCAGGGTCCCCCAAAATTTTTATGAAAAATGATTTTGGGTATAGGATGGAAATATTTTACTTGAATTTTAGTTCTATGCAGGCCTTTATAGGTGTACAAATCTTAATGCAAAGTTTCCTATGACTACATTTACACCAAATGCTAATGCGAAACTACCTGTCAAAAGTGAAAATACATGTGATAGCACTATAAGGAAGGTTAAATTCAACAAAGACAAATCACTTGAAATGTGTGAAGAATGTTTCTTGAATGAAAAATGATGCACGATCTTGCAAAGTTTTACGGTTAATCGAAATATCAGAACACATATAAGAACTATCTAAAAAACTCTACACACAACTCTGATGCCTGCACCTACCTGTGCACACAGTTTCATGAAAGGAACTCTCCTCGTGAGAATTCCCGTCGTGAAAATTTTCTCCTGAGAACCATCCGGAATCCTGTATAATTTCTGGAAAAATTAAATTAATATTTTTAAGAAACTGTTTTTGTTTCTAAATTCAGGTTCTAAAAGTGGATTCAGGGTCTCACAAAATTGTAATGAAAAATGAATTAGTGTATAGGATTGAAATATTTTACTTGAAATTTAGTTCTAAGCAAGCGTTTATAGGTGTAAAACTAGTAATGCAAAATTTCCTATGTCTACATTTACACCAACTGCTTTATACCAAACTACCTGTCAAAATGTGAACATACATGTTAAAGCACTATTAGAAACGTAAAATTCAACAAAGACAATTCTCTTGAGGGAGTGTGTGACGAATGTCTCTGGAATCAACAGGGGTACACGAACTTGAGAAATTTTAACTTTTATAGATATATCAGAACGTATAAGAAATGTCTAGAAAGGTTTCCAGAAAACTCTGATGCCTGCACCTGTTCATGCATACAGTTTTGTATGTGGAACTCTCTTCGAGAATGCAAAATGAGATTGGTATAAGAAGTATTTAACTCAGTTTTCTTGAAATAGTGTTTTTAGCCGTTTCAGCAGCTAATAATGCGTTTTTCGATATCTCAGAAGTTTTCTTTAAAAAATACAAAATGTTTTGGTATTGGAAATCTTCTCTTCGAACAATCTTTGTAAACGGACTTTTAGCAAAGTATTTAGGCTTCACTAGCGCTTTTATCTAATGTATTGACTGAAAATTTACTCCTGAGAACAATCCAGAAACCTGTAAAATTTCTGGAAAAGTTAAATTAATATTTTTAAGAAATTGTTTTTGTTTCTAAATTCAGGTTCTAAAAGTGGATTCAGGGTCTCCCAAAATTGTTATGACAAATGAATTTGGGTATGGGATGGTAATATTTTACTTGAAATTTAGTTCTATGCAGGCTTTTATAGGTGTAAAACTCTTAATGCAAAGTTTCCTATGACTACATTTACACCAACTGCTTTATAACAAACTACCTGTCAAAAGTGAAGTTACATGTTAAAGCACTATAAAAAACGTAAAATTCAACAAAGACAATTCTCTTGAAGTGTGTGACGAATGACTGTGGAATCAACAAGGGTGCAGGAACTTGAGAAATTTTAACTTTTATAGATATATCAGAACGTATCAGAAATGTCTAGAAAGGTTTCCAGAAAACTCTGATGCCTGCACCTGTTCATGCATACAGTTTTTTAAGTGGAACTCTCTTCATGAGTGGAAGATTATATTAGTAAAAGAAGTATTTAACTCAGTTTTTCTTGAAATATTGTTTTAGCGGTTTCAGCAGCTAATAATGCGTTTTTCGATATTTTAGAAGTTTTCTTAATAAATGGACAATGTTTTGGTATTGGAAATCTTCTCTTCGAACAATCATTGTAAACGGACTCTTAGCAAATGTATTTAGCATTCACTAGTGCTTTATCTAATGTGATGACTGAAATTTTTCTCCTGAGAAACAATCCAGAAACCTGTAAAAATTCTGGAAAAATTAAATTAATATTTTTAAGAAATTGTTTTTGTTTCTAAATTCAGGCTGCTAAAAGTGGATTCAGGGATCTTACCAAAATGGTTATGACAAATGAATTAGTGTATAGGATTGAAATATTTTACTTGATATTTAGTTCTAAGCAAGCGTCTTATAGATGTAAAACTCCTAATGCAAAATTTCCTATGTGTACATTTACACCAACTGCTTTATACCACACTAACTGTCAAAAGTGAACATACATGTTAAAGCACTATGAGAAACGTAAAATCAACAAAGACAATTCTCTTGAGGGACTGTGTGACGAATGTCTCTGGAATCAACAAGGGTGCACGAACTTGAGAAATTTTAACTTTTATAGATATATCAGAACGTATAAGAAATGTCTAGAAAGGTTTCCAGAAAACTCTGATGCCTGCACCTGTTCATGCATACAGTTTTGTAATGTGGAACTCTCTTCGAGAATGCAAGAATCAGATTGGTATAAGAAGTATTTAATCTCAGTTTTCTTGAAATAGTGTTTTTAGCCGTTTCAGCAGCTAATAATGCGTTTTTCGATATCTCAGAAGATTTCTTAAGAAATACACAATGTTTTGGTATTGGAAATCTTCTCTTCGAACAATCTTTGTAAACGGACTTTTAGCAAAGTATTTAGGCTTCACTAGCTCTTTTATCTAATGTATTGACTGATAATTTACTCCTGAGAACAATCCGGAAACCTGTAAAATTTCTGGAAAAGTTAAATTAATATTTTAAGAAATTGTTTTTGTTTCTAAATTAAGGTTCTAAAAGTGGTATTCAGGGTCTCCCAAAATTGTTATGAAAAATGAATTTGGGTATAGGATGGAAATATTTTACTTGAAATTTAGTTCTATGCAAGCTTTTATAGGTGTAAAACTCTTAATGCAAAGTTTCCTATGACTACATTTACACCAACTGCTAATGCGAAACTACCTGTCAAAAGTGAAAATACATGTGATAGCACTATAAGAAAGGATTAAATTCAACAAAGACAATTCACTTGAGGAAGTGTGTGAAGAATGTTTCTTGAATGAAAAATGATGCACGATCTTGCAAAGTTTTACGGTTAATCGAAATATCAGAACACATATAAGAACTATCTAAAAAAACTCTACACTCAACACTGATTGCCTGCACCTATCTGTGCACACAGTTTCATGAGGGGAACTCTCCTCGTGAGAATTCTCTTCGTGAAAATTTTCTCCTGAGAACCTATCCGGAATTCTGTAAAATTTCTGGAAAAATTAATATTAATATTTTTAAGAAATTGTTTTTGTTTCTAAATTCAGGTTCTAAAAGTGGATTCAGGGTCTCCCAAAATTGTTATGAAAAATGAATTTTGTGTATAGGATGGAAATATTTTACTTGAAATTTAGTTCTATGCAGGCTTTTATAGGTGTAAAACTCTTAATACAAAGTTTCCTAAGACTACATATACACCAACTGCTTTATACCAAACTACCTGTCAAAAGTGAAAATACATGTGATAGCACTATAAGGAAAGGTTAAATTCAACAAAGACAATTCACTTGAGGAAGTGTGTGAAGAATGTTCTTAGAATGCAAAAATGATGCACGACTGTTGCAAAGTTTCCCGGTTAATCGAAATATCAGAAAACATATAAGAACTATCTAAACAAACTCTACACCCAACTCTGATGCCTGCACCTATCTGTGCACACAGTTTCATGAGAGGAACACTACTCGTGAGAATTCTCTTCGTGAAAATTTTCTCCTGAGAACCATCCGGAATCCTGTAATATTTCTGGAAAAATTAAATTAATATTTTTAAGAAACTGTTTTTGTTTCTAAATTCAGGTACCTAAAAGTGGATTCAGGATCTTTAAAAATATTTATGACAAATGAATTTGTGTATAGGTTTGAAATACTTTACTTGAAATTTAGTTCTATGCTAGCTTTTATAGGTGTAAAACTCTAAATGCAAAGATTCCTATAACTACACTTACACCAACTGCTTTACACCAAACTAAATGTCAAAATGAACATCTATGTGAAAGCACTATGAGAAACGTAAAATTCAACAAAGAAAATTCTCTTGAGGAACTGTGTGACGAATGTCTCTGGAATCAACAAGGGTGCACGAACTTGAGAAATTTTAACTTTTATAGATATATCAGAGCGTATAAGAAATGTCTAGAAAGGTTCACTGAAAACTCTGATGCCTGCACCTGCTTATGCATACAGTTTTATAAGTGGAACTCTCTTCATGAGTGGAAGATCACATTAGTAAAAGAAGTATTTAACTCAGTTTTCTTGAAATAGTGTTTTTAGCGGTTTCAGCAGCTAATAATGCGTTTTTCGATATTTCAGAAGTTTTCTTAATAAATGGACAATGTTTTGGTATTGGAAATCTTCTCTTCGAACAATCATTGTAAACAGACTTTTAGCAAAGTATTTAGCATTCACTAGCGCTTTATCTAATGTCATGACTGAAATTTTTGTCGTAAGAACAATACAGAAACCTGTAAAAATTCTGGAAAAATTAAATTAATTTTTTTAAGACATTGTTTTGTGTCTAAATTCAGGGCCTAAAAGTGGATTCAGGATCTTTCAAAATGGTTATGACAAATGAATTTGTGTATAGGAATGAAAATTTTACTTGAAATTTAGTTCTATGCAGGCTTTTATAGGTGTAAAACTCTTAATGCAAAGTTTCCTATGACTACATTTACACCAAATGCTTTATACCAAACTACCTGTCAAAAGTGAACATACATGTAAAAGCACTATAAGAAACGTAAAATTCAACAAAGACAATTCTCTTGAGGAACTGTGTGACGAATGTCTCAGGAATCAACAAGGGTGCACGAACGTGAGAAATTTAACTTTTATAGATATATCAGAACGTATAAGAAATGTCTAGAAATGTTTCCAGAAAACTCTGATGCCTGCACCTGTTCATGCATACAGTTTTGTAAGTGGAACTCTCTTCGAGAATGCAAGATCAGATTGGTATAAGAAGTATTTAACTCAGTTTTCTTGAGATAGTGTTTTTACCCGTTTCAGCAGCTAATAATGCGTTTTTCGATATCTCAGAAGATTTCTTAAGAAATACACAATGTTTTGGTATTGGAAATCTTCTCTTCGAACAATCTTTTTAAACGGACTTTTAGCAAAGTATTTAGGCTTCACTAGCGCTTTTATCTAATGTATTGACTGAAAATTTACTCATGAGAACAATCCGGAAAACTGTAAAATTTCTGGAAAAGTTAAATTAATATTTTAAGAAATTGTTTTAGTTTCTAAGTTCAGGTTCTAAAAGTGGATTCAGGGTCTCCCAAAATTGTTATGAAAAATGAATTTGGGTATAGGATGGAAATATTTTACCTGAAATTAGTTCTATGCAGGCTTTTATAGGTGTAAAACTCTTAATGCAAAGTTTACTATGACTACATTTACACCAACTGCTAATGCGAAACTACCTGTCAAAAGTGAAAATACATGTGATGGCACTATAAGAAAGGTTAAATTCAACAAAGACAATTCACTTGAGGAAGTGTGTGAAGAATGTTTCTTGAATGAAAAATGATGCACGATCTTGCAAAGTTTTTCGGTTAATCGAAATATCAGAACACATATAAGAACTATCTAAAAACTCTACACACAACACTGATGCCTGCACCTACCTGTGCACACAGTTTCATGAAAGGAACCCTCCTCGTGAGAATTCTCTTCGTGAAAATTTTCTCCTGAGAACCATCCGGAATTCTGTAAAATTTCTGGAAAAATTAAATTAATATTTTTAAGAAATTGTTTTTGTTATTAAATTCAGGTTCTAAAAGTGGATTCAGGGTCTCCCAAAATTGTTATGAAAAATGATTTTGTGTATAGGATGAAAATATTTTACTTGAAATTTAGTTCTATGCAGGCTTTTATAGGTGTAAAACTTTTAATGCAAAGTTTCCTAAGACTACATATACACCAATTGCTTTATACCAAACTACCTGTCAAAAGTGAAAATACATGTGATAGCACTATAAGTAAGGTTAAATTCAACAAAGACAATTCACTTGAGGAAGTGTGTGAAGAATGTTTCTTGAATGAATAATGGTGCACGATCTTGCAAAGTTTTACGGTTAATCGAAATATCAGAACACATATAAGAACTATCTAAAAAACTCTACACACAACTCTGATGCCTGCACCTATCTGTGCACACAGTTTCATGAAAGGAACTCTCCTCGTGAGAATTCTCTTCGTGAAAATTTTCTCCTGAGAACCATCCGGAATCCTGTAATATTTCTGGAAAAATTAAATTAATATTTTTAAGAAACTGTTATTGTTTCTAAATTCAGGTTCTAAAAGTGGATTCAGGGTCTCCCAAAATTGTAATGAAAAATGAATTAGTGTATAGGATTGAAATATTTTACTTGAAATTTAGTTCTAAGCAAGCGTTTATAGGTGTAAAACTAGTAATGCAAAATTTCCTATGTCTACATTTACACCAACTGCTTTATACCAAACTACCTGTCAAAAGTGTACATACATGTTAAAGCACTATAAGAAACGTAAAATTCAACAAAGACAATTCTCTTGAGGGAGTGTGTGACGAATGTCTCTGGAATCAACAGGGGTACACGAACTTGAGAAATTTTACTTTTATAGATATATCAGAACGTATAAGAAATGTCTAGAAAGGTTTCCAGAAAACTCTGATGCCTGCACCTGTTCATGCATACAGTTTTGTAAGTGGAACTCTCTTCGAGAATGCAAAATGAGATTGGTATAAGAAGTATTTAACTCAGTTTTCTTGAAATAGTGTTTTTAGCCGTTTCAGCAGCTAATAATGCGTTTTTCGATATCTCAGAAGTTTTCTTAAGAAATACAAAGTGTTTTGGTATTGGAAATCTTCTCTTCGAACAATCTTTGTAAACGGACTTTTAGCAAAGTATTTAGGCTTCACTAGCGCTTTTATCTAATGTATTTGACTGAAAATTTACTCCTGAGAACAATCCAGAAACCTGTAAAATTTCTGGAAAAGTTAAATTAATATTTTTAAGAAATTGTTTTTGTTTCTAAATTCAGGTTCTAAAAGTGGATTCAGGGTCTCCCAAAATTGTTATGAAAAATGAATTTGGGTATAGGATGGAAATATTTTACTTGAAATTTAGTTCTATGCAGGCTTTTATAGGTGTAAAACTCTTAATGCAAAGTTTCCTAAGACTACATATACACCAACTGCTTTATACCAAACTACCTGTCAAAATTGAAAATACATGTGATAGCACTATAAGGAACGTTAAATTCAACAAAGACAATTCACTTGAAGTGTGTGAAGAATGTTTCTTGAATGAAAAATGATGCACGGACTTGCAAAGTTTCACGGTTAATCGAAATATCAGAAAACATATAAGAACTATCTAAAAAACTCTACACAAAACTCTGATGCCTGCACCTATCTGTGCACACAGTTTCATGAGAGGAACTCTCCTCGTGAGAATTCTCTTCGTGAAAATTTTCTCCTGAGAACCATCCGGAATCCTGTAAAATTTCTGGAAAAATTAAATTAATATTTTTAAGAAACTGTTTTTGTTTCTAAATTCAGGTTCTAAAAGTGGATTCAGGGTCTCCCAAAATTGTAATGAAAAATGATTTAGTGTATAGGATTGAAATATTTTACTTGATATTTAGTTCTAAGCAAGCGTTTATAGGTGTAAAACTCCTAATGCAAAATTTCCTATGTCTACATTTACACCAACTGCTTTATACCAAACTACCTGTCAAAAGTGAACATACATGTTAAAGCACTATAAGAAACGTAAAATTCAACAAAGACAATTCTCTTGAGGGTGTGTGTAACGAATGTCTCTGGAATCAACAGGGGTACACGAACTTGAGAAATTTTAACTTTTATAGATATATCAGAACGTATAAGAAATGTCTAGAAAGGTTTCCAGAAAACTCTGATGCCTGCACCTGTTCATGCATACAGTTTTGTAAGTGGAACTCTCTTCGAGAATGCAAAATCAGATTGGTATAAGAAGTATTTAACTCAGTTTTCTTGAAATAGTGTTTTTAGCCGTTTCAGCAGCTAATAATGCGTTTTTCGATATCTCAGAAGTTTTCTTAAGAAATACACAATGTTTTGGTATTGGAAATCTTCTCTTCGAACAATCTTTGTAAACGGACTTTTAGCAAAGTATTTAGGCTTCACTAGCGCTTTTATCTAATGTATTGACTGAAAATTTACTCCTGAGAACAATCCAGAAACCTGTAAAATTTCTGGAAAAAAATTAATATTTTTAAGAAATTGTTTTTGTTCCTAAATTCAGGTTCTAAAAGTGGATTCAGGGTCTCCCAAAATTGTTATGACAAATGAATTTGGGTATAGGATGGAAATATTTTACTTGAAATTTAGCTCTATGCATGCTTTTATAGGTGTAAAACTCTTAATGCAAAGTTTCCTATGACTACATTTACACCAATTGCTAATGCGAAACTACCTGTCAAAAGTGAAAATACATGTGATAGCACTATAAGAAAGGTTAAATTCAACAAAGACAATTCACTTGAGGAAGTGTGTGAAGAATGTTTCTTGAATGAAAAATGGTGCACGATCTTGCAAAGTTTTACGGTTAATCGAAATATCAGAACACATATAAGAACTATCTAAAAAACTCTACACCCAACTCTGATGCCTGCACCTATCTGTGCACACAGTTTCATGAGAGGAACTCTCCTCGTGAGAATTCTCTTCGTGAAAATTTTCTCCTGAGAACCATCCGGAATCCTGTAAAATTTGTGGAAAAATTAAATTAATATTTTTAAAAAATTATTTTTGTTTCTAAATTCAGGTTCTAAAAGTGGATTCAGGGTCTCCCAAAATTGTTATGAAAAATGATTTTGGGTATAGGATGGAAATATTTTACTTGAAATTTAGTTCTATGCAGGCTTTTATAGGTGTAAAACTCTTAATGCAAAGTTTCCTATGACTACATTTACACCAACTGCTAATGCGAAACTACCTCTCAAAAGTGAAAATACATGTGATAGCACTATAAGAAAGGTTAAATTCAACAAAGACAATTCACTTGAGGAAGTGTGTGAAGAATGTTTCTTGAATGAAAAATGGTGCACGATCTTGCAAAATTTTACGGTTAATCGAAATATCAGAACACATATAAGAACTATCTAAAAAACTCTACACACAACTCTGATGCCTGCACCTATCTGTGCACACAGTTTCATGAAAGGAACTCTCCTCGTGAGAATTCCCTTCGTGAAAATTTTCTCCTGAGAACCATCCGGAATCCTGTAAAATTTCTGGAAAAATTAAATTAATATTTTTAAGAAACTGTTTTGTTTCTAAATTCAGGTTCTAAAAGTGGATTCATGGTCTCCCAAAATTGTTATGAAAAATGAATTTGGGTATATGATGAAAATATTTTACTTGAAATTTAGTTCTATGCAGGCTTTTATAGGTGTAAAACTCTTAATGCAAAGTTTCCTATGACTACATTTACACCATCTGCTTTATAACAAACTACCTGTCAAAAGTGAACTTACATGTTGAAGCACTATAAGAAACGTAAAATTCAACAAAGACAATTCTCTTGAAGTGTGTGACGAATGACTCTGGAATCAACAAGGGTGCACGAACTTGAGAAATTTTAACTTTTATAGATATATCAGAACGTATCAGAAATGTCTAGAAAGGTTTCCAGAAAACTCTGATGCCTGCACCTGTTTATGCATACAGTTTTTTAAGTGGAACTCTCTTCATGAGTGGAAGATTATATTAGTAAAAGAAGTATTTAACTCAGTTTTCTTGAAATAGTGTTTTTAGCAGTTTCAGCAGCTAATAATGCGTTTTTCGATATTTTAGAAGTTTTCTTAATAAATGGACAATGTTTTGGTATTGGAAATCTTCTCTTCGAACAATCATTGTAAACGGACTTTAAGCAAAGTATTTAGCATTCACTAGTGCTTTATCTAATGTGATGACTGAAATTTTTCTCCTGAGAACAATCCAGAAACCTGTAAAAATTCTGGAAAAATTAAATTAATTTTTTTAAGAAATTGTTTTTGTTTCTAAAATCAGGCTGTAAAAGTGGATTCAGGATCTTACAAAATGGTTATGACAAATGAATTAGTGTATAGGATTGAAATATTTTACTTGAAATTTAGTTCTAAGAAGCTTTTATAGATGTAAAACTCCTAATGCAAATTTCCTATGTCTACATTTACACCAACTGCTTTATACCACACTACCTGTCAAAAGTGAACTTACATGTTAAAGCACTATAAGAAACGTAAAATTCAACAAAGACAATTCTCTTGAGGAACTGTGTGACGAATGTCTCAGGAATCAACAAGGGTGCACGAACGTGAGAAATTTAACTTTTATAGATATATCAGAACGTATAAGAAATGTCTAGAAATGTTTCCAGAAAACTCTGATGCCTGCACCTGTTCATGCATACAGTTTTGTAAGTGGAACTCTCTTCGAGAATGCAAGATCAGATTGGTATAAGAAGTATTTAACTCAGTTTTCTTGAGATAGTGTTTTTAGCCGTTTCAGCAGCTAATAATGCGTTTTTCGATATCTCAGAAGATTTCTTAAGAAATACACAATGTTTTGGTATTGGAAATCTTCTCTTCGAACAATCTTTTTAAACGGACTTTTAGCAAAGTATTTAGGCTTCACTAGCGCTTTTATCTAATGTATTGACTGAAAATTTACTTATGAGAACAATCCGGAAAACTGTAAAATTTCTGGAAAAGTTAAATTAATATTTTAAGAAATTGTTTTTGTTTCTAAATTCAGGTTCTAAAAGTGGATTCAGGGTCTCCCAAAATTGTTATGAAAAATGATTTGGGTATAGGATGGAAATATTTTACTTGAAATTTAGTTCTATGCAGGCTTTTATAGGTGTAAAACTCTTAATGCAAAGTTTCCTATGACTACATTTACACCAACTGCTAATGCGAAACTACCTGTCAAAAGTGAAAATACATGTGATAGCACTATAAGGAAGGTTAAATTCAACAAAGACAATTCACTTGAAATGTGTGAAGAATGTTTCTTGAATGAAAAATAATGCACGATCTTGCAAAGTTTTACGGTTAATCGAAATATCAGAACACATATAAGAACTATCTAAAAAACTCTACACACCACTCTGATGCCTGCACCTATCTGTGCACACAGTTTCATGAAAGGAACTCTCCTCCTGAGAATTCCCTTCGTGAAAATTTTCTCCTGAGAACCATCCGGAATCCTGTAAAATTTCTGGAAAAATTAAATTAATATTTTTAAGAAATTGTTTTTGTTTCTAAATTCAGGTTCTAAAAGTGGATTCAGGGTCTCCCAAAATTGAAATGAAAAATGATTTTGGGTATAGGATGGAAATATTTTACTTGAAATTTAGTTCTATGCGGGCTTTTATAGGTGTAAAACTCTTAATGCAAAGTTTCCTATGTCTACATTTACACCAACTGCTAATGCGAAACTACCTGTCAAAAGTGAAAATACATGTGATAGCACTGTAAGGAAGGTTAAATTCAACAATGACAATTCACTTGAAGTGTGTGAAGAATGTTTCTTGAATGAAAAATGATGCACGGACTTGCATGGTTTCACGGTTAATCGAAATATCAGAAAACATATAAGAACTATCTAAAAAACTCTACACAAAACTCTGATGCCTGCACCCATCTGTGCACACAGTTTCATGAGAAGAACTCTCCTCGTGAGAATTCTCTTCGTGAAAATTTTCTCCTGAGAACCATCCGGAATCCTGTAATATTACTGGAAAAATTAAATTAATATTTTTAAGAAACTGTTTTTGTTTCTAAATTCAGGTTCTAAAAGTGGATTCAGGGTCTCACAAAATTGTAATGAAAAATGAATTAGTGTATAGGATTGAAATATTTTACTTGAAATTTAGTTCTAAGCAAGCGTTTATAGGTGTGAAACTCCTAATGCAAAATTTCCTATGTCTACATTTACACCAACTGCTTTATACCAAACTACCTGTCAAAAGTGAACATACATGTTAAAGTACTATAAGAAACGTAAAATTCAACAAAGACAATTCTCTTGAGGGAGTGTGTGACGAATGTCTCTGGAATCAACAGGGGTACACGAACTTGAGAAATTTTAACTTTTATAGATATATCAGAACGTATAAGAAATGTCTAGAAAGGTTTCCAGAAAACTCTGATGCCTGCACCTGTTCATGCATACAGTTTTGTAAGTGGAACTCTCTTCGAGAATGCAAGATCAGATTGGTATAAGAAGTATTTAACTCAGTTTTCTTGAAATAGTGTTTTTAGCCGTTTCAGCAGCTAATAATGCGTTTTTCGATATCTCAGAAGTTTTCTTAAGAAATACACAATGTTTTGGTATTGGAAATCTTCTCTTCGAACAATCTTTGTAAACGGACTTTTAGCAAAGTATTTAGGCTTCACTAGCGCTTTTATCTAATGTATTGACTGAAAATTTACTCCTGAGAACAATCCAGAAACCTGTAAAATTTCTGGAAAAAAATTAATATTTTTAAGAAATTGTTTTTGTTTCTAAATTCAGGTTCTAAAAGTGGATTCAGGGTCTCCCAAAATTGTTATGACAAATGAATTTGGGTATAGGATGGAAATATTTTACTTGAAATTTAGTTCTATGCAGGCTTTTATAGGTGTAAAACTCTTAATGCAAAGTTTCCTATGACTACATTTACACCAACTGCTAATGCGAAACTACCTGTCAAAAGTGAAAATACATGTGATAGCACTATAAGAAAGGTTAAATTCAACAAAGACAATTCACTTGAGGAAGTGTGTGAAGAATGTTTTTTGAATGAAAAATGGTGCACGATCTTGCAAAGTTTTACGGTTAATCGAAATATCAGAACACATATAAGAACTATCTAAAAAACTCTACACCCAACTCTGATGCCTGCACCTATCTGTGCACACAGTTTCATGAGAGGAACTCTCCTCGTGAGAATTCTCTTCGTGAAAATTTTCTCTTGAGAACCATCCGGAATCCTGTAAAATTTCTGGAAAAATTCAATTAATATTTTTAAAAAATTATTTTTGTTTCTACATTCAGGTTCTAAAAGTGGATTCAGGGTCTCCCAAAATTGTTATGAAAAATGATTTTGGGTATAGGATGGAAATATTTTACTTGAAATTATGTTCTATGCAGGCTTTTATAGGTGTAAAACTCTTAATGCAAAGTTTCCTATGACTACATTTACACACACTGCTAATGCGAAACTACCTGTCAAAAGTGAAAATACATGTGATAGCACTATAAGGAAGATTAAATTCATCAAAGACAATTCACTTGAAATGTGTGAAGAGTGTTTCTTGAATGAAAAATGATGCGCGATTTTGCAAAGTTTTACGGTTAATCGAAATATCAGAACACATATAAGAACTATCTAAAAAACTCTACACACAACTCTGATGCCTGCACCTATCTGTGCACACAGTTTCATGAAAGGAACTCTCCTTGTGAGAATTCCCTTCGTGAAAATTTTCTCCTGAGAACCATCCGGAAACCTGTAAAATTTCTGGAAAAATTAAATTAATATTTTTAAGAAACTGTTTTTGTTTCTAAATTCAGGTTCTAAAAGTGGATTCAGGGTCTCCCAAAATTGTTATGAAAAATGAATTAGTGTATAGAATGAAATATTTTACTTGAAATTTAGTTCTAATGCAGGCTTTTATAGGTGTAAAAGTCTTAATGCAAAGTTTCCTATGACTACATTTACACCATCTGCTTTATACCAAACTACCTGTCAAAAGTGAACATACATGTTAAAGCACTATAAGAAACGTAAAATTCAACAAAGACAATTCTCTTGAGGGAGTGTGTGACGAATGTCTCTGGAATCAACAGGGGTGCACGAACTTGAGAAATTTTAACTTTTATAGATATATCAGAACGTATAAGAAATGTCTAGAAAAGTTTCCAGAAAACTCTGATGCCTGCACCTGTTCATGCATACAGTTTTGTAAGTGGAACTCTCTTCGAGAATGCAAGATCAGATTGGTATCAGAAGTATTTAACTCAGTTTTTTTGAAATAGTGTTTTTAGCCGTTTCAGCAGCTAATAATGCGTTTTTCGATATCTCAGAAGTTTTCTTAAGAAATACACAATGTTTTGGTATTGGAAATCTACTCTTCGGACAATCTTTGTAAACGGACTTTTAGCTAAGTATTTAGGCTTCACAAGCGGTTTTATCTAATGTATTGACTGAAAATTTACTCCTGAGAACAGTCCAGAAACCTCTAAAATTTCTCGAAAAGTTAAATTAATATTTTTAAGAAATTGTTTTTGTTTCTAAATACAGGTTCTAAAAGTGGTTTCAAGGTCTCCCAAAATTGTTATGAAAAATGAATTTGGGTATAGGTTGGAAATATTTTACTTGAAATTTAGTTCTATGCAGGCTTTTATAGGTGTAAAACTCTTAATGCAAAGTTTCTTATGACTACATTTACACCAACTGCTAATGTGAAACTACCTGTCAAAAGTGAAAATACATGTGATAGCACTATAAGAAAGGGTAAATTCAACAAAGACAATTCACTTGAGGAAGTGTGTGAAGAATGTTTCTTGAATGAAAAATGGTGCACGATCTTGCAAAGTTTTACGGTTAATCGAAATATCAGAACACATATAAGAACTATCTAAAAAACTCTACACCCAACTCTCATGCTTGCAACTATCTGTGCACACAGTTTCATGAGAGAAACTCTCCTCGTGAGAATTCTCTTCGTGAAAATATTCTCCTGAGAACCATCCGGAATCCTGTAAGTTTCTGGAAAAATTAAATTAATATTTTTAAGAAATTGTTTTTGTTTCTAAATTCAGGTTCTAAAAGTGGATTCAGGGTCTCCCAAAATTGTTATGAAAAATGAATTTGGGTATAGGATGGAAATATTTTACTTGAAATTTAGTTCTATGCAGGCTTTTATCGGTGTAAAACTCTTAATGCAGTTTCCTATGACTACGTTTACACCATCTGCTTTATACCAAACTACCTTTCAAAAGTGAAAATACATGTGATAGCACTATAAGGTAGGTTAAATTCAACAAAGACAATTCACTTGAGGAAGTGTGTGAAGAATGTTTCTTGAATGAAAAATGGTGCACGATCTTGCAAAGTTTTACGGTTAATCGAAATAACAGAACACATATAAGAACTATCTAAAAAACTCTACACACAACTCTGATGCCTGCACCTATCTGTGCACACAGTTTCATGAAAGGAACTCTCCTCGTGAGAATTCCCTTCGTGAAAATATTCTCCTGAGAACCATCCGGAATCCTGTAAAATTTCTGGAAAAATTAAATTAATATTTTTAAGAAACTGTTTTTGTTTCTAAATTCAGGTTCTAAAAGTAGATTCAGGGTCTCCCAAAATTGTTATGAAAAATGGATTTGGGTATAGAATGAAAATATTTTACTTGAAATTTAGTTCTATGAAGGCTTTTATAGGTGTAAAAGTCTTAATGCAAAGTTTCCTATGACTACATTTACACCATCTGCTTTATAACAAACTACCTGTCAAAAGTGAACTTACATGTTAAAGCACTATAAGAAACGTAAAATTCAACAAAGACAATTCTCTTGAGGAACTGTGTGACGAATGTCTCTGGAATCAACAAGGGTGCACGAACTTGAGAAATTTAACTTTTATAGATATATCAGAACGTATAAGAAATGTCTAGAAATGTTTCCAGAAAACTCTGATGCCTGCACCTGTTAATGCATACAGTTTTGTAAGTGGAACTCTCTTCGAGAATGCAAGATCAGATTGGTATAAGAAGTATTTAACTCAGTTTTCTTGAGATAGTGTTTTTAGCCGTTTCAGCAGCTAATAATGCGTTTTTTGATATCTCAGAAGATTTCTTAAGAAATACACAATGTTTTGGTATTGGAAATCTTCTCTTCGAACAATCTTTTTAAACGGACTTTAGCAAAGTATTTAGGCTTCACTAGCGCTTTTATCTAATGTATTGACTGAAAATTTACTCCTGAGAACAATCCGGAAAACTGTAAAATTTCTGGAAAAGTTAAATTAATATTTTAAGAAATTGTTTTTGTTTCTAAATTCAGGTTCTAAAAGTGGATTCAGGGTCTCCCAAAATTGTTATGAAAAATGATTTTGGGGATAGGATGGAAATATTTTACTTGAAATTTAGTTCTATGCAGGCTTTTATAGGTGTGACTCTTAATGCAAAGTTTCCTATGACTACATTTACACCAACTGCTAATGTGAAACTACCTGTCAAAAGTGAAAATACATGTGATAGCCCTATAAGGAAGGTTAAATTCAACAAAGACAATTCACTTGAAATGTGTGAAGAATGTTTCTTGAATGAAAAATGATGCACGATCTTGCAAAGTTTTACGGTTAATCGAAATATCAGAACACATATAAGAACTATCTAAAAAACTCTACACCCAACTCTGATGCCCGCACCTATCTGTGCACACAGTTTCATGAAAGGGACTCTCCTCCTGAGAATTCCCTTCGTGAAAATTTTCTCCTGAGAACCATCCGGAATCCTGTAAATTTCTGGAATAATTAAATTAATATTTTTAAGAAATTGTTTTTGTTTCTAAATTCAGGTTCTAAAAGTGGATTCAGGATCTTTTAAAATGGTTATGACAAATGAATTTGTGTATAGGTTTGAAATACTTTACTTGAAATTTAGTTCTATGCTAGCTTTTATAGGTGTATAACTCTTAATGCAAAGTTTCCTATGACTACACTTACACCAACTGCTAATGCGAAACTACCTGTCAAAAGTGAAAATACATGTGATAGCACTATAAGGAAGGTTAAATTCAACAAAGACAATTCACTTGAAGTGTGTGAAGAATGTTTCTTGAATGAAAAATGATGCACGAACTTGCAAAGTTTCACGGTTAATCGAAATATCAGAACACATATAAGAACTATCTAAAAAAATCTACACCCAACTCTGATGCCCGCACCTATCTGTGCACACAGTTTCATGAGAGAAACTCTCCTCGTGAGAATTCCCTTCGTGAAAATTTTCTCCTGAGAACCATCCGGAATCCTGTAAAATTTCTGGAAAAATTAAATTAATATTTTTAAGAAACTGTTTTTGTTTCTAAATTCAGGTTCTAAAAGTAGATTCAGGGTCTCCCAAAATTGTTATGAAAAATGGATTTGGGTATAGAATGAAAATATTTTACTTGAAATTTAGTTCTATGAAGGCTTTTATAGGTGTAAAAGTCTTAATGCAAAGTTTCCTATGACTACATTTACACCATCTGCTTTATAACAAACTACCTGTCAAAAGTGAACTTACATGTTAAAGCACTATAAGAAACGTAAAATTCAACAAAGACAATTCTCTTGAGGAACTGTGTGACGAATGTCTCTGGAATCAACAAGGGTGCACGAACTTGAGAAATTTAACTTTTATAGATATATCAGAACGTATAAGAAATGTCTAGAAATGTTTCCAGAAAACTCTGATGCCTGCACCTGTTAATGCATACAGTTTTGTAAGTGGAACTCTCTTCGAGAATGCAAGATCAGATTGGTATAAGAAGTATTTAACTCAGTTTTCTTGAGATAGTGTTTTTAGCCGTTTCAGCAGCTAATAATGCGTTTTTCGATATCTCAGAAGATTTCTTAAGAAATACACAATGTTTTGGTATTGGAAATCTTCTCTTCGAACAATCTTTTTAAACGGACTTTAGCAAAGTATTTAGGCTTCACTAGCGCTTTTATCTAATGTATTGACTGAAAATTTACTCCTGAGAACAATCCGGAAAACTGTAAAATTTCTGGAAAAGTTAAATTAATATTTTAAGAAATTGTTTTTGTTTCTAAATTCAGGTTCTAAAAGTGGATTCAGGGTCTCCCAAAATTGTTATGAAAAATGATTTTGGGGATAGGATGGAAATATTTTACTTGAAATTTAGTTCTATGCAGGCTTTTATAGGTGTGACTCTTAATGCAAAGTTTCCTATGACTACATTTACACCAACTGCTAATGCGAAACTACCTGTCAAAAGTGAAAATACATGTGATAGCCCTATAAGGAAGGTTAAATTCAACAAAGACAATTCACTTGAAATGTGTGAAGAATGTTTCTTGAATGAAAAATGATGCACGATCTTGCAAAGTTTTACGGTTAATCGAAATATCAGAACACATATAAGAACTATCTAAAAAACTCTACACCCAACTCTGATGCCCGCACCTATCTGTGCACACAGTTTCATGAAAGGGACTCTCCTCCTGAGAATTCCCTTCGTGAAAATTTTCTCCTGAGAACCATCGGGAATCCTGTAAATTTCTGGAATAATTAAATTAATATTTTTAAGAAATTGTTTTTGTTTCTAAATTCAGGTTCTAAAAGTGGATTCAGGATCTTTTAAAATGGTTATGACAAATGAATTTGTGTATAGGTTTGAAATACTTTACTTGAAATTTAGTTCTATGCTAGCTTTTATAGGTGTATAACTCTTAATGCAAAGTTTCCTATGACTACACTTACACCAACTGCTAATGCGAAACTACCTGTCAAAAGTGAAAATACATGTGATAGCACTATAAGGAAGGTTAAATTCAACAAAGACAATTCACTTGAAGTGTGTGAAGAATGTTTCTTGAATGAAAAATGATGCACGAACTTGCAAAGTTTCACGGTTAATCGAAATATCAGAACACATATAAGAACTATCTAAAAAAATCTACACCCAACTCTGATGCCCGCACCTATCTGTGCACACAGTTTCATGAGAGAAACTCTCCTCGTGAGAATTCCCTTTGTGAAAATTTTCTCCTGAGAACCATCCGGAATCCTGTAAAATTTCTGGAATAATTAAATTAATATTTTTAAGAAATTGTTTTTGTTACTAAATTCAGGTTCTAAAAGTGGATTCAGGGTCTCCCAAAATTGTTATGAAAAATGAATTTGAGTATAGGATGGAAATATTTTACTTGAAATTTAGTTCTATGCAGGCTTTTATAGGTGTAAAACTCTTAATGCTTAATAGGTGTAAAACTCTTAATAGGTGTAAACTCCTATGACTACATTTACACCATCTGCTTTATACCAAACTACCTGTCGAAAGTGAACTTACATGTTAAAGCACTATAGGAAACGTAAAATTCAACAAAGACAATTCTCTTGAAGTGTGTGACGAATGACTCTGGAATCAAAAAGGGTGCACGAACTTCAGAAATTTTAACTTTTATAGATATATCAGAACGTATCAGAAATGTCTAGAAAGGTTTCCAGAAAACTCTGATGCCTGCACCTGTTTATGCATACAGTTTTTTAAGTGGAACTCTCTTCATGAGTGGAAGATTATATTAGTATAAGAAGTATTTAACTCAGTTTTCTTGAAATAGTGTTTTTAGCGGTTTCAGCAGCTAATAATGCGTTTTTCGATATTTTAGAAGTTTTCTTAATAAATGGACAATGTTTTGGTATTGGAAATCTTCTCTTCGAACAATCATTGTAAACGGACTTTTAGCAACGTATTTAGGCTTCACTAGCGCTTTTATCTAATTTCATGACTGAAAATTTTCTCCTGAGAACTATCCAGAATCCTGTAAAATTTCTGGAAAAGTTAAATTAATATATTTAAGAAATTGTTTTTGTTTCTAAATTCAGGATCTAAAAGTGGATTCAGGGTCTCCCAAAATTGTTATGAAAAATGATTTTGGGTATAGGATGGAAATATTTTACTTGAAATTATGTTCTATGCAGGATTTTATAGGTGTAAAACTCTTAATGCAAAGTTTCCTATGACTACATTTACACACACTGCTAATGCGAAACTACCTGTCAAAAGTGAAAATACATGTGATAGCACTATAAGGAAGATTAAATTCATCAAAGACAATTCACTTGAAATGTGTGAAGAGTGTTTCTTGAATGAAAAATGATGCGCGATTTTGCAAAGTTTTACGGTTAATCGAAATATCAGAACACATATAAGAACTATCTAAAAAACTCTACACACAACTCTGATGCCTGCACCTATCTGTGCACACAGTTTCATGAAAGGAACTCTCCTTGTGAGAATTCCCTTCGTGAAAATTTTCTCCTGAGAACCATCCGGAAACCTGTAAAATTTCTGGAAAAATTAAATTAATATTTTTAAGAAACTGTTTTTGTTTCTAAATTCAGTTTCTAAAAGTGGATTCAGGGTCTCCCAAAATTGTTATGAAAAATGAATTTGGGTATAGAATGAAAATATTTTACTTGAAATTTAGTTCTATGCAGGCTTTTATAGGTGTAAAAGTCTTAATGCAAAGTTTCCTATGACTACATTTACACCATCTGCTTTATAACAAACTACCTGTCAAAAGTGAACTTACATGTTAAAGCACTATAAGAAACGTAAAATTCAACAAAGACAATTCTCTTGAGGGAGTGTGTGACGAATGTCTCTGGAATCAACAGGGGTGCACGAACTTGAGAAATTTTAACTTTTATAGATATATCAGAACGTATAAGAAATGTCTAGAAAAGTTTCCAGAAAACTCTGATGCCTGCACCTGTTCATGCATACAGTTTTGTAAGTGGAACTCTCTTCGAGAATGCAAGATCAGATTGGTATCAGAAGTATTTAACTCAGTTTTTTTGAAATAGTGTTTTTAGCCGTTTCAGCAGTTAATAATGCGTTTTTCGATATCTCAGAAGTTTTCTTAAGAAATACACAATGTTTTGGTATTGGAAATCTTCTCTTCGGACTATCTTTGTAAACGGACTTTTAGCTAAGTATTTAGGCTTCACTAGCGGTTTTATCTAATGTATTGACTGAAAATTTACTCCTGAGAACAGTCCAGAAACCTCTAAAATTTCTGGAAAAGTTAAATTAATATTTTTAAGAAATTGTTTTTGTTTCTAAATACAGGTTCTAAAAGTGGTTTCAGGGTCTCCCAAAATTGTTATGAAAAATGAATTTGGGTATAGGTTGGAAATATTTTACTTGAAATTTAGTTCTATGCAGGCTTTTATAGGTGTAAAACTCTTAATGCAAAGTTTCTTATGACTACATTTACACCAACTGCTAATGCGAAACTACCTGTCAAAAGTGAAAGTACATGTGATAGCACTATAAGAAAGGTTAAATTCAACAAAGACAATTCACTTGAGGAAGTGTGTGAAGAATGTTTCTTGAATGAAAAATGGTGCACGATCTTGCAAAGTTTTACGGTTAATCGAAATATCAGAACACATATAAGAACTATCTAAAAAACTCTACACCCAACTCTGATGCCTGCAACTATCTGTGCACACAGTTTCATGAGAGAAACTCTCCTCGTGAGAATTCTCTTCGTGAAAATTTTCTCCTGAGAACCATCCGGAATCCTGTAAGTTTCTGGAAAAATTAAATTAATATTTTTAAGAAATTGTTTTTGTTTCTAAATTCAGGTTCTACAAGTGGATTCAAGGTCTCCCAAAATTGTTATGAAAAATGAATTTGGGTATAGGATGGAAATATTTTACTTGAAATTTAGTTCTATGCAGGCTTTTATAGGTGTAAAACTCTTAATGCAGTTTCCTATGACTACGTTTACACCATCTGCTTTATACCAAACTACCTTTCGAAAGTGAAAATACATGTGATAGCACTATAAGGTAGGTTAAATTCAACAAAGACAATTCACTTGAGGAAGTGTGTGAAGAATGTTTCTTGAATGAAAAATGGTGCACGATCTTGCAAAGTTTTACGGTTAATCGAAATATCAGAACACATATAAGAACTATCTAAAAAACTCTACACACAACTCTGATGCCTGCACCTATCTGTGCACACAGATTCATGAAAGGAACTCTCCTCGTGAGAATTCCCTTCGTGAAAATTTTCTCCTGAGAACCATCCGGAATCCTGTAAAATTTCTGGAAAAATTAAATTAATATTTTTAAGAAACTGTTTTTGTTTCTAAATTCAGGTTCTAAAAGTAGATTCAGGGTCTCCCAAAATTGTTATGAAAAATGGATTTGGGTATAGAATGAAAATATTTTACTTGAAATTTAGTTCTATGAAGGCTTTTATAGGTGTAAAAGTCTTAATGCAAAGTTTCCTATGACTACATTTACACCATCTGCTTTATAACAAACTACCTGTCAAAAGTGAACTTACATGTTAAAGCACTATAAGAAACGTAAAATTCAACAAAGACAATTCTCTTGAGGAACTGTGTGACGAATGTCTCTGGAATCAACAAGGGTGCACGAACTTGAGAAATTTAACTTTTATAGATATATCAGAACGTATAAGAAATGTCTAGAAATGTTTCCAGAAAACTCTGATGCCTGCACCTGTTAATGCATACAGTTTTGTAAGTGGAACTCTCTTCGAGAATGCAAGATCAGATTGGTATAAGAAGTATTTAACTCAGTTTTCTTGAGATAGTGTTTTTAGCCGTTTCAGCAGCTAATAATGCGTTTTTCGATATCTCAGAAGATTTCTTAAGAAATACACAATGTTTTGGTATTGGAAATCTTCTCTTCGAACAATCTTTTTAAACGGACTTTAGCAAAGTATTTAGGCTTCACTAGCGCTTTTATCTAATGTATTGACTGAAAATTTACTCCTGAGAACAATCCGGAAAACTGTAAAATTTCTGGAAAAGTTAAATTAATATTTTAAGAAATTGTTTTTGTTTCTAAATTCAGGTTCTAAAAGTGGATTCAGGGTCTCCCAAAATTGTTATGAAAAATGATTTTGGGGATAGGATGGAAATATTTTACTTGAAATTTAGTTCTATGCAGGCTTTTATAGGTGTGACTCTTAATGCAAAGTTTCCTATGACTACATTTACACCAACTGCTAATGCGAAACTACCTGTCAAAAGTGAAAATACATGTGATAGCCCTATAAGGAAGGTTAAATTCAACAAAGACAATTCACTTGAAATGTGTGAAGAATGTTTCTTGAATGAAAAATGGTGCACGATCGTGCAAAGTTTTACGGTTAATCGAAATATCAGAACACATATAAGAACTATCTAAAAAACTCTACACCCAACTCTGATGCCCGCACCTATCTGTGCACACAGTTTCATGAGAGAAACTCTCCTCGTGAGAATTCCCTTCGTGAAAATTTTCTCCTGAGAACCATCCGGAATCCTGTAAAATTTCTGGAATAATTAAATTAATATTTTTAAGAAATTGTTTTTGTTTCTAAATTCAGGTTCTAAAAGTGGATTCAGGGTCTCCCAAAATTGTTATGAAAAATGAATTTGAGTATAGGATGGAAATATTTTACTTGAAATTTAGTTCTATGCAGGCTTTTATAGGTGTAAAACTCTTAATGCAGATTCCTATGACTACATTTAGACCATCTGCTTTATACCAAACTACCTGTCGAAAGTGAACTTACATGATAAAGCACTATAGGAAACGTAAAATTCAACAAAGACAATTCTCTTGAAGTGTGTGACGAATGACTCTGGAATCAAAAAGGGTGCACGAACTTCAGAAATTTTAACTTTTATAGATATATCAGAACGTATCAGAAATGTCTAGAAAGGTTTCCAGAAAACTCTGATGCCTGCACCTGTTTATGCATACAGTTTTTTAAGTGGAACTCTCTTCATGAGTGGAAGATTATATTAGTAAAAGAAGTATTTAACTCAGTTTTCTTGAAATAGTGTTTTTAGCGGTTTCAGCAGCTAATAATGCGTTTTTCGATATTTTAGAAGTTTTCTTAATAAATGGACAATGTTTTGGTATTGGAAATCTTCTCTTCGAACAATCATTGTAAACGGACTTTTAGCAACGTATTTAGGCTTCACTAGCGCTTTTATCTAATTTCATGACTGAAAATTTTCTCCTGAGAACTATCCAGAATCCTGTAAAATTTCTGGAAAAGTTAAATTAATATATTTAAGAAATTGTTTTTGTTTCTAAATTCAGGATCTAAAAGTGGATTCAGGGTCTCCCAAAATTGTTATGAAAAATGAATTTGGGTATAGGATGGAAATATTTTACTTGAAATTTCGTTCTATACAGTCTTTATAGGTGTAAAACTCTTAATTCAAAGTTTCCTATGACTACATTTACACCAACTGCTTTATACCAAACTACCTGTCAAAAGTGAAAATACATGTGATAGCACTATAAGAAAGGTTAAATTCAACAAAGACAATTCATTTGAAGTGTGTGAAGAATGTTTCTCGAATGAAAAATTATGCACAATCTTGCATAGTTTTACGGTTAACCGAAATATCAGAACACATATAAGAACTATCTAAAAAACTCTACACACAACTCTGATGCCTTCACCTATCTGTGCACACAGATTCATGAGAGGAACTCTCCTCGTGAGAATTCTCTTCGTGAAAATTTTCTCCTGAGAACCATCCGGAATTGTGTAAAATTTCTGGAAAAAATAAATTAATATTTTTAAGAAACTGTTTTTGTTTCTAAATTCAGGATCTAAAAGTGGATTCAGGATCTTTTAAAACGGTTATGACAAATGAATTTGTGTATAGGTTTGAAATACTTTACTTGAAATTTAGTTCTATGCTAGCTTTTAGAGGTGTTAAACTCTTATTGCAAAGTTTCCTATGACTACACTTACACCTACTGCTTTACACCAAACTAAATGTCATAAGTGAACATCTGTGTGAAAGCACTATAAGAAACGTAAAATTCAACAAAGACAATTCTCTTGAGGCAGTGTGTGACGAATGTTTCTGAAATCAACAATGGTGCACGAACTTGAGAAATTTTAACTTTTATAGATATATCAGAACGTATAAGAAATGTCTAAAAAGGTTTACAGACTAATCTGATGCCTCCACTGTTTATGCATACAGTTTCATAAGTGGAACTCACTTCATGAGGGCATGATCACATTAATAAAAGAAGTATTTAACTCAGTTTTCTTGAAATAGTGTTTTTAGCCGTTTCAGCAGCAAATAATGCGTTTTTCGATATCTCAGAAGTTTTCTTAATAAATGGAAAATGTTTTGGTATTGGAAATCTTCTCTTCGAACAATCATTGTAAACGGACTTTTAGCAAAGTATTTAGGCTTCACTAGCGCTTTTATCTAATGTATTTACTGAAAATTTACTCCTGAGAACAATCCAGAAACCTGTAATATTTCTGGAAAAGTTAAATTAATATTTTTAAGAAATTGTTTTTGTTTCTAAATACAGGTTCTAAAAGTGGTTTCAGGGTCTCCCAAAATTGTTATGAAAAATGAATTTGGGTAAAGGATGGAAATATTTTACTTGAAATTTAGTTATATGCTGGCTTTTATAGGTGTAAAACTCTTAATGCAGTTTCCTATGACTACATTTACACCATCTGCTTTATACCAAACTACCTGTCAAAAGTAAAAATACATGTGATAGCACTATAAGAAAGGTTAAATTCAACAAAGACAATTCACTTGAAGTGTGTGAAGAATGTTTCTTCAATGAAAAATGATGCACGATTTTGCAAAGTTTTACGGTTAATCGAAATGTCAGAACACATATAAGAACTATCTAAAAAACTCTACACCCAACTCTGATGCCTGCACCTATCTGTGCACACAGTTTCATGAGAGGAACTCTCCTCGTGAGAATTCTCTTGGTGAAAATTTTCTCCTGAGAACCATCCGGAATCCTGTAAAATTTCTGGAAAAATTAAATTAATATCTTTAAGAAATTGTTTTTGTTTCTAAATTCAGGTTCAAAAAGTGGATTCAGGGTCTCCAAAAATTGTTATGAAAAATGAATTTGGGTATAGGATGGAAATATTTTACTTGAAATTTAGTTCTATGCAAGCTTTTATAGGTGTAAAACTCTTAATGCAAAGTTTCGTATGAATTCATTTACACCAACTGCTAATCCGAAACTACCCGTCAAAAGTGAAAATACATGTGATAGCACTATAAGAAAGGTTAAATTTAACAAAGACCATTCACTTGAGGAAGTGTGTGAAGAATTTTTCTTGAATGAAAAATGGTGCACGATCTTGCAAAGTTTTACGGTTAATCGAAATATCAGAACACGTATAAGAACTATCTAAAAAACTCTACACACAACACTGATGCCTGCACCTATCTCTGCACACAGTATCATGAGGGGAACTCTCCTCGTGAGAATTCTCTTCGTGAAAATTTTCTCCTGAGAACCATCCGGAATTCTGTAAAATTTCTGGAAAAATTAAATTAATATTTTTGAGAAATTGTTTTTGTTTCTAAATTCAGGTTCTAAAAGTGGATTCAGGGTCTCCCAAAATTGAAATGAAAAATGAATTTGGGTATAGGATGGAAATATTTTACTTGAAATTTAGTTCTATGCAGGCTTTTATAGGTGTAAAAATCTTATTGCAAAGTTTCCTATGACTACATATACACCAACTGCTTTATACCAAACTACCTGTTAAAAGTGAAAATACATGTGATAGCACTATAAGAAAGGTTAAATTCAACAAAGACAATTCACTTGAGGAAGTGTATAAAGAATGTTTCTAGAATCAAAAATGGTGCACGATGTTGAAAGGTTACCGTTAATCGAAAAATCAGAACACATATAAGAACTATCTAAAAAACTCTACACACAACTCTGATGCCTGCACCGATCTATGCACACAGTTTCATGAGAGGAACTCTCTTCGTGAGAATTCTCTTCATGAAAATTTTCTCCTGAGAACCATCCGGAATCCTGTAAAATTTCTGGAAAAATTAATTAATATTTTTAAGCAACTGTATTTGTTTCTAAATTCAGGATCTAAAAGTGGAATCAGGATCTTTTAAAATGGTTATGACAAATGAATTTGTGTATAGGTTTGAAATACTTTACTTGAAATGTAGTTCTATGCTAGCTTTTATAGCTGTAAAACTCTTAATGCAAAGTTTCCTATGACTACACTTACAGCAACTGCTTTACACCAAACTAAATGTCAAAAGTGAACATCTATGTGAAAGCACTATAAGAAACGTAAAATTCAACAAAGAGAATTCTCTTGAGGAACTGTGTGACGAAAATCTCTGGAATCAACAAGGGTGCACGAACTTGAGAAATTTTAACTTTTATAGATATATCAGAACGTATAAGAAATGTGTAAAAAGGTTTAGAGACAACTCTGATGCCTGCACCTGCTTATGCATACACTTTTATAAGTGGAACTCTCTTCATGAGTGGAAGATCACATTAGTAAAAGAAGTGTTTAACTCAGTTTTCTTGAAATCGTGTTTTTACCGGTTTCAGCAGCTAATAATGCGTTTTTCGATATTTCAGAAGTTTTCTTAATAAATGGACAATGTTTTGGTATTGGAAATCTACTTTTCAAACAATCATCGTAAACGGACTTTTAGCAAAGTATTTTGCATTCACTAGCGCTTTATCTAATGTCATGTCTGAAATTTTTCTCGTAAGAACAATACAGAAACCTGTAAAAATTCTGGAAAAATTAAATTAATTTTTGTAAGACATGGTTTTGTGTCTAAATTCAGGCCCTAAAAGTGGATTCAGGATCGTTGAAAATGGTTATGACAAATGAATTTGTGTATAGGAATGAAAAATTTTACTTGATATTTAGTTCTATGCAGGCTTTTATAGGTGTAAAACTCTTAATGCAAAGTTTCCTATGACTACATTTACACCAATTGCTTTATACCAAACTACCTGTCAAAAGTGAACATACATGTAAAAGCACTATAAGAAACATAAATTTCAACAAAGACTATTCTCTTAAGCAAATGTGTGACGCATGTTTCTGGAATCAACAATGGTGCATGATCTCGAGAAATTTTAAAGTTCATCGAAAGATGAGAACACGTAGAGGAAATGTCTAAAAAATTTACAGACAACCCTGATGCCTGCACCTATATTTGCACCCAGGTTCATGAGTGGAACTCTCTTTGTGAGAGCAAGATCAGATTGGTAAAAGAAGTATTGATCTCAGTTTTCTTGAAATAGTGTTTTTAGACGTTTCAGCAAATTATAATGCGTTTTTGGATATCTCAGAAATTTTCTTAATAAATGCACAAATCTTTGGAATTGGAAATTATCTCTTCGAACAATCATTGTAAACGGACTTTTAGCAAAGTATTTAGGCGTCACTAGCGAGACCAGATCGCAGAGACCTCTAAAAATTCTGGAAAAATAAAATAAAATTTTAATAATATTGTGTTTATTTTTAATGTCAGGCCCTGAATGTGGGTTTAGGATCTGACAGAATGTTTATAAAAAATGAATTTATTTTAAAGGTCTTAAACTTTAACTTGAAAATATTTTTTATGTAGGCTTTTGTAGGTATTAAATTTTTAACACAAAGTACCCAATGTCTACTCATACACCAACTGCGTTGTTACAAACTACCTGTCAGGACTGAACATCGGCGTGAAACCACTATTGGAATTAATGTTTACCAACACGTACAGTAGAAAGACTCTTACCCAAGCATACACGTGCTGTATCCCGTCGTGAATGATAATTAAGGCGCGCTATATAGCGCGCATCAGTGCGCATCCATGTGGCTGCGCCACCCGGGAAAATTAGTTCTCGGTCATATTTTGGCGGAGGAATACCACAGCACAAAGAAGGGCAAGCACACGTGGCGGGCAGCGGGCAAGTGAAGGTAGAGCAAGCGAGTAACATCGTCGTAGGTATTGTGGTAACTCTGTACAATGTTCTTTACGACCGGCTGTGTCCCTGGATGTTCCTGGTTTACGGTTTCTAGGTGAATGCTGAATGAAGACTGCTTTGTTTCTAGTTCGCTGTCGTGACATGAGGCAGGACTTCGCTTGTTTCTGGTACGGAGTGGTTTCGGCAGGCTCGCTCCGTAACCACGCCGCATTACAGCGTGTAGTAAGGGCAAGCGCTTGTTCTTGGCCGCCAGCTTTCGGATCAGCACTTTTACCCCGCCTGGATCGCCTTGCGGTTTACAGACGCAGCTACATATCGCCCAGGCCACGCCGCCGTTTGCTCTGGCTACTCTAATAACGCCGCCACGCAGGGATTTTCGGGTACGGTTGCTGCCTTCACACTTCGCCGGATAGCGTTGTCGCCTCCGTGGGAAACACCTTTGGAAGCAACATCGCCCATTCGATTACGATACTTGTAAACGGCTGCAAACCGCCGGGTTTTTCTAAGTGTATTGTAAGTGGTAAAATAAATTGTTGTTTTATAGAGATCGTTTCATTCTGATACACAACTAATAAGTTACACTAAATAATTTATCGAATGTCATGGTTGGATATTATCTTGTGAGAGCAATCATTTACACCTATAAAAAATTTAAAAAAATTAAATTTAATTTTATCAAAAATTGTGTTACGCTTATATCTAATGTCACGACTGAAAATTTTCTCCTGAGAACAATCCAGAAACCTGTAAAAATTCTGGAAAAATTAAATAAAATTTTTGAAGAAGTTGTTTTTGTTTCTAAATTCAGGATCTAAAAGTGGGTTAAGGATCATTCAAAACAGTTATGACAAATGAATTTGTGTACAGGATTGAAATATTTTATTTGAAATTAATTTCTATGCAGGCTTTTATAGGTGTAAAACTCTTGATGCAAAGTTTCCTATGACTACACATACACCAACTGCTTTTAACCAAACTACCTGTCAAAAGTGTACATCCATGTGAAAGCACTATAAGAAACCGTAAAATTAAACAAAGACAATTCTCTTGAGGCAGTGTGTGACGAATGTTTCTGAAATCAACAATGGTGCACGAACTTGAGAAATTTTAACTTTTATAGATATATCAGAACGTATAAGAAATGTCTAAAAAGGTTTACAGACTAATCTGATGCCTCCACTGTTTATGCATACAGTTTCATAAGTGGAACTCACTTCATGAGTGCATGATCACATTAGTAAAAGAAGTATTTGACTCAGTTTTCTTGAAATAGTGTTTTTGGCCATTTCAGCAGCTAATAATGCGTTTTTCGATATCTCAGAAGTTTTCTTAATAAATGCACAATGTTTAGGTATTGGAAATCTTCTCCTTAAACAATTATTGTAAACAAACTTTTAGCAAAGTATTTAGGCTTCACTAGCGCTTTTATGTAATGTATTGACTGAAAATTTTCTCCTGAGAACAATCCAGAAACCTGTAAAATTTCTGGAAAAAAAATTTAATTTTTTTAAGAAATTGTTTTTGTTTCTAAATTCAGGCTCTAAAAGTGAATTCAGGATCTTTAAAAATGGTTATGACAAATGAATTTGTGTATAGGATTGTAATATTTTGCTTGAAATTAGTTCTATGCAGGCTTTTATAGGTGTAAACCTCTTAATGCAAAGTTTCCTATGACTACACTACACCAACTGCTTTTAACCAAACTACCTGTCAAAAGTGAACATCCATGTGAAAGCACTATAAGAAACGTAAAATTCAACAAAGACAATTCTCTTGAGGCAGTGTGTGACGAATGTTTCTGGATTCAACTACGGTGCACGAACTTGAGAAATTTTAACTTTTATAGATATATCAGAACGTATAAGAAATGTCTAAAAAGGTTTACAGACAACTCTGATGCCTCCTCTGTTTATGCATACAGTTTCATAAGTGGAACTCACTTCATGAGGGCATGATCACATTAGTAAAAGAAGTATTTGACTCAGTTTTCATGAAATAGTGTTTTTGGCCGTTTTAGCAGCTAATAATGCGTTTTTCGATATCTCAGAAGTTTTCTTAATAAATGCACGTGTTTTGGTATTGGAAATCTTCTCTCCGAACAATCATTGTGAACGGACTTTTAGGAAAGAATTTAGCATTCAATAGCGCTTTATCTAATGTCATGACTGAAATTTTTCTCCTGAGAACAATCCAGAAACCTGTAAAAATTCTGGAAAATTAAATTAATTTTTTAAAGAAATTGTTTTTGTTTCTAAATTCAGGCTGTGAAAGTGGATTCAGGATCTTTCAAAATGGTTATGACAAATGAATTAGTGTATAGGATTGTAATATTTTACTTGAAATTTAGTTCTAAGCAAGCCCTTATAGGTGTAAAACTCCTAAGGCAAAGTTTCCTATGTCTACATTTACACCAACTGCTTTATACCAAACTACCGGTCAAAAGTGAACTTACATGTTAAAGCACTATAAGAAACGTAAAATTCAACAAAGACAATTCTCTTGAGGAAGTGTGTGACGAATGTCTCTGGAATCAACAAGGGTGCACGAACTTCAGAAATTTTAACTTTTATAGATATATCAGAACGTATAAGAAATGTGTAGAAAGGTTTACTGAAAACTCTGATGCCTGCACCTGCTTATGCATTCAGTTTTATAAGTGGAACTCTCTTCATGAGTATAACATCACATAGGTAAAAGAAGTATTTAACTCAGTTTTCTTGAAATAGTGTTTTTAGCGGTTTCATTAGCTAATAATGCGTTTTTCGATATTTCAGAAGTTTTCTTAATAAATGGACAATGTTTTGGTATTGGAAATCTTCTCTTCGAACAATCATCGTAAACGGACTTTTAGCAACGTATTCAGCATTCACTAGCGCTTTATCTAATGTCATGACTGAAATTTTTCTCCTGGGAACAATCCAGAAACCTGTAAAAATTCTGGAAAAATTAAATTAATTTTTTTTAGTAATTGTTTTTGTTTCTAAATTCAGGTTCTAAAAGTGGATTCAGGGTCTCCCAAAATTATGAAAAATGAATTTGGGTATAGGATGGAAATATTTTACTTGAAATTTAGTTCTATGCAGGCTTTTATAGGTGTAAAACTTCTTAATGCAAAGTTTCCTATGACTACATTTACTTAACCAAACTACCTGCTTTAAACCAAACTACCTGTCAAAAGTGAAAATACATGTGATAGCACTATAAGGAAGGTTAAAATTCAACAATGACAATTCACTTGAAGTGTGTGAAGAATGTTTCTTGAATGAAAAATGATGCACGATCTTGCAAAGTTTTACGGTTAATCGAAATATCAGAACACATATAAGAACTATCTAAAAAACTCTACACACAACTCTGATGCCTGCACCTATCTGTGCACACAGTTTCATGAGAAGGAACTCTCCTCGTGAGAATTCTCTTCGTGAAAATTTTCTCCTGAGAACCATCCGGAATCCTGTAAAGTTTCTGGAAAAATTAAATTAATATTTTTAAGAAATTGTTTTTGTTTCTAAATTCAGGTTCTAAAAGTGGATTCAGGGTCTCCCAAAATTGTTATGAAAATTGAATTTGTGTATAGGATTGAAATATTTTACTTGAAATTTAGTTCTATGCAGCTTTTATAGGTGTAAAAGTCTTAATGCAAAGTTTCCTATGACTACATTACACCAATCTGCTTTATAACAAACTACCTGTCAAAAGTGAACATTACATGTTAAAGCACTATAAGAAACGTAAAATTCAACAAAGACTATTCTCTTGAGGAACTGTGTGACGAATGTCTCTGGAATCAACAAGGGTGCACGAACTTGAGAAATTTTAACTTTTATAGATATATCAGAACGTATAAGAAATGTCTAGAAAGGTTTCCAGAAAACTCTGATGCCTGCACCTGTTCATGCATACAGTTTTGTAAGTGGAACTCTCTTCGAGAATGCAAGATCAGATTGGTATAAGAAGTATTTAACTCAGTTTTCTTGAGATAGTGTTTTTAGCCGTTTCAGCAGCTAATAATGCGTTTTTCGATATCTCAGAAGATTTCTTAAGAAATAGCACAATGTTTTGGTATTGGAAATCTTCTCTTCGAACAATCTTTGTAAACGGACTTTTAGCAAAGTATTTAGGCTTCACTAGCGCTTTTATCTAATGTATTGACTGAAAATTTACTCCTGAGAACAATCCAGAAACCTGTAAAATTTCTGGAAAAGTTAAATTAATATTTTTAAGAAATTGTTTTTGTTTCTAAATTCAGGTTCTAAAAGTGGATTCAGGGTCTCCCAAAATTGTTATGAAAAATGAATTTGGGTATAGGATGGAAATATTTTACTTGAAATTTAGTTCTATGCAGGCTTTTATAGGTGTAAACTCTTAATGCAAAGTTTCCTATGACTACATTTACACCAACTGCTAATGCGAAACTACCTGTCAAAAGTGAAAATACATGTGATAGCACTATAAGGAAGGTTAAATTCAACAAAGACAATTCACTTGAGAAGTGTGTGAAGAATGTTTCTTGAATGAAAAATGATGCACGATCTTGCAAAGTTTTACGGTTAATCGAAATATCAGAACACATATAAGAACTATCTAAAAAACTCTACACACAACTCTGATGCCTGCACCTATCTGTGCACACAGTTTCATGAGAAGAACTCTCCTCGTGAGAATTCCCTTCGTGAAAATTTTCTCCTGAGAACCATCCGGAATCCTGTAAAATTTCTGGAAAAATTAAATTAATATTTTTAAGAAACTTGTTTTTGTTTCTAAATTCAGGTTCTAAAAGTGGATTCAGGGTCTCCCAAAATTGTTATGAAAAATGAATTTGAGTATAGGATGGAATATTTTACTTGAAATTTAGTTCTATGCAGGCTTTTATAGGTGTAAAACTCTTAATGCAGAATCCTATGACTACATTTACACCATCTGCTTTATACCAAACTACCTGTCGAAAGTGAACTTACATGTTAAAGCACTATAGGAAACGTAAAATTCAACAAAGACAATTCTCTTGAAGTGTGTGACGAATGACTCTGGAATCAAAAAGGGTGCACGAACTTCAGAAATTTTAACTTTTATAGATATATCAGAACGTATCAGAAATGTCTAGAAAGGTTTCCAGAAAACTCTGATGCCTGCACCTGTTTATGCATACAGTTTTTTAAGTGGAACTCTCTTCATGAGTGGAAGATTATATTAGTAAAAGAAGTATTTAACTCAGTTTTCTTGAAATAGTGTTTTTAGCGGTTTCAGCAGCTAATAATGCGTTTTTCGATATTTTAGAAGTTTTCTTAATAAATGGACAATGTTTTGGTATTGGAAATCTTCTCTTCGAACAATCATTGTAAACGGACTTTTAGCAACGTATTTAGGCATTCACTAGCGCTTTATCTAATGTCATGACTGAAAATTTTCTCCTGAGAACTATCCAGAATCCTGTAAAATTTCTGGAAAAAGTTAAATTAATATATTAAAGAAATTGTTTTTGTTTCTAAATTCAGGATCTAAAAGTGGATTCAGGATCTCCCAAAATTGTTATGAAAAATGAATTTGGGTATAGGATGGAAATATTTTACTTGAAATTTCGTTCTATACAGTCTTTTATAGGTGTAAAACTCTTAATTCAAAGTTTCCTATGACTACATTTACACCAACTGCTTTATACCAAACTACCTGTCAAAAGTGAAAATACATGTGATAGCACTATAAGAAAGATTAAATTCAACAAAGACAATTCATTTGAAGTGTGTGAAGAATGTTTCTCGAATGAAAAATGATGCACAATCTTGCATAGTTTTACGGTTAATCGAAATATCAGAACACATATAAGAACTATCTAAAAACTCTACACACAACTCTGATGCCTTCACCTATCTGTGCACACAGATTCATGAGAGGAACTCTCCTCGTGAGAAGTCTCTTCGTGAAAATTTTCTCCTGAGAACCATCCGGAATTGTGTAAAATTTCTGGAAAAATAAATTAATATTTTTAAGAAACTGTTTTTGTTTCTAAATTCAGGATCTAAAAGTGAATTCAGGATCTTTAAAACGGTTATGAAAAATGAATTTGGGTAAAGGATGGAAATATTTTACTTGAAATTTAGTTCTATGCTGGCTTTTATAGGTGTAAAACTCTTAATGCAGTTTCCTATGACTACATTTACACCATCTGCTTTATACCAAACTACCTGTCAAAAGTAAAAATACATGTGATAGCACTATAAGAAAGGTTAAATTCAACAAAGACAATTCACTTGAAGTGCGTGAAGAATGTTTCTTCAATGAAAAATGATGCACGATTTTGCAAAGTTTTACGGTTAATCGAAATGTCAGAACACATATAAGAACTATCTAAAAAACTCTACACCCAACTCTGATGCCTGCACGTATCTGTGCACACAGTTTCATGAGAGGAACTCTCCTCGTGAGAATTCTCTTGGTGAAAATTTTCTCCTGAGAACCATCTGGAATCCTGTAAAATTTCTGGAAAAATTAAATTAATATCTTTAAGAAATTGTTTTTGTTTCTAAATTCAGGTTCAAAAAGTGGATTCAGGGTCTCCAAAAATTGTTATGAAAAATGAGTTTGGGTATAGGATGGAAATATTTTACTTGAAATTTAGTTCTATGCAAGCTTTTATAGGTGTAAAACTCTTAATGCAAAGTTTCGTATGAATTCATTTACACCAACTGCTAATCCGAAACTACCCGTCAAAAGTGAAAATACATGTGATAGCACTATAAGAAAGGTTAAATTTAACAAAGACCATTCACTTGAGGAAGTGTGTGAAGAATGTTTCTTGAATGAAAAATGGTGCACGATCTTGCAAAGTTTTACGGTTAATCGAAATATCAGAACACGTATAAGAACTATCTAAAAAACTCTACACACAACACTGATGCCTGCACCTATCTCTGCACACAGTATCATGAGGGGAACTCTCCTCGTGAGAATTCTCTTCGTGAAAATTTTCTCCTGAGAACCATCCGGAATTCTGTAAAATTTCTGGAAAAATTAAATTAATATTTTTGAGAAATTGTTTTTGTTTCTAAATTCAGGTTCAAAAAGTGGATTCAGGGTCTCCAAAAATTGTTATGAAAAATGAATTTGAGTATAGGATGGAAATATTTTACTTGAAATTTAGTTCTATGCAGGCTTTTATAGGTGTAAAAATCTTATTGCAAAGTTTCCTATGACTACATATACACCAACTGCTTTATACCAAACTACCTGTCAAAAGTGAAAATACATGTGATAGCACTATAAGAATGGTTAAATTCAACAAAGACAATTCACTTGAGGAAGTGTATAAAGAATGTTTCTAGAATCAAAAATGGTGCACGATGTTGAAAGGTTACCGTTAATCGAAAAATCAGAACACATATAAGAACTATCTAAAAAACTCTACACACAACTCTGATGCCTGCACCGATCTATGCACACAGTTTCATGAGAGGAACTCTCTTCGTGAGAATTCTCTTCATGAAAATTTTCTCCTGAGAACCATCCGGAATCCTGTAAAATTTCTGGAAAAATTAATTAATATTTTTAAGCAACTGTATTTGTTTCTAAATTCAGGATCTAAAAGTGGAATCAGGATCTTTTAAAATGGTTATGACAAATGAATTTGTGTATAGGTTTGAAATACTTTACATGAAATGTAGTTCTATGCTAGCTTTTATAGCTGTAAAACTCTTAATGCAAAGTTTCCTATGACTACACTTACAGCAACTGCTTTACACCAAACTAAATGTCAAAAGTGAACATCTATGTGAAAGCACTATAAGAAACGTAAAATTCAACAAAGAGAATTCTCTTGAGGAACTGTGTGACGAAAATCGCTGGAATCAACAAGGGTGCACGAACTTGAGAAATTTTAACTTTTATAGATATATCAGAACGTATAAGAAATGTGTAAAAAGGTTTAGAGACAACTCTGATGCCTGCACCTGCTTATGCATACACTTTTATGAGTGGAACTCTCTTCATGAGTGGAAGATCACATTAGTAAAAGAAGTGTTTAACTCAGTTTTCTTGAAATCGTGTTTTTACCGGTTTCAGCAGCTAATAATGCGTTTTTCGATATTTCAGAAGTTTTCTTAATAAATGGACAATGTTTTGGTATTGGAAATCTACTTTTCAAACAATCATCGTAATCGGACGTTTAGCAAAGTATTTTGCATTCACTAGCGCTTTATCTAATGTCATGTCTGAAATTTTTCTCGTAAGAACAATACAGAAACATGTTAAAATTCTGGAAATATTAAATTAATTTTTGTAAGACATGGTTTTGTGTCTAAATTCAGGCCCTAAAAGTGGATTCAGGATCGTTGAAAATGGTTATGACAAATGAATTTGTGTATAGGAATGAAAAATTTTACTTGATATTTAGTTCTATGCAGGCTTTTATAGGTGTAAAACTCTTAATGCAAAGTTTCCTATGACTACATTTACACCAATTGCTTTATACCAAACTACCTGTCAAAAGTGAACATACATGTAAAAGCACTATAAGAAACATAAATTTCAACAAAGACTATTCTCTTAAGCAAATGTGTGACGCATGTTTCTGGAATCAACAATGGTGCATGATCTCGAGAATTTTTAAAGTTCATCGAAAGATGAGAACACGTAGAGGAAATGTCTAAAACATTTACAGACAACCCTGATGCCTGCACCTATATTTGCACCCAGGTTCATGAGTGGAACTCTCTTTGTGAGAGCAAGATCAGATTGGTAAAAGAAGTATTGATCTCAGTTTTCTTGAAATAGTGTTTTTAGACGTTTCAGCAAATTATAATGCGTTTTTGGATATCTCAGAAATTTTCTTAATAAATGCACAAATCTTTGGAATTGGAAATTATCTCTTCGAACAATCATTGTAAACGGACTTTTAGCAAAGTATTTAGGCGTCACTAGCGAGACCAGATCGCAGAGACCTCTAAAAATTCTTGAAAAATAAAATAAAATTTTAATAATATTGTGTTTATTTTTAATGTCAGGCCCTGAATGTGGGTTTAGGATCTGACAGAATGTTTATAAAAAATGAATTTATTTTAAAGGTCTTAAACTTTAACTTGAAAATATTTTTTATGTAGGCTTTTGTAGGTATTAAATTTTTAACACAAAGTACCCAATGTCTACTCATACACCAACTGCGTTGTTACAAACTACCTGTCAGGACTGAACATCGGCGTGAAACCACTATTGGAATTAATGTTTACCAACACGTACAGTAGAAAGACTCTTACCCAAGCATACACGTGCTGTATCCCGTCGTGAATGATAATTAAGGCGCGCTATATAGCGCGCATCAGTGCGCATCCATGTGGCTGCGCCACCCAGGAAAATTAGTTCTCGGTCATATTTTGGCGGAGGAATACCACAGCACAAAGAAGGGCAAGCACACGTGGCGGGCAGCGGGCAAGTGAAGGTAGAGCAAGCGAGTAACATCGTCGTAGGTATTGTGGTAACTCTGTACAATGTTCTTTACGACCGGCTGTGTCCCTGGATGTTCCTGGTTTACGGTTTCTAGGTGAATGCTGAATGAAGACTGCTTTGTTTCTAGTTCGCTGTCGTGACATGAGGCAGGACTTCGCTTGTTTCTGGTACGGAGTGGTTTCGGCAGGCTCGCTCCGTAACCACGCCGCATTACAGCGTGTAGTAAGGGCAAGCGCTTGTTCTTGGCCGCCAGCTTTCGGATCAGCACTTTTACCCCGCCTGGATCGCCTTGCGGTTTACAGACGCAGCTACATATCGCCCAGGCCACGCCGCCGTTTGCTCTGGCTACTCTAATAACGCCGCCACGCAGGGATTTTCGGGTACGGTTGCTGCCTTCACACTTCGCCGGATAGCGTTGTCGCCTCCGTGGGAAACACCTTTGGAAGCAACATCGCCCATTCGATTACGATACTTGTAAACGGCTGCAAACCGCCGGGTTTTTCTAAGTGTATTGTAAGTGGTAAAATAAATTGTTGTTTTATAGAGATCGTTTCATTCTGATACACAACTAATAAAAGTACACTAAATAATTTATCGAATGTCATGGTTGGATATTATCTTGTGAGAGCAATCATTTACACCTATAAAAAATTTAAAAAAATTAAATTTAATTTTATCAAAAATTGTGTTACGCTTATATCTAATGTCACGACTGAAATTTTTCTCCTGAGAACAATCCAGAAACCTGTAAAAATTCTGGAAAAATTAAATAAAATTTTTGAAGAAGTTGTTTTTGTTTCTAAATTCAGGATCTAAAAGTGGGTTAAGGATCATTCAAAACAGTTATGACAAATGAATTTGTGTACAGGATTGAAATATTTTATTTGAAATTAATTTCTATGCAGGCTTTTATAGGTGTAAAACTCTTAATGCAAAGTTTCCTATGACTACACATACACCAACTGCTTTTAACCAAACTACCTGTCAAAAGTGAACATCCATGTTAAAGCATTATAAGAAACGTAAAATTCAACAAAGACAATTCTCTTGAGGCAGTGTGTGACGAATGTTTCTGAAATCAACAATGGTGCACGAACTTGAGAAATTTTAACTTTTATAGATATATCAGAACGTATAAGAAATGTCTAAAAAGGTTTACAGACTAATCTGATGCCTCCACTGTTTATGCATACAGTTTCATAAGTGGAACTCACTTCATGAGTGCATGATCACATTAGTAAAAGAAGTATTTGACTCAGTTTTCTTGAAATAGTGTTTTTGGCCGTTTCAGCAGCTAATAATGCGTTTTTCGATATCTCAGAAGTTTTCTTAATAAATGCACAATGTTTAGGTATTGGAAATCTTCTCCTTAAACAATTATTGTAAACAAACTTTTAGCAAAGTATTTAGGCTTCACTAGCGCTTTTATGTAATGTATTGACTGAAAATTTTCTCCTGAGAACAATCCAGAAACCTGTAAAATTTCTGGAAAAAAAAATTTAATTTTTTTAAGAAATTGTTTTTGTTTCTAAATTCAGGCTCTAAAAGTGAATTCAGGATCTTTCAAAATGGTTATGACAAATGAATTTGTGTATAGGATTGTAATATTTTGCTTGAAATTAGTTCTATGCAGGCTTTTATAGGTGTAAACCTCTTAATGCAAAGTTTCCTATGACTACACTACACCAACTGCTTTTAACCAAACTACCTGTCAAAAGTGAACATCCATGTGAAAGCACTATAAGAAACGTAAAATTCAACAAAGACAATTCTCTTGAGGCAGTGTGTGACGAATGTTTCTGGATTCAACTACGGTGCACGAACTTGAGAAATTTTAACTTTTATAGATATATCAGAACGTATAAGAAATGTCTAAAAAGGTTTACAGACAACTCTGATGCCTCCTCTGTTTATGCATACAGTTTCATAAGTGGAACTCACTTCATGAGGGCATGATCACATTAGTAAAAGAAGTATTTGACTCAGTTTTCATGAAATAGTGTTTTTGGCCGTTTTAGCAGCTAATAATGCGTTTTTCGATATCTCAGAAGTTTTCTTAATAAATGCACGTGTTTTGGTATTGGAAATCTTCTCTCCGAACAATCATTGTGAACGGACTTTTAGGAAAGAATTTAGCATTCAATAGCGCTTTATCTAATGTCATGACTGAAATTTTTCTCCTGAGAACAATCCAGAAACCTGTAAAAATTCTGGAAAATTAAATTAATTTTTTAAAGAAATTGTTTTTGTTTCTAAATTCAGGCTGTGAAAGTGGATTCAGGATCTTTCAAAATGGTTATGACAAATGAATTAGTGTATAGGATTGTAATATTTTACTTGAAATTTAGTTCTAAGCAAGCCCTTATAGGTGTAAAACTCCTAAGGCAAAGTTTCCTATGTCTACATTTACACCAACTGCTTTATACCAAACTACCGGTCAAAAGTGAACTTACATGTTAAAGCACTATAAGAAACGTAAAATTCAACAAAGACAATTCTCTTGAGGAAGTGTGTGACGAATGTCTCTGGAATCAACAAGGGTGCACGAACTTCAGAAATTTTAACTTTTATAGATATATCAGAACGTATAAGAAATGTGTAGAAAGGTTTACTGAAAACTCTGATGCCTGCACCTGCTTATGCATTACAGTTTTATAAGTGGAACTCTCTTCATGAGTATAACATCACATAGGTAAAAGAAGTATTTAACTCAGTTTTCTTGAAATAGTGTTTTTAGCGGTTTCATTAGCTAATAATGCGTTTTTCGATATTTCAGAAGTTTTCTTAATAAATGGACAATGTTTTAAGTATTGGATATCTTCTCTTCGAACAATCATCGTAAACGGACTTTTAGCAACGTATTCAGCATTCACTAGCGCTTTATCTAATGTCATGACTGAAATTTTTCTCCTGGGAACAATCCAGAAACCTGTAAAAATTCTGGAAAAATTAAATTAATTTTTTTTAGTAATTGTTTTTGTTTCTAAATTCAGGTTCTAAAAGTGGATTCAGGGTCTCCCAAAATTATGAAAAATGAATTTGGGTATAGGATGGAAATATTTTACTTGAAATTTAGTTCTATGCAGGCTTTTATAGGTGTAAAATTCTTAATGCAAAGTTTCCTATGACTACATTTACTTTAAACCAAAACTACCTGCTTTAAACCAAACTACCTGTCAAAAGTGAAAATACATGTGATAGCACTATAAGGAAGGTAAAATTCAACAATGACAATTCACTTGAAGTGTGTGAAGAATGTTTCTTGAATGAAAAATGATGCACGATCTTGCAAAGTTTTACGGTTAATCGAAATATCAGAACATATATAAGAACTATCTAAAAATCTCTACACACAACTCTGATGCCTGCACATATCTGTGCACACAGTTTCATGAGAGGAACTCTCCTCGTGAGAATTCTCTTCGTGAAAATTTTCTCCTGAGAACCATCCGGAATCCTGTAAAATTTCTGGAAAAATTAAAATAATATTTTTAAGAAACTGTTTTTGTTTCTAAATTCAGGACCTAAAAGTGGATTCAGGATCTTTTAAAATGGTTATGACAAATGAATTTGTGTATAGGTTTGAAATACTTTACTTGCAATTTAGTTCTATGCTAGCTTTTATAGGTGTAAAACTCTTAATGCAAAGTTTCCTATGACTACACTTACACCAACTGCTTTACACCAACCTAAATGTCAAAAGTGAACATCTATGTGAAAGCACTATAAGAAACGTAAAATTCAACAAAGAACATTCTCTTGAGGAACTGTGTGACGAATGTCTCTGGAATCAACAAGGGTGCACGAACTTGAGAATTTTTAACTTTTATAGATATATCAGAACGTATAAGAAATGTCTAGAAAGGTTTCCAGAAAACTCTGATGCCTGCACCTGTTCATGCATACAGTTTTGTAAGTGGAACTCTCTTCCTGAGTGGAAGATCACATTAGTAAAAGAAGTATTTAACTCAGTTTTCTTGAAATAGTGTCTTTAGCGGTTTCAGAAGCTAATAATGCGTTTTTCGATATCTCAAAATTTTTCTTAATAAATGCACTTGTTTTGGTATTGGAAATCTTCTCTTCGAACAATCATTGTAAGCGGACTTTTAGCAAAGTATTTAGCATTCACTAGAGCTTATATCTAATGTACTGACTGAAAATTTTCTCCTGAGAACAATCCAGAAACCTGTAAAATTTCTGGAAAAGTAAATTAATATTTTTAAGAAATTGTTTTTGTTTCTAAATTCAGGTTCTAAAAGTGAATTCAGGATCTTCCAAAATTGTTATGACAAATGAATTTGGGTATAGGATGGAAATATTTTACTTGAAATTTAGTTCTATGCAAGCTTTTATAGGTGTAAACTCTTAATGCAAAGTTTCTTATGACTACATTTACACCAACTGCTAATGCGAAACTACCTGTCAAAAGTGAAAATACATGTGATAGCACTATAAGGAAGGTTAAATTCAACAAAGACAATTCACTTGAGGAAGTGTGTGAAGAATGTTTCTTGAATGAAAAATGATGCACGGATCTTGCAAAGTTTCACGGTTAATCGAAATATCAGAAAACATATAAGAACTATCTAAAAAACTCTACACCAAACTCTGATGCCCTGCACCTATCTGTGCACACAGTTTCATGAGAAGAACTCTCCTCGTGAGAATTCTCTTCGTGAAAGTTTTCTCCTGAGAACCATCCGGAATCCTGTAAAATTTCTGGAATAATTAAATTAATATTTTTAAGAAACTGTTTTTGTTTCTAAATTCAGGTTCTAAAAGTGGATTCAGGGTCTCCCAAAATTGTAATGAAAAATGATTTAGTGTATAGGATTGAAATATTTTACTTGATATTTAGTTCTAAGCAAGCGTTTATAGGTGTAAAACTCCTAATGCAAAATTTCCTATGTCTACATTTACACCAACTGCTTTATACCAAACTACCTGTCAAAAGTGAAAATACATGTTAAAGCACTATAAGAAACGGAAAATTCAACAAAGACAATTCTCTTGAGGGAGTGTGTGACGAATGTCTCTGGAATCAACAGGGGTACACGAACTTGAGAAATTTTAACTTTTATAGATATATCAGAACGTATCAGAAATGTCTAGAAAGGTTTCCAGAAAACTCTGATGCCTGCACCTGTTTATGCATACAGTTTTTTAAGTGGAACTCTCTTCATGTGTGGAAGATTATATTAGTAAAAGAAGTATTTAACTCAGTTTTCTTGAAATAGTGTTTTTAGCGGTTTCAGCAGCTAATAATGCGTTTTTCGATATTTTAGAAGTTTTGTTAATAAATGGACAATGTCTTGGTATTGGAAATCTTCTCTTCGAACAATCATTGTAAACGGACTTTTAGCAACGTATTTAGGCTTCACTAGCGCTTTTATCTAATTTCATGACTGAAAATTTTCTCCTGAGAACTATCCAGAATCCTGTAAAATTTCTGGAAAAGTTAAATTAATATATTTAAGAAATTGTTTTTGTTTCTAAATTCAGGATCTAAAAGTGGATTCAGGGTCTCCCAAAATTGTTACGAAAAAAGAATTTGGGTATAGGATGGAAATATTTTACTTGAAATTTCATTCTATACAGTCTTTTATAGGTGTAAAACTCTTAATTCAAAGTTTCCTATGACTACATTTACACCAACTGCTTTATACCAAACTACCTGTCAAAAGTGAAAATACATGTGATAGCACTATAAGAAAGGTTAAATTCAACAATGACAATTCATTTGAAGTGTGTGAAGAATGTTTCTCGAATGAAAAATAATGCACAATCTTGCATAGTTTTACGGTTAATCGAAATATCAGAACACATATAAGACCTATCTAAAAACTCTACACACAACTCTGATGCCTGCACCTATCTGTGCACACAGTTTCATGAAAGGAACTCTCCTCGTGAGAATTCCCTTCGTGAAAATTTTCTCCTGAGAACCATCCGGAATCCTGTAAAATTTCTGGAAAAATTAAATTAATATTTTTAAGAAATTGTTTTTGTTTCTAAATTCAGGTTCTAAAAGTGGATTCAGGGTCTCCCAAAAGTGTAATGAAAAATGATTTTGGGTATAGGATGGAAATATTTTACTTGAAATTTAGTTCTATGCAGGCTCTTATAGGTGTAAAACTCTTAATGCAAAGTTTCCTATGACTACATTTACACCAACTGCTAATGCGAAACTACCTGTCAAAAGTGTAAATACATGTGATAGCACTATAAGGAAGGTTAAATTCAACAAAGACAATTCACTTGAAGTGTGTGAAGAATGTTTTTTGAATGAAAAATGATGCACGGACTTGCAAAGTTTCACGGTTAATCGAAATATCAGAAAACATACAAGAACTATCTAAAAAACTCTACACAAAACTCTGATGCCTGCACCCATCTGTGCACACAGTTTCATGAGAAGAACTCTCCTCGTGAGAATTCTCTTCGTGAAAATTTTCTCCTGAGAACCATCCGGAACCCTGTAATATTTCTGGAAAAATTAAATTTATATTTTTAAGAAACTGTTTTTGTTTCTAAATTAGGTTCTAAAAGTGGATTCAGGGTCTCCCAAAATTGTAATGAAAAATGAATTAGTGTATATGATTGAAATATTTTACTTGAAATTTAGTTCTAAGCAAGCGTTTATAGGTGTAAAACTCCTAATGCAAAATTTCCTATGTCTACATTTACACCAACTGCTTTATACCACACTACCTGTCAAAAGTGAACTTACATGTTAAAGCACTATAAGAATCGTAAAATTCAACAAAGACAATTCTCTTGAGGAACTGTGTGACGAATGTCTCTGGAATCAACAAGGGTGCACGAACTTGAGAAATTTAACTTTTATAGATATATCAGAACGTATAAGAAATGTCTAGAAAGGTTTCCAGAAAACTCTGATGCCTGCACCTGTTCATGCATACAGTTTTGTAAGTGGAACTCTCTTCGAGAATGCAAAATCAGATTGGTATATGAAGTATTTAACTCAGTTTTCTTTTTTTTTTTTTTCTCTTTATTTTTAGTCGCATCAACGACTGAGGTTATTAGCGACTACATTTTTTTATAACAGGTGTTTACAGACAATTATGACTTCATCATTACATTAACATAGGTATCGTAATGTATAGGTCATAACATAATACAGTATCACATATTATTTATCTTACATGCCATTGACATACAGTATTATCAGGACAGGGTCATAACATATATTTTCGAGGGTTACATATCATTACATTAACAAAAGCATCTTAACACATAGATCATAACATAATATTATCTACCAAACTCGTAACATAATCATACAATATCATCGGGGTAGGGTCATGACACATCAGCTCGAGAGATACGAGCGGGCTTACCATAATATTATATTTCAAGCATGACATTTGTGGTTTTGCAAAATTTAACAATCTGGTTCTGAAAGGGGACAGAGTACAGGATTTTATCTATTTCATTTGGATTAAAATACATAGTTCTAATATTTTCATATTTGCGACAAGACGTAATAATATGTTCGACTGATAGTCTTACTTGACAAATATCACATAGTGGTGGTGAAGTATTCTCCAGCAAGTACCTGTGTGTAATTTTAGAATGACCAGTTCTGATTCGCGTAATTAAAACTTGTTCGCGTCTAGTCATCTTGGGGTCCGAGTTGAGTGATATGAATAAATCGATTGATTTGTGGGTATTACTAGTTTTATAACATCGCCATATCGGTTCCCATTGCTGGATCATCTTCCTAAGTATGAATCTTATGACGTCTTGCTTGGAATATCCCGGGTTAGGTCCTACATTGTTTCCTTGGAGATCAATTACTATCTTTGTATTAGTTTCATTGTTATGTATTTCGGTCGTAATAATTGAATACAGTTGATTAGGTAAAAGAAGAAAAATTACTGATAAGCCTTGAAGTTTAATCATGTGAAGTAGTTCTTTAATTCGAGCCGTCGTTTTGGATTGTGTTTCATCATATATTTTGAAGATATCTTTTGGAATTTTATTAGTGATGATTGTGGCATCGGAACGGTTTTGGGTTATCTTTTTAAGTGCTTCCAGAATTGCATGGTTGAACATGTTTTCTTGGCTAGCAATGTTCATAAACCGGAATTTCGCCAAAGATTTGGGATCCTTCACTATGGCCTCCGAGAATGTTGAATTACTGCGTCCGTCAATGAAGATATTGTAGTTATTTTTGTATTTATCATAGGTTTCGCGATATTTGAGGTTCCATTCGTCTGAGTCAAGGTTGTTGTGCTGAAATTCAACCAGAGATTTGTCAACTTCAATGGTGTTGATGATCCAGGGGTTTACAGCGGGAATTCTTTGACTTTCTATTGGGAGCCTCGATATGTTGAGGGAGCTGAATAGGGCAGCTACTTTATTATAGAAGGGTGTAGAACACTGTGGATTTCCACTTCTAATTGCAGGAGATACATCATTACGTATTATCTTGTTTAGGGATGTTTTGGCTTTAATTGCATATTTGATTGACAAGGTTTGTCTTCGAAATGCCAGATTTGTTTCAGCCGCTTCGATGAGAATACTACCAGTTGGGCTTGTGTGAAAGCAACCAGTGCTTAATCTGAGTCCACAGTTGTGCAGGGTGTCCAGTTTCTTGAGAGTTGAATTGCACGCTGAATTGTAGACAATAGATCCGTAATCTATTTTGCTTCTTACTAAGGCTTTGTACGTAAGTAGTAAGGTATTTTTGTCTGATCCCCAGTTGTTGTGATTAAGACACTTCAGGACGTTAAGTCGATTTTTGCATTCGGCGTATATTTTAGAAACGTGTTCTTGCCATGTGAGCCTGTGGTCGAATATCAGGCCCAAGATTTTTGTATGTGTGACCGTCTTAATGGCTTTGTTGCCCAGGAATAATTTCGGGCAGAAGGGGCTTAATTTTTTAGAAAAAACCATACATTCAGATTTATCTGCCGAGAATTTGAAGCCAGTTTTCATTGACCATTTGTAAATAGAGTTTACAGCAGTTTGCATTAATTCATTGGTTGAATCGAAGTTCCTTCCTTTGCATAGTAATATCATATCATCGGCGTATTTCCGCACGACAACAGGGCTTACAATATCATCATCAGCGTCATTTACAGCAATTAAAAATAGAGTCACACTGAGCACTGAACCTTGCGGTAGCCCATTGTTAAGTTTCTTAATTGTTGAGAGATTATTACTTATACGTACTTGAATACTTCTGTTACTAATAAAGTTGGTAAGGAACTGAAACATATTGCCCTTGATACCAATACTAAGTAATTTAGCAGCTACACGGTGTGTCCACACCATATCGTATGCTTTTTCGATGTCTAGATTTACTAAGATAACATGCTGCCCGTGACGAAAGGCTTCTTGGATTATCGTTGTCGTGCTGATAAGATGAGAGGTGGTGGAGTGACCAGTTCTGAATCCAAATTGGTTGTCTTTTATTAAATGTTGAGATTCGAGGAACCACCTTATTCTTTTGTTAATGATTTTTTCTAATATTTTGCATAGGTTGCAAGTCAGTGAGATTGGTCGGTAATTATAGCTATTTGACTGGTCTTTTCCAGGCTTGGGAATCGGAATCACAGTGGCAGTTTTCCAGAGTTGAGGAAATACATTATTTAGCCATATATGGTTATATATTTTTAATAAAATGTTAATACCACTCGTTGGGAGATTTTTAATTAAGCAGTTTGGAATATTGTCAGGGCCAGGAGCTGAGTTGTTAACCTTTTGTAAAACTTCTTGTAGTTCGTGCATGGAAATTGGGGAATTCATGTCATTATCATAGTTGATGTCATCAATAGGTGTCATATCTGATTCACTTTCAGCTTTTTCTTTATATGTGATGAAATCCGTTTGGTAATTGGCAGTGCTGGAATTTTTCATGAAGGTTTCGGCAAATTCCTCAGCAATAATTTTGGGGTCGGTTATTATCTGGTCATTGCAACGCAAGAAATGTATAGTACTATTCGTCTTCATACCACGTATGGATTTGATTTTCTTCCAACTCTCAGTTGGGTTTGATTGGCTGTTGATTGAGGCAATATTTTCAGTCCATGATCTGGCTTTGCTTATTTTTACAGTTCTGCGGGCAATAGCTCTAGTTCTCTTGTAGTTAATTCGACTATCATCATCTCTTCTTTTTTATACCGGTTAAATGCTTGTTTAGCGTTCCTAATAGCGACTTTGCATTCAGTATTCCACCAGGGAACGCTTTTGAACTTAAAAGGGCCATGGTGCGTTTGTGTTATTGAGTTAGCAACATTGGATATAATATTACAGAATGATTTTACTATCTGGTCAATATTATTATCCTCCTTGAAAATATCTTCTTCATTGAGGTGCTCATCAATTTTTTCTTGATAGTCCAGCCAATTAATATTCTTATAATTAGGGATTGGGTTGCACCATTCATGACTAATGGATACATTTGGTTCATGGATATCAATCAGTATTGGAAAGTGATCACTGTCATAGGGGAAATCCATTACATTCCAGTTACATTTCTGTGCTATTGTGGGAGAAGCTATTGAAAGATCAATCGCACTTAGTCTACTGTTACTGATATTAATATGTGTGGGATCACCAGAGTTGAGGATGATGCTGTCATGGTCATCAATTACTTTTTCCAATAGTCTGCCTCTTTTATCAATTTTGTATGATCCCCATAAAGAGTGATGGCAGTTAAAATCCCCAAGAATTATAAAAGGCTCTGTTATTTGGTTTATAATATCATGCATTTCAATTTCTTGTAGTGGGTACCTATTAGGAATATAAACATTTCCGATAAATATGGGGTTAGTTAAATTAATTTTAATTGCCACAAATTCCATGTCAGTTTGAATTTTTAGAGTTTCAGTGGGAATAGATTTTTTGGAATATATTGCCACACCACCACATGCATATTCAGAGTTGCTTCTATTTTTAAAGGTGCAGTTATATCCATTTATATTCCCATGTGTTTTTCCTTTAAAGTTTGTTTCTTGAATACAGATTATATCAGGGCTATGTAGTTTGCATAAATATTGTAAGTTTTCTAACCTGCTGTAAAAACCATTTAGATTCCATTGCAGAACTAACATAACTTCTTCTTTGTATTATATTAAACTTTCAGTTGTGTCAGCATGGTTTAAATTCTATTGAATGATCTGAATAAGTACTTACAGTATTTAGGTACTGTCTAAACTGAATTCTGAGTCTGAGGACTCCCTGCTGGGAATACTTTTTTCTAATTTTTTGATAACTCTTGTAAATCTTCCCTTTATAGATCTTTCATTCAGTAGTTTGTATGTTTCTTTCAGCATACCAATTGTTGCATTAAAATCAGTTGAATAATCTTTCATTATAGGAATGGGGTCAGGTGCTCCAAAAGAGTTTTCAAGGAATGATTTGAATTGGGTGTATGAGAGAGGAAGTTTGTCTTGGTTGGAGTCAATATAGGTTTTGGTTGGGAGTAGAAGATCTTCTATTGACTTGTTAACTAAATTGTCTTGAGAGGCAGGTTCTTCTTTTTCATTTTTTGCTCGCTTTTTCTTTGAAGGTTTACAGCCTTTGTCTTTACATTTTACATCACTAGTAGATATATTCTCAGGTGTAGAGGATGATTCAGATGGAAGACTTCTTTTGATAGGAGGGAAGTTTGTATAATCCATAGCAGTCGAGCCAGATGGATTATCACCTGTTTCTTCAGCAGGGGGAATCTCTAACAAAATATTCTCATTATTGTTATCTGTTGCTCTATTTATAATTGGTGAAAGGCTAATGCTATTAATTGGGCACTTGCTGGCAATATGACCTTCATTTTTGCATTTGAAACAGGTGATATTATCTGTTGTGAAAAATAGTCTATATGTTGTATCTTCATATGGGATTAGAAGTGACTGTGGCAATTTATGTACTTCATCTGGATGAACAAAAACTTGTCGCCTGAAACTCATAATATGAGACATACCTGGTTCAGGTAGACCTGCTCTGATAAATGTAATGTTAGAAGAAATCTGAATATTCGATTGTTGAAGAGCATTTTTTATCACTTCATGTGGGATAACTGGGCAGACATTGGATATTATAACTCTTACATGTTTACTTAATAGGGGTCTAACACTCACTTCAATGTCATTAATAGTGAAAGTTTGATGGTTGTCTGTTAGGTAGTTAGCAATTTTCTTGGAACTTAAGAACACACAAATCCTATTATTCGCTATGGGCGACACAAATCTAATATCACTTGGATTGATAAAAGTTGATAATTTACTCACATAATCTTTTATTGTAAGTCCTTCGTGGGCTTCTATAATAATTGCTTGGTCCTTTGACGGGAAAATGTCCATTGTCGCAGCTCCAGCATACGATTTTAAGTTTGATCCATGTTGTTGTCGTTGGGCGTTCGAGGTTATGTTTTCCTTGTTGTTCAGTGTATCCATATTGACGTTAGTTGCCACTCTTTCGAGTAGCGGCCACACACAGAATACACTTGAATGAGAGACTATATCACAGTTTTGTTTATATGTACACCAAATAAGGTATTAGAAACACTGTCGAAAGCACACGCGAACGGAGCATACGATGTTGCTAGTACCACGGTCCGCCGTCGACTCTCAGTTTTCTTGAAATAGTGTTTTTAGCCGTTTCAGCGGCTAATAATGCGTTTTTCGATATCTCAGAAGTTTTCTTAAGAAATACACAATGTTTTGGTATTGGAAATCTTCTCTTCGAACAATCTTTGTAAACGGACTTTTAGCAAAGTATTTAGGCTTCACTAGCGCTTTTATCTAATGTATTGACTGAAAATTTACTCCTGAGAACAATCCAGAAACCTGTAAAATTTCTGGAAAAGTTAAATTAATAGTTTTAAGAAATTGTTTTTGTTTCTAAATTCAGGTTCTAAAAGTGGATTCAGGGTCTCCCAAAATTGTTATGAAAAATGAATTTGGGTATAGGATGAAAATATTTTACTTGAAATTTAGTTCTATGCAGGCTTTTATAGGTGTAAAACTCTTAATGCAAAATTTCCTAAGACTACATATACACCAACTGCTTTATACCAAACTACCAGTCAAAAGTGAAAATACATGTGATAGCACTATAAGGAAGGTTAAATTCAACAAAGACAATTCACTTGAAGTGTGTGAAGAATGTTTCTTGAATGAAAAATGATGCACGGACTTGCAAAGTTTCACGGTTAATCGAAATATCAGAAAACATATTAGAACTATCTAAAAAACTCTACACAAAACTCTGATGCCTGCACCTATCTGTGCACACAGTTTCATGAGAAGAACTCTCCTCGTGAAATTTCTCTTCGTGAAAATTTTCTCCTGAGAACCATCCGGAATCCTGTAAAATTTCTGGAAAAATTAAATTAATATTTTTAAGAAACTGTTTTTGTTTCTAAATTCAGGTTCTAAAAGTGGATTCAGGGTCTTCCAAAATTGTAATGAAAAATGATTTAGTGTATAGGATTGAAATATTTTACTTGATATTGAGTTCTAAGCAAGCGTTTATAGGTGTAAAACTCCTAATGCAAAATTTCCTATGTCTACATTTACAAGAACTGCTTTATACGAAACTACCTGTCAAAAGTGAACATACATGTTAAAGCACTAAAAGAAACGTAAAATTCAACAAAGACAATTCTCTTGAAGTGTGTGACGAATGACTCTGGAATCAACAAGGGTGCACGAACTTGAGAAATTTTTACTTTTATAGATATATCAAAACGTATAAGAAATGTCTAGAAAGGTTTCCAGAAAACTCTGATGCCTGCACCCGTTCATGCATACAGTTTTGTAAGTGGAAATCTCTTCCTGAGTGGAAGATCACATTAGTAAGAGAAGTATTTAACTCAATTTTCTTGAAATAGTGTTTTTTGCGGTTTCAAAAGCTAATAATGCGTTTTTCGATATCTCAAAATTTTTCCTAATAAATGCATTTGTTTTGGTATTGGAAATCTTCTCTTCGAACAATCTTTTTAAACGGACTTTTAGCAAAGTATTTAGGCTTCACTTGCGCTTTTATCTAATGTATTGACTGAAAATTTACTCCTGAGAACACTCCGGAAAACTGTAAAATTTCTGGAAAAGTTAAATTAATATTTTTAAGAAATTGTTTTTGTTTCTAAATTCAGGTTCCAAAAGTGGATTCAGGGTCTCCCAAAATTCTTATTAAAAATGAATTTGGGTATAGGATGGAAATATTTTACTTGAAATTTAGTTCTATGCAGGCTTTTATAGGTGTAAAACTCTTAATGCAAAGTTTCCTATGAATACATTTACACCAACTGCTAATGCGAAACTACCTGTCAAAAGTGAAAATACATGTGATAGCACTATAAGAAAGGTTAAATTCAACAAACACAATTCACTTGAGGAAGTGTGTGAAGAATGTTTCTTGAATGAAAAATGGTGCACGATCTTGCAAAGTTTCACGGTTAATCGAAATATCAGAACACATATAAGAACTATCTAAAAAACTCTACACACAACTGTGATGCCTGCACCTATCTGTGTACACAGTTTCATGAGAGGAATTCTCCTCGGGAGAATTCTCTTCGTGAAAATTTTCTCCTGAGAACCATCCGGAATCCTGTAAAATTTCTGGAAAAATTAAATTAATATTTTTAAGAAACAGTTTTTGTTTCTAAATTCAGGATCTAAAAGTGGATTCAGGATCTTTTAAAATGGTTATGACAAATGAATTTGTGTATAGGTTTGAAATACTTTACTTGATATTTAGTTCTATGCTAGCTTTTATAGGTGTAAAACTCTTAATGCAAAGTTTCCTATGACTACACTTACACCAACTGCTTTACACCAAAGTAAATGTCAAAAGTGAACATCTATGTGAAAGCACTATAAGAAACGTAAAATTCAACAAAGACAATTCACTTGAGGAACTGTGTGACGAATGTCTCTGGAATCAACAAGGGAGCACGAACTTGAGAAAGTTTAACTTTTATAGATATATCAGAACGTATAAGAAATGTCTAGAAAGGTTTACTGAAAACTCTGATGCCTGCACCTGCTTATGCATACAGTTTTATAAGTGGAACTCTCTTAATGAATGGAAGATCACATTAGTAAAAGAAGTATTTAACTCAGTTTTCTTGAAATAGTGTTTGTAGCGGTTTCAGCAGCTAATAATGCGTTTTTTGATATTTCAGAAGTTTTCTTAATAAATGCAATTGTTTTGTTATTGGAAATCTTCTCTTCGAACAATCATTGTAAACGGACTTCTAGCAAAGTATTTAGCATTCACTAGCGCTTTATCTAATGTCATGACTGAATTTTTTCTCCTGAGAACAATCCAGAAACCTGTAAAAATTCTGGAAAAATTAAATTAATTTTTTGAAGAAATTGTTTTTGTTTCTAAATTCAGGCTGTAAAAGTGGATTCAGGACCTTACAAAATGGTTATGACAAATGAATTAGTGAATAGGATTGAAATATTTTACTTGAAATTTAGTTCTAAGCAAACGTTTATAGGTGTAAATCTCCTAATGCAAAGTTTCCTATGTCTACATTTACACCAACTGCTTTATACCAAACTACCTGTCAAAAGTGAAAATACATGTGATAGCACTATAAGAAAGGTTAAATTCAACAAAGACAATTCACTTGAGGAAGTGTGTGAAGAATGTTTCTTGAATGAATAATGGTGCACGATCTTGCAAAGTTTTACGGTTAATCGAAATATCAGAACACATAAAAGAACTATCTAAAAAACCCTACAAACAACTCTGATGCCTGCACCTATCTGTGCACACAGTTTCATGAGAGGAACTCTCCTCGTGAGAATTCTCTTCGTGAGAATTTTCTCCTGAGAACCATCCGGAATCCTGTAAAATTTCTGGAAAAATTAAATTAATATTTTTAAAAAATTATTTTTGTTTCTAAATTCAGGTTTTAAAAGTGGATTCAGGGTCTCCCAAAATTGTTATGAAAAATGATTTTGCGTATAGGATGGCAATATTTTACTTGAAATTTTTTTCTATGCAGGCTTTTATAGGTGTAAAACTCTTAATGCAAAGTTTCCTATGACTACATTTACACCAACTGCTAATGCGAAACTATCTGTCAAAAGTGAAAATACACGTGATAGCACTATAAGGAAGGTTAAATTCAACAAAGACAATTCACTTGAAGTGTGTGAAGAATGTTTCTTGAATGAAAAATGATGCACGAACTTGCAAAGTTTCACGGTTAATCGAAATACCAGAAAACATATAAGAACCATCTAAAAAACTCTACATAAAACTCTGATGCCTGCACCCATCTGTGCACACAGTTTCATGAGAAGAACTCTCCTCGTGAGAATTCTCTTCGTGAAAATTTTCTCCTGAGAACCATCCGGAATCCTGTAATATTTCTGGAAAAATTAAATTAATATTTTTAAGAAACTGTTTTTGTTTCTAAATTCAGGTTCTAAAAGTGGATTCAGGGTCTCCCAAAACTGTAATGAAAAATGAATTAGTGTATAGGATTGAAATATTTTACTTGAAATTTAGTTCTAAGCAAGCGTTTATAGGTATACAACTCCTAATGCAAAATTTCCTATGTCTACATTTACACCAACTCCTTTATACCAAACTACCTGTCAAAAGTGAACATACATGTTAAAGCACTATAAGAAACGTAAAATTCAACAAAGACAATTCTCTTGAGGGAGTGTGTGACGAATGTCTCTGGAATCAACAGGGGTGCACGAACTTGAGAAATTTTAACTTTTATAGATATATCAGAACGTATAAGAAATGTCTGGAAAGGTTTCCAGAAAACTCTGATGCCTGCACCTGTTCATGCATACAGTTTTGTAAGTGGAACTCTCTTCGAGAATGCAAGATCAGATTGGAATCAGAAGTATTTAACTCAGTTTTCTTGAAATAGAGTTTTTAGCCGTTTCAGCAGCTAATAATGCGTTTTTCGATATCTCAGAAGTTTTATTAAGAAATACACAATGTTTTGGTATTGGAAATCTTCTCTTCGGACAATCTTTGTAAACGGACTTTTAGCAAAGTATTTAGGCTTCACTAGCGGTTTTATCTAATGTATTGACTGAAAATTTACTCCTGAGAACAATCCAGAAACCTGTAAAATTTCTGGAAAATTTAAATTAATATTTTTAAGAAATTCTTTTTGTTTCTAAATACAGGTTCTAAAAGTGGTTTCAGGGTCTCCCAAAATTGTTATGAAAAATGAATTTGGGTATAGGTTGGAAATATTTTACTTGAAATTTAGTTCTATGCTGGCTTTTATAGGTGTAAAACTCTTAATGCAAAGTTTCCTATGACTACATTTACACCAACTGCTAATGCGAAACTACCTGTCAAAAGTGAAAATACATGTGATAGCACTATAAGAAAGGTTAAATTCAACAAAGACAATTCACTTGAGGAAGTGTGTGAAGAATGTTTCTTGAATGAAAAATGGTGCACGATCTTGCAAAGTTTTACGGTTAATCGAAATATCAGAACACATAAAAGAACTATCTAAAAAACCCTACAAACAACTCTGATGCCTGCACCGATTTATGCACACAGTTTCATGAGAGAAACACTCCTCGTCAGAATTCTCTTCGTGAAAATTTTCTCCTGAGAACCACTTGGAAACCTGTAAAATTTCTGGAAAAATTAAAATAATATTTTTAAGAAACTGTTTTCGTTTCTAAATTCAGGACCTACAAGTGGATTCAGGATCTTTTAAAATGGTTATGACAAATGAATTTGTGTATAGGTTTGAAATACTTTACTTGAAATTTAGTTCTATGCTAGCTTTTATAGGTGTAAAACTCTTAATGCAAAGTTTCCTATGACTACACTTACACCAACTGCTTTACACCAAACTGAATGTCAAAAGTGAACATCTATGTGAAAGCACTATAAGAAACGTAAAATTCAACAATGAAAATTCTCTTAAGGAACTGTGTGAGGAATGTCTCTGGAATCAACAAGGGTGCACGAACTTGAGAATTTTTAACTTTTATAGATATATCAGAACGTATAAGAAATGTCTAGAAAGGTTTCCAGAAAACTCTGATGCCTGCACCTGTTCATGCATACAGTTTTGTAAGTGGAACTCTCTTCCTGAGTGGAGGATCACATTAGTAAAAGAAGTATTTAACTCAGTTTTTTTGAAATAGTGTTTTTAGCGGTTTCAGAAGCTAATAATGCGTTTTTCGATATCTGAAAATTTTTCTTAATAAATGCACTTGTTTTGGTATTGGAAATCTTCTCTTCGAACAATCATTGTAAACGAACATTTAGCAAAGTATTTAGCATTCACTAGAGCTTATATCTAATGTACTGACTGAAAATTTTATCCTGAGAACAATCCAGAAACCTGTAAAATTTCTGGAAAAGTTAAATTAATATTTTTAAGAAATTGTTTTTGTTTCTAAATTCAGGCTCTAATAGTGGATTCAGGATCTTTCAAAATTGTTATGACAAATGAATTTGGGTATAGGATGGAAATATTTTACTTGAAATTTAGTTCTATGCAGGCTTATATAGGTGTAAAACTCTTAATGCAAAGTTTCCTATGCCTACATTTCCACCAACTGCTTTATACCAAACTACCTGTCAAAAGTGAAAATACATGTGATAGCACTATAAGAAAGGTTAAATTCAACAATGACAATTCACTTGAGGAAGTGTGTGAAGAATGTTTCTAGAATCAAAAATTGTGCCCGATGTTGCAATGTTTTCCCGTTAATCGAAATATCACAACACATATAAGAACTATCTAAAAAATTCTACAAACAACTCTGATTCCTGCACCGATTTATGCACACAGTTTCATGAGAGGAACACTCCTCGTCAGAATTCTCTTCGTGAAAATTTTCTCCTGAGAACCATCCGGAAACCTGTGAAATTTCTGGAAAAATTAAATAATATTTTTAAGAAACTGTTTTCGTTTCTAAATTAAGGACCTACAAGTGGATTCAGGATCTTTTAAAATGGTTATGACAAATGAATTTGTGTGTAGGTTTGAAATACTTTACTTGAAATTTAGTTCTATGCTGGCTTTTATAGGTGTAAAACTCTTAATGCAAAGTTTCCTATAACTACACTTACACCAACTGCTTTACACCAAACTAAATGTCAAAAGTGAACATCTATGTGAATGCACTATAAGAAACGTAAAATTCAACAAAGAAAATTCTCTTGAGGATCTGTGTGACGAATGTCTCTGGAATCAACAAGGGTGCACGAACTTGAGAATTTTTAACTTTTATAGATATATCAGAACGTAGAAGAAATGTCTAGAAAGGTTTACTGAAAACTCTGATGCCTGCACCTGCTTATGCATACAGTTTTATAAGTGGAACTCTCTTAATGAATGGAAGATCACATTAGTAAAAGAAGTATTTAACTCAGTTTTCTTGAAATAGTGTTTGTAGCGGTTTCAGCAGCTAATAATGCGTTTTTTGATATTTCAGAAGTTTTCTTAATAAATGCAATTGTTTTGTTATTGGAAATCTTCTCTTCGAACAATCATTGTAAACGGACTTTTAGCAAAGTATTTAGGCTTCACTAGCGCTTTTATCTATTGTATTGACTGAAAATTTACTCATGAGAACAATCCCGAAAACTGTAAAATTTCTGGAAAAGTTAAATTAATATTTTAAGAAATTGTTTTTGTTTCTAAATTCAGGTTCAAAAAGTGGATTCAGGGTCTCCCAAAATTGTTATGAAAAATGAATTTGGGTATAGGATGGAAATATTTTACTTGAAATTTAGTTCTATGCAGGCTTTTATAGGTGTAAAACTCTTAATGCAAAGTTTCCTATGACTACATTTACACCAACTGCTAATGCGAAACTACCTCTCAAAAGCGAAAATACATGTGATAGCACTATAAGAAAGGTTAAATTCAACAAAGACAATTCACTTGAGGAAGTGTGTGAAGAATGTTTCTTGAATGAAAAATGGTGCACGATCTTGCAAAGTTTTACGGTTAATCGAAATATCAGAACACATATAAGAACTATCTAAAAAACTCTACACACAACTCTGATGCCTGCACCTATCTGTGCACACAGTTTCATGAAAGGAACTCTCCTCGTGAGAATTCCCTTCGAGAAAATTTTCTCCTGAGAACCTTCCGGAATCCTGTAAAATTTCTGGAAAAATTAAATTAATATTTTTAAGAAACTGTTTTTGTTTCCAAATTCAGGTTCTAAAAGTGGATTCAGGGTCTCCCAAAATTGTTATGAAAAATGAATTTGAGTATAGGATGGAAATATTTTACTTGAAATTTAGTTCTATGCAGGCTTTTATAGGTGTAAAACTCTTAATGCAGATTCCTATGACTACATTTACACCATCTGCTTTATACCAAACTACCTGTCGAAAGTGAACTTACATGTTAAAGCACTATAGGAAACGTAAAATTCAACAAAGACAATTCTCTTGAAGTGTGTGACGAATGACTCTGGAATCAAAAAGGGTGCACGAACTTCAGAAATTTTAACTTTTATAGATATTTCAGAACGTATCAGAAATGTCTAGAAAGGTTTCCAGAAAACTCTGATGCCTGCACCTGTTTATGCATACAGTTTTTTAAGTGGAACTCTCTTTATGAGTGGAAGATTATATTAGTAAAAGAAGTATTTAACTCAGTTTTTTCTTGAAATATTGTTTTAGCGGTTTCAGCAGCTAATAATGCGTTTTTCGATATCTTAGAAATTTTCTTAATAAATGGACAATGTTTTGGTATTGGAAATCTTCTCTTCGAACAATCATTGTAATCGGACTCTTAGCAAAGTATTTAGCATTCACTAGTGCTTTATCTAATGTGATGACTGAAATTTTTCTCCTGAGAACAATCCAGAAACCTCTAAAAATTCTGGAAAAATTAAATTAATTTTTTTAAGAAATTGTTTTTGTTTCTAAATTCAGGCTGTAAAAGTGGGTTCAGGATCTTACAAAATGGTTATGACAAATGAATTAGTGTATAGGATTGAAATATTTTACTTGAAATTTAGTTCTAAGCAAGCTCTTATAGATGTAAAACTCCTAATGCAAATTTCCTATGTCTACATTTACACCAACTGCTTTATACCACACTAACTGTCAAAAGTGAACTTACATGTTAAAGCACTATAAGAAACGTAAAATTCAACAAAGACAATTCTCTTGAGGAACTGTGTGACTAATGTCTCTGGAATCAACAAGGGTGCACGAACTTGAGAAATTCAACTTTTATAGATATATCTGAACGTATAAGAAATGTCTAGAAAGGTTTCCAGAAAACTCTGATGCCTGCACCTGTTCATGCATACAGTTTTGTAAGTGGAACTCTCTTCGAGAATGCAAGATCAGATTGGTATAAGAAGTATTTAACTCAGTTTTCTTGAAGTAGTGTTTTTAGCCGTTTCAGCAGCTAATAATGCGTTTTTTCGATATCTCAGAAGATTTCTTAAGAAATACACAATGTTTTGGTATTGGAAATCTTCTCTTCGAACAATCTTTGGAAACGGACTTTTAGCAAAGTATTTAGGCTTCACTAGCGATTTTATGTAATGTATTGACTGAAAATTTACTCCTGAGAACAATCCGGAAAACTGTAAAATTTCTGGAAAAGTTAAATTATATTTTAAGAAATTGTTTTTGATTCTAAATTTAGGTTCTAAAAGTGGTTTCAGGGTCTCCCAAAATTGTTATGAAAAATGATTTTGGGTATAGGATGGAAATATTTTACTTGAAATTTAGTTCTATGCAGGCTTTTATAGGTGTAAAACTCTTAATGCAAAGTTTCCTATGACTACATTTACACCAACTGCTAATGCGAAACTACCTGTCAAAAGTGAAAATACATGTGATGGCACTATAAGAAAGGTTAAATTCAACAAAGACAATTCACTTGAGGAAGTGTGTGAAGAATGTTTCTTGAATGAAAAATGATGCACGATCTTGCAAAGTTTTTCGGTTAATCGAAATATCAGAACACATATAAGAACTATCTAAAAAACTCTACACACAACTCTGATGCCTGCACCTATCTGTGCACACAGTTTCATGAAAGGAACTCTCCTCGTGAGAATTCTCTTCGTGAAAATTTTCTCCTGAGAACCATCCGGAATCCTGTAATATTTCTGGAAAAGTTAAATTAATATTTTAAGAAATTGTTTTTGTTTCTAAATTCAGGTTCTAAAAGTGGATTCAGGGTCTCCCAAAATTGTAATGAAAAATGAATTTGGGTATAGGATGGAAATATTTTACTTGAAATTTAGTTCTATGCAGGCTTTTATAGGTGTAAAACTCTTAATGCAAAGTTTCCTAAGACTACATATACACCAACTGCTTTATACCAAACTACCTGTCAAAATTGAAAATACATGTGATAGCACTATAAGAAACGTTAAATTCTACAAAGTCAATTCACTTGAAGTGTGTAAAGAATGTTTCTTGAATGAAAAATGATGCACGGACTTGCAAAGTTTCACGGTTAATCGAAATATCAGAAAACATATAAGAACTATCTAAAAAACTCTACACAAAACTCTGATGCCTGCACCTATCTGTACACACAGTTTCATGAGAAGAACTCTCCTCGTGAGAATTCTCTTCGTGAAAATTTTCTCCTGAGAACCATCCGGAATCCTGTAAAATTTCTGGAAAAATTAAATTAATATTTTTAAGAAACTGTTTTTGTTTCTAAATTGAGGATCTAAAAGTGGATTCAAGATCTTTTAAAATGGTTATGACAAATGAATTTGTGTATAGGTTTCAAATACTTTACTTGAAATTTATTTCTATGCAGGCTTTTATAGGTGTAAAACTCTTAATGCAAAGATTCCTATGACTACATTTACACCATCTGCTTTATACCAAACTACCTGTCAAAAGTGAAAATACATGTGATAGCACTATAAGGAAGGTTAAATTCAACAAAGACAATTCACTTGAGGAAGTGTGTGAAGAATGTTTCTTGAATGAAAAATGGTGCACGATCTTGCAAAGTTTTACGGTTAATCGAAATATCAGAACACATATAAGAACTATCTAAAAAACTCTACACACAACTCTGATGCCTGCACCTATCTGTGCACACAGTTTCATGAGAGGAACTCTCCTCGTGAGAATTCTCTTCGTGAAAATTTTTTCCTGAGAACCATCCGGAATCCTGTAAAATTTCTGGAAAAATTAAATTAATATTTTTAAGAAACTGTTTTTGTTTCTAAATTCAGGACCTAAAAGTGGATTAAGGATCTTTTAAAATCGTTATGACGAATTTCTGTATAGGTTTGAAATACTTTACTTGAAATTTAGTTCTACGCTAGCTTTTATTGGTGTAAAACTCTTAATGCAAAGTTTCCTATAACTACACTTACACCAACTGCTTTACACCAAACTAAATGTCAAAAGTGAACATCTATGTGAAAGCACTATAAGAAACGTAAAATTCAACAAAGAACTCTTGAGGAACTGTGTGACGAATGTCTCTCGAATCAACAAGGGTGCACGAACTTGAGAATTTTTAACTTTATAGATATATCAGAACGTATAAGAAATGTCTAGACAGGTTTCCAGAAAACTCTGATGCCTGCACCTGTTCATGCATACCGTTTTGTAAGTGGAACTCTCTTCGAGAATGCAAGATCAGATTGGTATAAGAAGTATTTAACTCAGTTTTCTTGAGATAGTGTTTTTAGCCGTTTCAGCAGCTAATAATGCGTTTTTCGATATCTCAGAAGATTTCTTAAGAAATACACAATGTTTTGGTATTGGAAATCTTCTCTTCGAACAATCTTTTTAAACGGACTTTTAGCAAAGTATTTAGGCTTCACTAGCGCTTTTATCTAATGTATTGACTGAAAATTTACTCCTGAGAACAATCCGGAAAACTGTAAAATTTCTGGAAAAGTTAAATTAATATTTTAAGAAATTGTTTTTGTTTCTAAATTCAGGTTCTAAAAGTGGATTCAGGGTCTCCCAAAATTGTTATGAAAAATGAATTTGGGTATAGGATGAAAATATTTTACTTGAAATTTAGTTCTATGCAGGCTTTTATAGGTGTAAACTCTTAATGCAAAGTTTCCTATGACTACATTTACACCAACTGCTAATGCGAAACTACCTGTCAAAAGTGAAAATACATGTGATAGCACTATAAGAAAGGTTAAATTCAACAAAGACAATTCACTTGAGGAAGTGTGTGAAGAATGTTTCTTGAATGAAAAATGGTGCACGATCTTGCAAAGTTTTACGGTTAATCGAAATATCAGAACACATATAAGAACCATCTAAAAAACTCTACATAAAACTCTGATGCCTGCACCCATCTGTGCACACAGTTTCATGAGAAGAACTCTCCTCGTGAGAATTCTCTTCGTGAAAATTTTCTCCTGAGAACCATCCGGAATCCTGTAATATTTCTGGAAAAATTAAATTAATATTTTTAAGAAACTGTTTTTGTTTCTAAATTCAGGTTCTAAAAGTGGATTCAGGGTCTCCCAAAACTGTAATGAAAAATGAATTAGTGTATAGGATTGAAATATTTTACTTGAAATTTAGTTCTAAGCAAGCGTTTATAGGTATACAACTCCTAATGCAAAATTTCCTATGTCTACATTTACACCAACTCCTTTATACCAAACTACCTGTCAAAAGTGAACATACATGTTAAAGCACTATAAGAAACGTAAAATTCAACAAAGACAATTCTCTTGAGGGAGTGTGTGACGAATGTCTCTGGAATCAACAGGGGTGCACGAACTTGAGAAATTTTAACTTTTATAGATATATCAGAACGTATAAGAAATGTCTGGAAAGGTTTCCAGAAAACTCTGATGCCTGCACCTGTTCATGCATACAGTTTTGTAAGTGGAACTCTCTTCGAGAATGCAAGATCAGATTGGAATCAGAAGTATTTAACTCAGTTTTCTTGAAATAGAGTTTTTAGCCGTTTCAGCAGCTAATAATGCGTTTTTCGATATCTCAGAAGTTTTATTAAGAAATACACAATGTTTTGGTATTGGAAATCTTCTCTTCGGACAATCTTTGTAAACGGACTTTTAGCAAAGTATTTAGGCTTCACTAGCGGTTTTATCTAATGTATTGACTGAAAATTTACTCCTGAGAACAATCCAGAAACCTGTAAAATTTCTGGAAAATTTAAATTAATATTTTTAAGAAATTCTTTTTGTTTCTAAATACAGGTTCTAAAAGTGGTTTCAGGGTCTCCCAAAATTGTTATGAAAAATGAATTTGGGTATAGGTTGGAAATATTTTACTTGAAATTTAGTTCTATGCTGGCTTTTATAGGTGTAAAACTCTTAATGCAAAGTTTCCTATGACTACATTTACACCAACTGCTAATGCGAAACTACCTGTCAAAAGTGAAAATACATGTGATAGCACTATAAGAAAGGTTAAATTCAACAAAGACAATTCACTTGAGGAAGTGTGTGAAGAATGTTTCTTGAATGAAAAATGGTGCACGATCTTGCAAAGTTTTACGGTTAATCGAAATATCAGAACACATAAAAGAACTATCTAAAAAACCCTACAAACAACTCTGATGCCTGCACCGATTTATGCACACAGTTTCATGAGAGAAACACTCCTCGTCAGAATTCTCTTCGTGAAAATTTTCTCCTGAGAACCACTTGGAAACCTGTAAAATTTCTGGAAAAATTAAAATAATATTTTTAAGAAACTGTTTTCGTTTCTAAATTCAGGACCTACAAGTGGATTCAGGATCTTTTAAAATGGTTATGACAAATGAATTTGTGTATAGGTTTGAAATACTTTACTTGAAATTTAGTTCTATGCTAGCTTTTATAGGTGTAAAACTCTTAATGCAAAGTTTCCTATGACTACACTTACACCAACTGCTTTACACCAAACTGAATGTCAAAAGTGAACATCTATGTGAAAGCACTATAAGAAACGTAAAATTCAACAATGAAAATTCTCTTAAGGAACTGTGTGAGGAATGTCTCTGGAATCAACAAGGGTGCACGAACTTGAGAATTTTTAACTTTTATAGATATATCAGAACGTATAAGAAATGTCTAGAAAGGTTTCCAGAAAACTCTGATGCCTGCACCTGTTCATGCATACAGTTTTGTAAGTGGAACTCTCTTCCTGAGTGGAGGATCACATTAGTAAAAGAAGTATTTAACTCAGTTTTTTTGAAATAGTGTTTTTAGCGGTTTCAGAAGCTAATAATGCGTTTTTCGATATCTGAAAATTTTTCTTAATAAATGCACTTGTTTTGGTATTGGAAATCTTCTCTTCGAACAATCATTGTAAACGAACATTTAGCAAAGTATTTAGCATTCACTAGAGCTTATATCTAATGTACTGACTGAAAATTTTATCCTGAGAACAATCCAGAAACCTGTAAAATTTCTGGAAAAGTTAAATTAATATTTTTAAGAAATTGTTTTTGTTTCTAAATTCAGGCTCTAATAGTGGATTCAGGATCTTTCAAAATTGTTATGACAAATGAATTTGGGTATAGGATGGAAATATTTTACTTGAAATTTAGTTCTATGCAGGCTTATATAGGTGTAAAACTCTTAATGCAAAGTTTCCTATGCCTACATTTCCACCAACTGCTTTATACCAAACTACCTGTCAAAAGTGAAAATACATGTGATAGCACTATAAGAAAGGTTAAATTCAACAATGACAATTCACTTGAGGAAGTGTGTGAAGAATGTTTCTAGAATCAAAAATTGTGCCCGATGTTGCAATGTTTTCCCGTTAATCGAAATATCACAACACATATAAGAACTATCTAAAAAATTCTACAAACAACTCTGATTCCTGCACCGATTTATGCACACAGTTTCATGAGAGGAACACTCCTCGTCAGAATTCTCTTCGTGAAAATTTTCTCCTGAGAACCATCCGGAAACCTGTGAAATTTCTGGAAAAATTAAATAATATTTTTAAGAAACTGTTTTCGTTTCTAAATTAAGGACCTACAAGTGGATTCAGGATCTTTTAAAATGGTTATGACAAATGAATTTGTGTGTAGGTTTGAAATACTTTACTTGAAATTTAGTTCTATGCTGGCTTTTATAGGTGTAAAACTCTTAATGCAAAGTTTCCTATAACTACACTTACACCAACTGCTTTACACCAAACTAAATGTCAAAAGTGAACATCTATGTGAATGCACTATAAGAAACGTAAAATTCAACAAAGAAAATTCTCTTGAGGATCTGTGTGACGAATGTCTCTGGAATCAACAAGGGTGCACGAACTTGAGAATTTTTAACTTTTATAGATATATCAGAACGTAGAAGAAATGTCTAGAAAGGTTTACTGAAAACTCTGATGCCTGCACCTGCTTATGCATACAGTTTTATAAGTGGAACTCTCTTAATGAATGGAAGATCACATTAGTAAAAGAAGTATTTAACTCAGTTTTCTTGAAATAGTGTTTGTAGCGGTTTCAGCAGCTAATAATGCGTTTTTTGATATTTCAGAAGTTTTCTTAATAAATGCAATTGTTTTGTTATTGGAAATCTTCTCTTCGAACAATCATTGTAAACGGACTTTTAGCAAAGTATTTAGGCTTCACTAGCGCTTTTATCTATTGTATTGACTGAAAATTTACTCATGAGAACAATCCCGAAAACTGTAAAATTTCTGGAAAAGTTAAATTAATATTTTAAGAAATTGTTTTTGTTTCTAAATTCAGGTTCAAAAAGTGGATTCAGGGTCTCCCAAAATTGTTATGAAAAATGAATTTGGGTATAGGATGGAAATATTTTACTTGAAATTTAGTTCTATGCAGGCTTTTATAGGTGTAAAACTCTTAATGCAAAGTTTCCTATGACTACATTTACACCAACTGCTAATGCGAAACTACCTCTCAAAAGCGAAAATACATGTGATAGCACTATAAGAAAGGTTAAATTCAACAAAGACAATTCACTTGAGGAAGTGTGTGAAGAATGTTTCTTGAATGAAAAATGGTGCACGATCTTGCAAAGTTTTACGGTTAATCGAAATATCAGAACACATATAAGAACTATCTAAAAAACTCTACACACAACTCTGATGCCTGCACCTATCTGTGCACACAGTTTCATGAAAGGAACTCTCCTCGTGAGAATTCCCTTCGAGAAAATTTTCTCCTGAGAACCTTCCGGAATCCTGTAAAATTTCTGGAAAAATTAAATTAATATTTTTAAGAAACTGTTTTTGTTTCCAAATTCAGGTTCTAAAAGTGGATTCAGGGTCTCCCAAAATTGTTATGAAAAATGAATTTGAGTATAGGATGGAAATATTTTACTTGAAATTTAGTTCTATGCAGGCTTTTATAGGTGTAAAACTCTTAATGCAGATTCCTATGACTACATTTACACCATCTGCTTTATACCAAACTACCTGTCGAAAGTGAACTTACATGTTAAAGCACTATAGGAAACGTAAAATTCAACAAAGACAATTCTCTTGAAGTGTGTGACGAATGACTCTGGAATCAAAAAGGGTGCACGAACTTCAGAAATTTTAACTTTTATAGATATTTCAGAACGTATCAGAAATGTCTAGAAAGGTTTCCAGAAAACTCTGATGCCTGCACCTGTTTATGCATACAGTTTTTTAAGTGGAACTCTCTTTATGAGTGGAAGATTATATTAGTAAAAGAAGTATTTAACTCAGTTTTTTCTTGAAATATTGTTTTAGCGGTTTCAGCAGCTAATAATGCGTTTTTCGATATCTTAGAAATTTTCTTAATAAATGGACAATGTTTTGGTATTGGAAATCTTCTCTTCGAACAATCATTGTAATCGGACTCTTAGCAAAGTATTTAGCATTCACTAGTGCTTTATCTAATGTGATGACTGAAATTTTTCTCCTGAGAACAATCCAGAAACCTCTAAAAATTCTGGAAAAATTAAATTAATTTTTTTAAGAAATTGTTTTTGTTTCTAAATTCAGGCTGTAAAAGTGGGTTCAGGATCTTACAAAATGGTTATGACAAATGAATTAGTGTATAGGATTGAAATATTTTACTTGAAATTTAGTTCTAAGCAAGCTCTTATAGATGTAAAACTCCTAATGCAAATTTCCTATGTCTACATTTACACCAACTGCTTTATACCACACTAACTGTCAAAAGTGAACTTACATGTTAAAGCACTATAAGAAACGTAAAATTCAACAAAGACAATTCTCTTGAGGAACTGTGTGACTAATGTCTCTGGAATCAACAAGGGTGCACGAACTTGAGAAATTCAACTTTTATAGATATATCTGAACGTATAAGAAATGTCTAGAAAGGTTTCCAGAAAACTCTGATGCCTGCACCTGTTCATGCATACAGTTTTGTAAGTGGAACTCTCTTCGAGAATGCAAGATCAGATTGGTATAAGAAGTATTTAACTCAGTTTTCTTGAAGTAGTGTTTTTAGCCGTTTCAGCAGCTAATAATGCGTTTTTCGATATCTCAGAAGATTTCTTAAGAAATACACAATGTTTTGGTATTGGAAATCTTCTCTTCGAACAATCTTTGGAAACGGACTTTTAGCAAAGTATTTAGGCTTCACTAGCGATTTTATGTAATGTATTGACTGAAAATTTACTCCTGAGAACAATCCGGAAAACTGTAAAATTTCTGGAAAAGTTAAATTAATATTTTAAGAAATTGTTTTGATTCTAAATTTAGGTTCTAAAAGTGGTTTCAGGGTCTCCCAAAATTGTTATGAAAAATGATTTTGGGTATAGGATGGAAATATTTTACTTGAAATTTAGTTCTATGCAGGCTTTTATAGGTGTAAAACTCTTAATGCAAAGTTTCCTATGACTACATTTACACCAACTGCTAATGCGAAACTACCTGTCAAAAGTGAAAATACATGTGATGGCACTATAAGAAAGGTTAAATTCAACAAAGACAATTCACTTGAGGAAGTGTGTGAAGAATGTTTCTTGAATGAAAAATGATGCACGATCTTGCAAAGTTTTTCGGTTAATCGAAATATCAGAACACATATAAGAACTATCTAAAAAACTCTACACACAACTCTGATGCCTGCACCTATCTGTGCACACAGTTTCATGAAAGGAACTCTCCTCGTGAGAATTCTCTTCGTGAAAATTTTCTCCTGAGAACCATCCGGAATCCTGTAATATTTCTGGAAAAGTTAAATTAATATTTTAAGAAATTGTTTTTGTTTCTAAATTCAGGTTCTAAAAGTGGATTCAGGGTCTCCCAAAATTGTAATGAAAAATGAATTTGGGTATAGGATGGAAATATTTTACTTGAAATTTAGTTCTATGCAGGCTTTTATAGGTGTAAAACTCTTAATGCAAAGTTTCCTAAGACTACATATACACCAACTGCTTTATACCAAACTACCTGTCAAAATTGAAAATACATGTGATAGCACTATAAGAAACGTTAAATTCTACAAAGTCAATTCACTTGAAGTGTGTAAAGAATGTTTCTTGAATGAAAAATGATGCACGGACTTGCAAAGTTTCACGGTTAATCGAAATATCAGAAAACATATAAGAACTATCTAAAAAACTCTACACAAAACTCTGATGCCTGCACCTATCTGTACACACAGTTTCATGAGAAGAACTCTCCTCGTGAGAATTCTCTTCGTGAAAATTTTCTCCTGAGAACCATCCGGAATCCTGTAAAAATTTCTGGAAAAATTAAATTAATATTTTTAAGAAACTGTTTTTGTTTCTAAATTGAGGATCTAAAAGTGGATTCAAGATCTTTTAAAATGGTTATGACAAATGAATTTGTGTATAGGTTTCAAATACTTTACTTGAAATTTATTTCTATGCAGGCTTTTATAGGTGTAAAACTCTTAATGCAAAGATTCCTATGACTACATTTACACCATCTGCTTTATACCAACTACCTGTCAAAAGTGAAAATACATGTGATAGCACTATAAGGAAGGTTAAATTCAACAAAGACAATTCACTTGAGGAAGTGTGTGAAGAATGTTTCTTGAATGAAAAATGGTGCACGATCTTGCAAAGTTTTACGGTTAATCGAAATATCAGAACACATATAAGAACTATCTAAAAAACTCTACACACAACTCTGATGCCTGCACCTATCTGTGCACACAGTTTCATGAGAGGAACTCTCCTCGTGAGAATTCTCTTCGTGAAAATTTTTTCCTGAGAACCATCCGGAATCCTGTAAAATTTCTGGAAAAATTAAATTAATATTTTAAGAAACTGTTTTTGTTTCTAAATTCAGGACCTAAAAGTGGATTAAGGATCTTTTAAAATCGTTATGACGAATTTCTGTATAGGTTTGAAATACTTTACTTGAAATTTAGTTCTACGCTAGCTTTTATTGGTGTAAAACTCTTAATGCAAAGTTTCCTATAACTACACTTACACCAACTGCTTTACACCAAACTAAATGTCAAAAGTGAACATCTATGTGAAAGCACTATAAGAAACGTAAAATTCAACAAAGAACTCTTGAGGAACTGTGTGACGAATGTCTCTCGAATCAACAAGGGTGCACGAACTTGAGAATTTTTAACTTTTATAGATATATCAGAACGTATAAGAAATGTCTAGACAGGTTTCCAGAAAACTCTGATGCCTGCACCTGTTCATGCATACCGTTTTGTAAGTGGAACTCTCTTCGAGAATGCAAGATCAGATTGGTATAAGAAGTATTTAACTCAGTTTTCTTGAGATAGTGTTTTTAGCCGTTTCAGCAGCTAATAATGCGTTTTTCGATATCTCAGAAGATTTCTTAAGAAATACACAATGTTTTGGTATTGGAAATCTTCTCTTCGAACATCTTTTTAAACGGACTTTTAGCAAAGTATTTAGGCTTCACTAGCGCTTTTATCTAATGTATTGACTGAAAATTTACTCCTGAGAACAATCCGGAAAACTGTAAAATTTCTGGAAAAGTTAAATTAATATTTTAAGAAATTGTTTTTGTTTCTAAATTCAGGTTCTAAAAGTGGATTCAGGGTCTCCCAAAATTGTTATGAAAAATGAATTTGGGTATAGGATGAAAATATTTTACTTGAAATTTAGTTCTATGCAGGCTTTTATAGGTGTAAACTCTTAATGCAAAGTTTCCTATGACTACATTTACACCAACTGCTAATGCGAAACTACCTGTCAAAAGTGAAAATACATGTGATAGCACTATAAGAAAGGTTAAATTCAACAAAGACAATTCACTTGAGGAAGTGTGTGAAGAATGTTTCTTGAATGAAAAATGGTGCACGATCTTGCAAAGTTTTACGGTTAATCGAAATATCAGAACACATATAAGAACCATCTAAAAAACTCTACATAAAACTCTGATGCCTGCACCCATCTGTGCACACAGTTTCATGAGAAGAACTCTCCTCGTGAGAATTCTCTTCGTGAAAATTTTCTCCTGAGAACCATCCGGAATCCTGTAATATTTCTGGAAAAATTAAATTAATATTTTTAAGAAACTGTTTTTGTTTCTAAATTCAGGTTCTAAAAGTGGATTCAGGGTCTCCCAAAACTGTAATGAAAAATGAATTAGTGTATAGGATTGAAATATTTTACTTGAAATTTAGTTCTAAGCAAGCGTTTATAGGTATACAACTCCTAATGCAAAATTTCCTATGTCTACATTTACACCAACTCCTTTATACCAAACTACCTGTCAAAAGTGAACATACATGTTAAAGCACTATAAGAAACGTAAAATTCAACAAAGACAATTCTCTTGAGGGAGTGTGTGACGAATGTCTCTGGAATCAACAGGGGTGCACGAACTTGAGAAATTTTAACTTTTATAGATATATCAGAACGTATAAGAAATGTCTGGAAAGGTTTCCAGAAAACTCTGATGCCTGCACCTGTTCATGCATACAGTTTTGTAAGTGGAACTCTCTTCGAGAATGCAAGATCAGATTGGAATCAGAAGTATTTAACTCAGTTTTCTTGAAATAGAGTTTTTAGCCGTTTCAGCAGCTAATAATGCGTTTTTCGATATCTCAGAAGTTTTATTAAGAAATACACAATGTTTTGGTATTGGAAATCTTCTCTTCGGACAATCTTTGTAAACGGACTTTTAGCAAAGTATTTAGGCTTCACTAGCGGTTTTATCTAATGTATTGACTGAAAATTTACTCCTGAGAACAATCCAGAAACCTGTAAAATTTCTGGAAAATTTAAATTAATATTTTTAAGAAATTCTTTTTGTTTCTAAATACAGGTTCTAAAAGTGGTTTCAGGGTCTCCCAAAATTGTTATGAAAAATGAATTTGGGTATAGGTTGGAAATATTTTACTTGAAATTTAGTTCTATGCTGGCTTTTATAGGTGTAAAACTCTTAATGCAAAGTTTCCTATGACTACATTTACACCAACTGCTAATGCGAAACTACCTGTCAAAAGTGAAAATACATGTGATAGCACTATAAGAAAGGTTAAATTCAACAAAGACAATTCACTTGAGGAAGTGTGTGAAGAATGTTTCTTGAATGACAAATGGTGCACGATCTTGCAAAGTTTTACGGTTAATCGAAATATCAGAACTCATATAAGAACTATCTAAAAAACTCTACACACAACTCTGATGCCTGCACCTATCTGTGCACACAGTTTCATGAAAGGAACTCTCCTCGTGAGAATTCTCTTCGTGAAAATTTTCTCCTGAGAACCATCCGGAATCCTGTAATATTTCTGGAAAAATTAAATTAATATTTTTAAGAAACTGTTTTTGTTTCTAAATTCAGGTTCTAAAAGTGGATTCAGGGTCTCCCAAAAATTGTAATGAAAAATGAATTAGTGTATAGGATTGAAATATTTTACTTGAAATTTAGTTCTAAGCAAGCGTTTATAGGTGTAAAACTAGTAATGCAAAATTTCCTATGTCTACATTTACACCAACTGCTTTATACCAAACTACCTGTCAAAAGTGAACATACATGTTAAAGCACTATAAGAAACGTAAAATTCAACAAAGACAATTCTCTTGAGGGAGTGTGTGACGTATGTCTCTGGAATCAACAGGGGTACACGAACTTGAGAAATTTTAACTTTTATAGATATATCAGAACGTATAAGAAATGTCTAGAAAGGTTTCCAGAAAACTCTGATGCCTGCACCTGTTCATGCATACAGTTTTTTAAGTGGAACTCTCTTCGAGAATGCAAAATCAGATTGGTATAAGAAGTATTTAACTCAGTTTTCTTGAGATAGTGTTTTTAGCCGTTTCAGCAGCTAATAATGCGTTTTTCGATATCTCAGAAGTTTTCTTAAGAAATACAAAATGTTTTGGTATTGGAAATCTTCTCTTCGAACAATCTTTGTAAACGGACTTTTAGCAAAGTATTTAGGCTTCACTAGCGCTTTTATCTAATGTATTGACTGAAAATTTACTCATGAGAACAATCCGGAAAACTGTAAAATTTCTGGAAAAGTTAAATTAATATTTTAAGAAATTGTTTTTGTTTCTAAATTCAGGTTCTAAAAGTGTATTCAGGGTCTCCCAAAATTGTTATGAAAAATGAATTTGGGTATAGGATGGAAATATTTTACTTGAAATTTAGTTCTATGCAGGCTTTTATAGGTGTAAAACTCTTAATGCAAAGTTTCCTAAGACTACATATACACCAACTGCTTTATACCAAACTACCTGTCAAAAGTGAAAATACATGTGATAGCACTATAAGGAACGTTAAATTCAACAAAGACAATTCACTTGAAGTGTGTGAAGAATGTTTCTTGAATGAAAAATGATGCACGGACTTGCAAAGTTTCACGGTTCATCGAAATATCAGAAAACATATAAGAACTATCTAAAAAACTCTACACAAAACTCTGATGCCTGCACCTATCTGTGCACACAGTTTCATGAGAAGAACTCTCCTCGTGAGAATTCTCTTCGTGAAAATTTTCTCCTGAGAACCATTCGGAATCCTGTAAAAATTCTGGAAAAATTAAATTAAGATTTTTAAGAAACTGTTTTTGTTTCTAAATTCAGGTTCTAAAAGTGGATTCAGGGTCTCCCAAAATTGTAATGAAAAACGATTTAGTGTATAGGATTGAAATATTTACTTGATATTTAGTTCTAAGCAAGCGTTTATAGGTGTAAAACTCCTAATGCAAAATTTCCTATGTCTACATTTACACCAACTGCTTTATACCAAACTACCTGTCAAAAGTGAACATACATGTTAAAGCACTATAAGAAACGTAAAATTCAACAAAGACAATTCTCTTGAGGAACTGTGTGACGAATGTCTCAGGAATCAACATGGGTGCACGAACGTGAGAAATTTAACTTTTATAGATATATCAGAACGTATAAGAAATGTCTAGAAATGTTTCCAGAAAACTCTGATGCCTGCACCTGTTCATGCATACAGTTTTCTAAGTGGAACTCTCTTCGAGAATGCAAGATCAGATTGGTATAAGAAGTATTTAACTCAGTTTTCTTGAGATAGTGTTTTTACCCGTTTCAGCAGCTAATAATGCGTTTTTCGATATCTCAGAAGATTTCTTAAGAAATACACAATGTTTTGGTATTGGAAATCTTCTCTTCGAACAATCTTTTTAAACGGACTTTTAGCAAAGTATTTAGGCTTCACTAGCGCTTTTATCTAATGTATTGACTGAAAATTTACTCATGAGAACAATCCGGAAAACTGTAAAATTTCTGGAAAAGTTAAATTAATATTTTAAGAAATTGTTTTTGTTTCTAAATTCAGGTTCTAAAAGTGGATTCAGGGTCTCCCATAATTGTTATGAAAAATGAATTTGGGTATAGGATGGAAATATTTTACTTGAAATTTAGTTCTATGCAGGCTTTTATAGGTGTAAAACTCTTAATGCAAAGTTTCCTATGACTACATTTACACCAACTGCTAATGCGAAACTATTTGTAAAAAGTGAAAATACATGTGATAGCACTATAAGAAAGGTTAAATTCAACAAAGACAATTCACTTGAGGAAGTGTGTGAAGAATGTTTCTTGAATGAAAAATGGTGCACGATCTTGCAAAGTTTTACGGTTAATCGAAATATCAGAACACATATAAGAACTATCTAAAAAACTCTACACACAACTCTGATGCCTGCACCTATCTGTGCACACAGTTTCATGAAAGGAACTCTCCTCGTGAGAATTCTCTTCGTGAAAATTTTCTCCTGAGAACCATCCGGAATCCTGTAATATTTCTGGAAAAATTAAATTAATATTTTTAAGAAACTGTTTTTGTTTCTAAATTCAGGTTCTAAAAGTGGATTCAGGGTCTCCCAAAATTGTAATGAAAAATGAATTAGTGTATAGGATTGAAATATTTTACTTGAAATTTAGTTCTAAGCAAGGGTTTATAGGTGTAAAACTAGTAATGCAAAATTTCCTATGTCTACATTTACACCAACTGCTTTATACCAAACTACCTGTCAAAAGTGAACATACATGTTAAAGCACTATAAGAAACGTAAAATTCAACAAAGACAATTCTCTTGAGGGTGTGTGTAACGAATGTCTCTGGAATCAACAGGGGTACACGAACTTGAGAAATTTTAACTTTTATAGATATATCAGAACGTATAAGAAATGTCTAGAAAGGTTTCCAGAAAACTCTGATGCCTGCACCTGTTCATGCATACAGTTTTGTAAGTGGAACTCTCTTCGAGAATGCAAAATCAGATTGGTATAAGAAGTATTTAACTCAGTTTTCTTGAAATAGTGTTTTTAGCCGTTTCAGCAGCTAATATTGCGTTTTTCGATATCTCAGAAGTTTTCTTAAGAAATACACAATGTTTTGGTATTGGAAATCTTCTTTTCGAACAATCTTTGTAAACGGACTTTTAGCAAAGTATTTAGGCTTCACTAGCGCTTTTATCTAATGTATTGACTGAAAATTTACTCCTGAGAACAATCCAGAAACCTGTAAAATTTCTGGAAAAAAAATTAATATTTTTAAGAAATTGTTTTTGTTTCTAAATTCAGGTTCTAAAAGTGGATTCAGGGTCTCCCAAAATTGTTATGACAAATGAATTTGGGTATAGGATGGAAATATTTTACTTGAAATTTAGTTCTATGCATGCTTTTATAGGTGTAAAACTCTTAATGCAAAGTTTCCTATGTCTACATTTACACCAATTGCTAATGCGAAACTACCTGTCAAAAGTGAAAATACATGTGATAGCACTATAAGAAAGGTTAAATTCAACAAAGACAATTCACTTGAAGTGTGTGAAGAATGTTTCTTCAATGAAAAATGATGCACGATTTTGCAAAGTTTTACGGTTAATCGAAATATCAGAACACATATAAGAACTATCTAAAAAACTCTACACCCAACTCTGATGCCTGCACGTATCTGTGCACACAGTTTCATGAGAGGAACTCTCCTCGTGAGAATTCTCTTGGTGAAAATTTTCTCCTGAGAACCATCCGGAATCCTGTAAAATTTCTGGAAAAATTAAATTAATATCTTTAAGAAATTGTTTTTGTTTCTAAATTCAGGTTCAAAAAGTGGATTCAGGGTCTCCAAAAATTGTTATGAAAAATGAATTTGGGTATAGGATGGAAATATTATACTTGAAATTTAGTTCTATGCAAGCTTTTATAGGTGTAAAACTCTTAATGCAAAGTTTCGTATGAATTCATTTACACCAACTGCTTTATACCAAACTACCTGTCAAAAGTGAAAATACATGTGATAGCACTATAAGAAAGGTTAAATTCAACAAAGACAATTCACTTGAGGAAGTGTATAAAGAATGTTTCTAGAATCAAAAATGGTGCACGATGTTGAAAGGTTACCGTTAATCGAAAAATCAGAACACATATAAGAACTATCTAAAAAACTCTACACACAACTCTGATGCCTGCACCGATCTATGCACACAGTTTCATGAGAGGAACTCTCTTCGTGAGAATTCTCTTCATGAAAATTTTCTCCTGAGAACCATCCGGAATCCTGTAAAATTTCTGGAAAAATTAATTAATATTTTTAAGCAACTGTATTTGTTTCTAAATTCAGGATCTAAAAGTGGAATCAGGATCTTTTAAAATGGTTATGACAAATGAATTTGTGTATAGGTTTGAAATACTTTACTTGAAATGTAGTTCTATGCTAGCTTTTATAGCTGTAAAACTCTTAATGCAAAGTTTCCTATGACTACACTTACAGCAACTGCTTTACACCAAACTAAATGTCAAAAGTGAACATCTATGTGAAAGCACTATAAGAAACGTAAAATTCAACAAAGACAATTCTCTTGAGGAACTGTGTGAACGAAAATCTCTGGAATCAACAAGGGTGCACGAACTTGAGAAATTTCAACTTTTATAGATATATCAGAACGTATAAGAAATGTGTAAAAAGGTTTAGAGACAACTCTGATGCCTGCACCTGCTTATGCATACAGTTTTATAAGTGGAACTCTCTTCATGAGTGGAAGATCACATTAGTAAAAGAAGTATTTAACTCAGTTTTCTTGAAATCGTGTTTTTACCGGTTTCAGCAGCTAATAATGCGTTTTTCGATATTTCAGAAGTTTTCTTAATAAATGGACAATGTTTTGGTATTGGAAATCTACTTTTCAAACAATCATCGTAAAGGGACTTTTAGCAAAGTATTTTGCATTCACTAGCGCTTTATCTAATGTCATGACTGAAATTTTTCTCGTAAGAACAATACAGAAACCTGTAAAAATTCTGGAAAAATTAAATTAATTTTTGTAAGACATGGTTTTGGGTCTAAATTCAGGCCCTAAAAGTGGATTCAGGATCGTTGAAAATGGTTATGACAAATGAATTTGTGTATAGGAATGAAAAATTTTACTTGATATTTAGTTCTATGCAGGCTTTTATAGGTGTAAAACTCTTAATGCAAAGTTTCCTATGACTACATTTACACCAATTGCTTTATACCAAACTACCTGTCAAAAGTGAACATACATGTAAAAGCACTATAAGAAACATAAATTTCAACAAAGACTATTCTCTTAAGCAAATGTGTGACGCATGTTTCTGGAATCAACAATGGTGCATGATCTCGAGAAATTTTAAAGTTCATCGAAAGATGAGAACACGTAGAGGAAATGTCTAAAAAATTTACAGACAACCCTGATGCCTGCACCTATATTTGCACCCAGGTTCATGAGTGGAACTCTCTTTGTGAGAGCAAGATCAGATTGGTAAAAGAAGTATTGATCTCAGTTTTCTTGAAATAGTGTTTTTAGACGCTTCAGCAAATTATAATGCGTTTTTGGATATCTCAGAAATTTTCTTAATAAATGCACAAATCTTTGGAATTGGAAATTATCTCTTCGAACAATCATTGTAAACGGACTTTTAGCAAAGTATTTAGGCGTCACTAGCGAGACCAGATCGCAGAGACCTCTAAAAATTCTTGAAAAATAAAATAAAATTTTAATAATATTGTGTTTATTTTTAATGTCAGGCCCTGAATGTGGGTTTAGGATCTGACAGAATGTTTATAAAAAATGAATTTATTTTAAGGGTCTTAAACTTTAACTTGAAAATATTTTTTATGTAGGCTTTTGTAGGTATTAAATTTTTAACACAAAGTACCCAATGTCTACTCATACACCAACTGCGTTGTTACAAACTACCTGTCAGGACTGAACATCGGCGTGAAACCACTATTGGAATTAATGTTTACCAACACGTACAGTAGAAAGACTCTTACCCAAGCATACACGTGCTGTATCCCGTCGTGAATGATAATTAAGGCGCGCTATATAGCGCGCATCAGTGCGCATCCATGTGGCTGCGCCACCCGGGAAAATTAGTTCTCGGTCATATTTTGGCGGAGGAATACCACAGCACAAAGAAGGGCAAGCACACGTGGCGGGCAGCGGGCAAGTGAAGGTAGAGCAAGCGAGTAACATCGTCGTAGGTATTGTGGTAACTCTGTACAATGTTCTTTACGACCGGCTGTGTCCCTGGATGTTCCTGGTTTACGGTTTCTAGGTGAATGCTGAATGAAGACTGCTTTGTTTCTAGTTCGCTGTCGTGACATGAGGCAGGACTTCGCTTGTTTCTGGTACGGAGTGGTTTCGGCAGGCTCGCTCCGTAACCACGCCGCATTACAGCGTGTAGTAAGGGCAAGCGCTTGTTCTTGGCCGCCAGCTTTCGGATCAGCACTTTTACCCCGCCTGGATCGCCTTGCGGTTTACAGACGCAGCTACATATCGCCCAGGCCACGCCGCCGTTTGCTCTGGCTACTCTAATAACGCCGCCACGCAGGGATTTTCGGGTACGGTTGCTGCCTTCACACTTCGCCGGATAGCGTTGTCGCCTCCGTGGGAAACACCTTTGGAAGCAACATCGCCCATTCGATTACGATACTTGTAAACGGCTGCAAACCGCCGGGTTTTTCTAAGTGTATTGTAACTGGTAAAATAAATTGTTGTTTTATAGAGATCGTTTCATTCTGATACACAACTAATAAGTTACACTAAATAATTTATCGAATGTCAAGGTTGGATATTATCTTGTGAGAGCAATCATTTACACCTATAAAAAATTTAAAAAAATTAAATTTAATTTTATCAAAAATTGTGTTACGCTTATATCTAATGTCACGACTGAAAATTTTCTCCTGAGAACAATCCAGAAACCTGTAAAAATTCTGGAAAAATTAAATAAAATTTTTGAAGAAGTTGTTTTTGTTTCTAAATTCAGGATCTAAAAGTGGGTTCAGGATCATTCAAAACAGTTATGACAAATGAATTTGTGTACAGGATTGAAATATTTTATTTGAAATTAATTTCTATGCGGGCTTTTATAGGGGTAAAACTCTTCATGCAGTTTCCTATGACTACACATACACCAACTGCTTTTAACCAAACTACCTGTCAAAAGTGAACATCCATGTGAAAGCACTATAAGAAACGTAAAATTCAAAAAAGACAATTCTCTTGAGGCAGTGTTTGACGAATGTTTCTGGAATCAACAATGATGCACGAACTTGAGAAATTTTAACTCTTATAGATATATCAGAACGTATAAGAAATGTCTAGAAAGGTCTACAGACTACTCTGATGCCTCCACTGTTGATGCATACAGTTTCATAAGTGGAACTCACTTCATGAGTGCATGATCACATTAGTAAAAGAAGTATTTGACTCAGTTTTCTTGAAATAGTGTTTTTGGCCGTTTCAGCAGCTAATAATGCGTTTTTCGATATCTCAGAAGTTTTCTTAATAAATGCACAATGTTAAGGTATTGGAAATCGTCTCTTTGAACAATCATTGTACACGGACTTTTAGCAAAGTATTTAGGCTTCACTAGCGCTTTTATGTAATGTATTGACTGAAAATTTTCCCCTGAGAACAATCCAGAAACCTGTAAAATTTCTGGAAAAATTAATTTAATTTTTTTAAAAAATTGTTTTTGTTTCTAAATTCAGGCTCTAAAAGTGAATTCAGGATCTTTCAAAATGGTTATGACAAATGAATTTGTGTATAGGATTGTAATATTTTGCTTGAAATTTAGATCTATGCAGTCTTTTATAGGTGTAAACCTCTTAATGCAAAGTTTCCTATGACTACACTACACCAACTGCTGTTACCAAACTACCTGTCAAAAGTGAAGATCCATGTGAAAGCCCTATAAGAAACGTAAAATTCAACAAAGACAATTCTCTTGAGGCAGTGTGTGACGAATGTTTCTGGATTCAACAATGGTGCACGAACTTGTGAAATTTTAACTTTTATAGATATATCAGAACGTATAAGAAATGTCTAAAAAGGTTTACAAACAACTCTGATGCCTCCACTGTTTATGCATACAGTTTCATAAGTGGAACTCACTTCATGAGGGCATGATCACATTAGTAAAAGAAGTATTTGACTCAGTTTTCTTAAAATAGTGTTTTTGGCCGTTTTAGCAGCTAATAATGCGTTTTTCGATATCTCAGAAGTTTTCTTAATAAATGCACGTGTTTTGGTGTTGGAAATCTTCTCTTCGAACAATCATTGTAAACGGACTTTTAGCAATGAATTTAGCATTCACTAGCGCTTTATCTAATGTCATGACTTAAATTTTTCTCCTGAGAACAATCAAGAACACTGTAAAAGTTCTGAAAATTAAATTAATTTTTTAAGAAATTGTTTTTGTTTCTAAATTCAGTCTGTAAAAGTGGATTCAGGATCTTTCAAAATGGTTATGACAAATGAATTAGTGTATAGGTTTTAAATAATTTACTTGAAATTTAGTTCTATGCAGGCTTTTATAGGTGTAAAACTCTTAATGCAAAGTTTCCTATGACTACATTTACACCAACTGCTTTATAACAAACTACCTGTCAAAAGAGAAAACACATGTGATAGCATTATAAGGAAGGTTAAATTCACAAAGACAATTAACTTGAAGTGTGTGAAGAATGTTTCTTGAATGAAAAATGATGCACGATCTTGCAAAGTTTTACGGTTATTCGAAATATCAGAACACATATAAGAACTATCTAAAAAACTCTACACCCAACTCTGTTGCCTGCACCTATCTGTGCACACAGTTTCATGAGAGGAACTCTCCTCGTGAGAATTCTCTTCGTGAAAATTTTCTCCTGAGAACCAGCCGGAATCCTGTAAAATTTCTGGAAAAGTTAAATTAATTTTTTTAAGAAATTGTTTTTGTTTTTAAATTCAGGCTGTAAAAGTGGATTCAGGATCTTTCAAAATGGTTATGACAAATTAATTTGTGTATAGGATTGAAATATTTTTCTTGAAATTTAGTTCTATGCAGGCTTTTTTAGGTGTAAAACTCTTAATTCAAAGTTTCCTATGACTACATTTACACCAACTTCTTTATACCAATCTACCTGTCAAAAGTGAACAACTATGTGTAAGCACTATAAGAAACGCAAAATTCAACAAAGACAATTCTCTTGAGGGAGTGTGTGACGAATGTCTCTGGAATCAACAGGGGTACACGAACTTGAGAAATTTTAACTCTTAATGAATGGAAGATCACATTAATAAAAGAAGTATTAAACTCAGTTTTCTTGAAAGAGTGTTTTTAGCGGTTTCACCAGCTAATAATGCGCTTTATGATATTTCAGAAGTTTTCTTAATAAATGGACAATGTTTTGGTATTGGAAATCTTCTCTTCGAACAATCATTGTAAACGGACTTTTAGCAAAGTATTTAGCATTCACTAGCGCTTTATCTAATGTCATGACTGAAATTTTCTCCTGAGAACAATCCAGAAACCTGTAAAAATTCTGGAAAAATTAAATTAATTTTTTTAAGAAATTGTTTTTGTTTCTAAATTCAGGTTCTAAAAGTGGATTCAGGGTCTCCCAAAATTGTAATGAAAAATAAATTAGTGTATAGGATTGAAATATTTTACTTGAAATTTAGTTCTAAGCAAGCGTTTATAGGTATAAAACTACTAATGCAAAGTTTCCTATGTCTACATTTACACCAACTGCTTTATACCAAACTACCTGTCAAAAGTGAACTTACATGTTAAAGCACTATAAGAAACGTAAAATTAAACAAAGACAATTCTCTTGAGGAAGTGTGAGACGAATGTCTCTGGAATCAACAGGGGTTCACGAACTTGAGAAATTTTAACTTTTATAGATATATCAGAACGTATAAGAAATGTCTAGAAAGGTTTCCAGAAAACTCTGATGCATGCACCTGTTCATGCATACAGTTTTGTAAGTGGAACCCTCTTCGAGAATGCAAGATCAGATTGGTATAAGAAGTATTTAACTCAGTTTTCTTGAAATAGTGTTTTTAGCCGTTTCAGCAGCTAATAATGCGTTTTTCGATATCTCAGAAGTTTTCTTAATAAATGGAAAATGTTTTGGTATTGGAAATCTTCTCTTCGAACAATCATTGTAAACGGACTTTTAGCAAAGTATTTAGGCTTCACTAGCGCTTTTATCTAATGTATTGACTGTAAATTTACTCCTGAGAACAATCCAGAAACCTGTAAAATTTCTGGAAAAGTTAAATTAATATTTTTACGAAATTGTTTTTGTTTCTAAATACAGGTTCTAAAAGTGGTTTCAGGGTCTCCCAAAATTGTTATGAAAAATGAATTTGGGTAAAGGATGGAAATATTTTACTTGAAATTTAGTTCTATGCTGGCTTTTATAGGTGCACTCTTAGTGCAGTTTCCTATGACTACATTTACACCATCTGCTTTATACCAAACTACCTGTCAAAAGTAAAAATACATGTGATAGCACTATAAGGAAGGTTAAATTCAACAAAGACAATTCACTTGAAGTGTGTGAAGAATGTTTCTTCAATGAAAAATGATGCACGATTTTGCAAAGTTTTACGGTTAATCGAAATGTCAGAACACATATAAGAACTATCTAAAAAACTCTACACCCAACTCTGATGCCTGCACCTATCTGTGCACACAGTTTCATGAGAGGAACTCTCCTCGTGAGAATTCTCTTGGTGAAAATTTTCTCCTGAGAACCATCCGGAATCCTGTAAAATTTCTGGAAAAATTAAATTAATATCTTTAAGAAATTGTTTTTGTTTCTAAATTCAGGTTCAAAAAGTGGATTCAGGGTCTCCAAAAATTGTTATGAAAAATGAATTTGGGTATAGGATGGAAATATTTTACTTGAAATTTAGTTCTATGCAGGCTTTTATAGGTGTAAAACTCTTAATGCAAAATTTCGTATGAATTCATTTACACCAACTGCTAATCCGAAACTACCCGTCAAAAGTGAAAATACATGTGATAGCACTATAAGAAAGGTTAAATTTAACAAAGACAATTCACTTGAGGAAGTGTGTGAAGAATGTTTCTTGAATGAAAAATGGTGCACGATCTTGCAAAGTTTTACGGTTAATCGAAATATCAGAACACTTATAAGAACTATCTAAAAAACTCTACACCCAACTCTGATGCCTGCACCTATCGGTGCACACAGTTTAATGAGAGGAACTCTCCTCGTGAGAATCCTCTTTGTGAAAATTTTCTCCTGAGGGCCATCCGGAATCCTGTAAATCTTCTGGAAAAATTAAATTAATATTTTTAAGAAACTGTTTTTTTTCTAAATTCAGGATCTAAAAGTGGATTCAGGACCTTTTAAAATGGTTATGACAAATGAATTTGTGTATAGGTTTGAAATACTTTACTTGAAATTTAGTTCTATGCTACCTTTTATAGGTGTAAAACTCCTAATGCAAAGTTTCCTATGTCTAAATTTACACCAACTGCTTTATACCAAACTACCGGTCAAAAGTGAACTTACATGTTAAAGCACTATAAGAAACGTAAAATTCAACAAAGAAAATTCTCTTGAGGAACTGTGTGACGAATGACTCTGGAATCAACAAGGGTGCACGAACTTGAGAAATTTTAACTTTTATAGATATATCAGAACGTATAAGAAATGTCTAGAAAGGTTTACTGAAAACTCTGATGCCTGCACCTGCTTATGCGCACAGTTTTATAAGTGGAAATCTCTTCATGAGTGGAAGATCACATTAGTAAAAGACGTATTTAACTCAGTTTTCTTGAAATAGTGTTTTTAGCGATTTCAGCAGCTAATAATACGTTTTTTGATATTTCAGAAGTTTTCTTAATAAATGGACAATGTTTTGGTAATGGAAATCTTCTCTTCGAACAATCATTGTAAACGGACTTTTAAGAAAGTATTTAGCATTTACTAGCGCTTTATCTAATGTCATGACTGAAATTTTTCTCCTGAGAACAATCCAGAAACCTGTAAAAAAACTGGAAAATTAAATTAAATTTTTTAAGAAATTGTTTTTGTTTCTAAATTCAGGCTGTAAAAGTGGATTCAGGAACTTACAAAATGGTTATGACAAATGAATTAGTGTATAGGATTGAAATATTTTACTTGAAATTAAGTTCTAAGCAAGCTGTAACAGGTGTAAAACTCCTAATGCAAAGTTTCCTATGTCTAAATTTACACTAACTGCTTTATACCAAACTACCGGTCAAAAGTGAACTAACATGTTAAAGCACTATAAGAAACGTAAAATTCAACAAAGACAATTCTCTTGAGGAACTGTGTGACGAATGTCTCTGGAATCAACAAGGGTGCACGAACTTGAGAAATTTAACTTTTATAGATATATCAGAACGTATAAGAAATGTCTAGAAAGGTTTACTGAAAACTCTGATGCCTGCACCTGCTTATGCATACAGATTTATAAGTGGAACTCCCATCATGAATGGAAGATAACATTAGTAAAAGAAGTATTTACCTCATTTTTCTTGAAACAGTGTTTTTAGCCCGTTTCAGCAGCTAATAATGCGTATTTTGATATTTCAAAATTTTCTTAATAAATGGACAATGTTTTGGTATTGGAAATCTTCTCTTCAAACAATCATTGTAAACGGACTTTTAGCGAAGAATTTAGCATTCACTAGCCCTTTATCTAATGTCATGACTGAAATTTTTCTTCTGAGAACAATCCAGGAACCTGTAAAAATTCTGGAAAAGTTAAATTAATTTTTAAAAGGAATTGTTTTTGTTTCTAAATTCAGGTTCTAAAATTGGATTCAGGGTCTCCCAAAATTGTTATCAAAAATGAATTTGGGTATAGGATGGAAATATTTTACTTGAAATTTAGTTCTATGCAGGCTTTTATAGGTGTAAAACTCTTAATGCAAAGTTTCCTATGACTACATTTACACCAACTGCTTTATACCAAACTATCTGTCAAAAGAGAAAATACATGTGATAGCATTATAAGGAAGGTTAAATTCACAAAGACAATTAACTTGAAGTGTGTGAGGAATGTTTCTTGAATGAAAAATGATGCACGATCTTGCAAAGTTTTACGGTTATTCGAAATATCAGAACACATATAAGAACTATCTAAAAAACTCTACACACAACTCTGATGCCTGCACCTATCTGTGCACACAGTTTCATGAGAGGAACTCTCCTCGTGAGAATTCTTTTGTGAAATTTTTCTCGTGAGAACCATCCGGAATTCTGTAAATCTTCTGGAAAATTTAAATTAATATTTTTAAGAAACTGTTTTTTTTTCTAAATTCAGGATCTAAAAGTGGATTCAGGATCTTTTAAAATGGTTATGACAAATGAATTTGTCTATAGGTTTGAAATACTTTACTTGAAATTTAGTTCTATGCTACCTTTTATAGGTGTAAAACTCTTAATGCAAAGTTTCCTATGACTACACTTACACCAGCTGCATTACACCAAACTAAATGTCAAAAGTGAACATCTATGTGAAAGCACTATAAGAAACGTAAAATTCAACAAAGACAATTCTCTTGAAGTGTGTGACGAATGACTCTGGAATCAACAAGGGTGCACGAACTTGAGAAATTTTAACTTTTATAGATATATCAGAACGTATCAGAAATGACTAGAAAGGTTTCCAGAAAACTCTGATGCCTGCACCTGTTTATGCATACAGTTTTGTAAGTGGAACTCTCTTCGAGAATGCAAGATCAGATTGGTATAAGAAGTATTTAACTCAGTTTTCTTGAAATAGTGTTTTTAGCGGTTTCAGCAGCTAATAATGCGTTTTTCGATATTTTAGAAGTTTTCTTAATAAATGGACAATGTTTTGGTATTGGAAATCTTCTCTTCGAACAATCATTGTAAACGGACTTTTAGCAAAGTATATAGCATTCACTAGTGCTTTATCTAATGTGATGACTGAAATTTTTCTCCTGAGAAAAATCCAGAAACCTGTAAAAATTCTGGAAAAATTAAATTAATTTTTTTAAGAAATTGTTTTTGTTTCTAAAATCAGGCTGTAAAAGTGGATTCAGGATCTTACAAAATGGTTATGACAAATGAATTAGTGTATAGGATTGAAATATTTTTCTTGAAATTTAGTTCTAAGCAAGCTTTTATAGATGTAAAACTCCTAATGCAAATTTGCTATGTCTACATTTACACCAACTGCTTTATACCACACTACCTGTCAAAAGTGAACTTACATGTTAAAGCACTATAAGAAACGTAAAATTCAACAAAGACAATTCTCTTGAGGAACTGTGTGACGAATGTCTCAGGAATCAACAAGGGTGCACGAACGTGAGAAATTTAACTTTTATAGATATATCAGAACGTATAAGAAATGTCTAGAAATATTTCCAGAAAACTCTGATGCCTGCACCTGTTCATGCATACAGTTTTGTAAGTGGAACTCTCTTCGAGAATGCAAGATCAGATTGGTATAAGAAGTATTTAACTCAGTTTTCTTGAGATAGTGTTTTTAGCCGTTTCAGCAGCTAATAATGCGTTTTTCGATATCTCAGAAGATTTCTTAAGAAATACACAATGTTTTGGTATTGGAAATCTTCTCTTCGAACAATCTTTTTAAACGGACTTTTAGCAAAGTATTTAGGCTTCACTAGCGCTTTTATCTAATGTATTGACTGAAAATTTACTTATGAGAACAATCCGGAAAACTGTAAAATTTCTGGAAAAGTTAAATTAATATTTTAAGAAATTGTTTTTGTTTCTAAATTCAGGTTCTAAAAGTGGATTCCGGGTCTCCCAAAATTGTTATGAAAAATGAATTTGGGTATAGGATGGAAATATTTTACTTGAAATTTAGTTCTATGCAGGCTTTTATAGGTGTAAAACTCTTAATGCAAAGTTTCCTAAGACTACATATACACCAACTGCTTTATACCAAACTACCTGTCAAAATTGAAAATACATGTGATAGCACTATAAGGAACGTTTAATTCTACAAAGACAATTCACTTGAAGTGTGTGAAGAATGTTTCTTGAATGAAAAATGATGCACGGACTTGCAAAGTTTCACGGTTAATCGAAATATCAGAAAACATATAAGAACTATCTAAAAAACTCTACACAAAACTCTGATGCCTGCACCTATCTGTGCACACAGTTTCATGAGAAGAACTCTCCTTGTGAGAATTCTCTTCGTGAAAATTTTCTCCTGAGAACCATCCGGAATCCTGTAAAATTTCTGGAAAAATTAAATTAATATTTTTAAGAAACTGTTTTTGTTTCTAAATTCAGGTTCTAAAAGTGGATTCAGGGTCTCCCAAAATTGTAATGAAAAATGATTTAGTGTATAGGATTGAAATATTTTACTTGATATTTAGTTCTAAGCAAGCGTTTATAGGTGTAAAACTCCTAATGCAAAATTTCCTATGTCTACATTTACACCAACTGCTTTATTCCAAACTACCTGTCAAAAGTGAACATACATGTTAAAGCACTATAAGAAACGTAAAATTCAACAAAGACAATTCTCTTGAGGGTGTGTTTAACGAATGTCTCTGGAATCAACAGGGGTACACGAACTTGAGAAATTTTAAGTTTTATAGATATATCAGAACGTATAAGAAATGTCTAGAAAGGTTTCCAGAAAACTCTGATGCCTGCACCTGTTCATGCATACAGTTTTGTAAGTGGAACTCTCTTCGAGAATGCAAAATCAGATTGGTATAAGAAGTATTTAACTCAGTTTTCTTGAAATAGTGTTTTTAGCCGTTTCAGCAGCTAATAATGCGTTTTTCGATATCTCAGAAGTTTTCTTAAAAAATACACAATGTTTTGGTATTGGAAATCTTCTCTTCGAACAATCTTTGTAAACGGACTTTTAGCAAAGTATTTAGGCTTCACTAGCGCTTTTATCTAATGTATTGACTGAAAATTTACTCCTGAGAACAATCCAGAAACCTGTAAAATTTCTGGAAAAAAATTAATATTTTTAAGAAATTGTTTTTGTTTCTAAATTCAGGTTCTAAAAGTGGATTCAGGGTCTCCCAAAATTGTTATGACAAATGAATTTGGGTATAGGATGGAAATATTTTACTTGAAATTTAGTTCTATGCATGCTTTTATAGGTGTAAAACACTTAATGCAAAGTTTCCTATGACTACATTTACACCAATTGCTAATGCGAAACTACCTGTCAAAAGTGAAAATACATGTGATAGCACTATAAGAAAGGTTAAATTCAACAAAGACAATTCACTTGAGGAAGTGTGTGAAGAATGTTTCTTGAATGAAAAATGGTGCACGATCTTGCAAAGTTTTACGGTTAATCGAAATATCAGAACACATATAAGAACTATCTAAAAACTCTACACCCAACTCTGATGCCTGCACCTATCTGTGCACACAGTTTCATGAGAGGAACTCTCCTCGTGAGAATTCTCTTCGTGAAAATTTTCTCCTGAGAACCATCCGGAATCCTGTAAAATTTCTGGAAAAATTAAATTAATATTTTTAAAAAATTATTTTTGTTTCTAAATTCAGGTTCTAAAAGTGGATTCAGGGTCTCCGAAAATTGTTATGAAAAATGATTTTGGGTATAGGATGGAAATATTTTCCTTGAAATTTAGTTCTATGCAGGCTTTTATAGGTGTAAAACTCTTAATGCAAAGTTTCCTATGACTACATTTACACCAACTGCTAATGCGAAACTACCTCTCAAAAGTGAAAATACATGTGATAGCACTATAAGAAAGGTTAAATTCAACAAAGACAATTCACTTGAGGAAGTGTGTGAAGAATGTTTCTTGAATGAAAAATGGTGCACGATCTTGCAAAGTTTTACGGTTAATCGAAATATCAGTACACATATAAGAACTATCTAAAAAACTCTACACACAACTCTGATGCCTGCACCTATCTGTGCACACAGTTTCATGAAAGGAACTCTTTTCGTGAGAATTCCCTTCGTGAAAATTTTCTCCTGAGAACCATCCGGAATCCTGTAAAATTTCTGGAAAAATTAAATTAATATTTTTAAGAAACTGTTTTGTTTCTAAATTCAGGTTCTAAAAGTGGATTCAGGGTCTCCCAAAATTGTTATGAAAAATGAATTTGGGTATATGATGAAAATATTTTACTTGAAATTTAGTTCTATGCAGGCTTTTATAGGTGTAAAACTCTTAATGCAAAGTTTCCTATGACTACATTTACACCATCTGCTTTATAACAAACTACCTGTCAAAAGTGAACTTACATGTTAAAGCACTATAAGAAACGTAAAATTCAACAAAGACAATTCTCTTGAAGTGTGTGACGAATGACTCTGGAATCAACAAGGGTGCACGAACTTGAGAAATTTTAACTTTTATAGATATATCAGAACGTATCAGAAATGTCTAGAAAGGTTTCCAGAAAACTCTGATGCCTGCACCTGTTTATGCATACAGTTTTTTAAGTGGAACTCTCTTCATGAGTGGACGATTATATTAGTAAAAGAAGTATTTAACTCAGTTTTCTTGAAATAGTGTTTTTAGCGGTTTCAGCAGCTAATAATGCGTTTTTCGATATTTTAGAAGTTTTCTTAATAAATGGACAATGTTTTGGTATTGGAAATCTTCTCTTCGAACAATCTTTGTAAACGGACTTTTAGCAAAGTATTTAGGCTTCACTAGCGCTTTTATCTAATGTATTGACTGAAAATTTACTCCTGAGAACAATCCAGAAACCTGTAAAATTTCTGGAAAAAAATTAATATTTTTAAGAAATTGTTTTTGTTTCTAAATTCAGGTTCTAAAAGTGGATTCAGGGTCTCCCAAAATTGTTATGACAAATGAATTTGGGAATAGGATTGAAATATTTTACTTGAAATTTAGTTCTAAGCAAGCTTTTATAGATGTAAAACTCCTAATGCAAATTTCCTATGTCTACATTTACACCAACTGCTTTATACCACACTACCTGTCAAAAGTGAACTTACATGTTAAAGCACTATAAGAAACGTAAAATTCAACAAAGACAATTCTCTTGAGGAACTGTGTGACGAATGTCTCAGGAATCAACAAGGGTGCACGAACGTGAGAAATTTAACTTTTATAGATATATCAGAACGTATAAGAAATGTCTAGAAATGTTTCCAGAAAACTCTGATGCCTGCACCTGTTCATGCATACAGTTTTGTAAGTGGAACTCTCTTCGAGAATGCAAGATCAGATTGGTATAAGAAGTATTTAACTCAGTTTTCTTGAGATAGTGTTTTTAGCCGTTTCAGCAGCTAATAATGCGTTTTTCGATATCTCAGAAGATTTCTTAAGAAATACACAATGTTTTGGTATTGGAAATCTTCTCTTCGAACAATCTTTTTAAACGGACTTTTAGCAAAGTATTTAGGCTTCACTAGCGCTTTTATCTAATGTATTGTCTGAAAATTTACTCATGAGAACAATCCGGAAAACTGTAAAATTTCTGGAAAGGTTAAATTAATATTTTAAGAAATTGTTTTTGTTTCTAAATTCAGGTTCTAAAAGATGATTCAGGGTCTCCCAAAATTGTTATGAAAAATGAATTTGGGTATAGGATGGAAATATTTTACTTGAAATTTAGTTCTATGCAGGCTTTTATAGGTGTAAAACTCTTAATGCAAAGTTTCCTAAGACTACATATACACCAACTGCTTTATACCAAACTACCTGTCAAAATTGAAAATACATGTGATAGCACTATAAGGAACGTTAAATTCTACAAAGACAATTCACTTGAAGTGTGTGAAGAATGTTTCTTGAATGAAAAATGATGCACGGACTTGCAAAGTTTCACGGTTAATCGAAATATCAGAAAACATATAAGAACTATCTAAAAAACTCTACACAAAACTCTGATGCCTGCACCTATCTGTGCACACAGTTTCATGAGAAGAACTCTCCTCGTGAGAATTCTCTTCGTGAAAATTTTCTCCTGAGAACCATCCGGAATCCTGTAAAATTTCTGGAAAAATGAAATTAATATTTTTAAGAAACTGTTTTTGTTTCTAAATTGAGGATCTAAAAGTGGATTCAAGATCTTTTAAAATGGTTATGACAAATGAATTTGTGTATAGGTTTGAAATACTTTACTTGAAATTTAGTTCTATGCAGGCTTTTATAGGTGTAAAACTCTTAATGCAAAGTTTCCTATGACTACATTTACACCATCTGCTTTATACCAAACTACCTGTCAAAAGTGAAAATACATGTGATAGCACTATAAGGAAGGTTAAATTCAACAAAGACAATTCACTTGAGGAAGTGTGTGAAGAATGTTTCTTGAATGAAAAATGGTGCACGATCTTGCAAAGTTTTACGGTTAATCGAAATATCAGAACACATATAAGAACTCTCTAAAAAACTCTACACACAACTCTGATGCCTGCACCTATCTGTGCACACAGTTTCATGAGACGAACTCTCCTCGTGAGAATTCTCTTCGTGAAAATTTTTTCCTGAGAACCATCCGGAATCCTGTAAAATTTCTGGAAAAATTAAATTAATATTTTTAAGAAACTGTTTTATTTCTAAATTCAGGACCTAAAAGTGGATTCAGGATCTTTTAAAATGGTTATGACAAATGAATTTCTGTATAGGTTCGAAATACTTTACTTGAAATTTAGTTCTATGCTAGCTTTTATTGGTGTAAAACTCTTAATGCAAAGTTTCCTATAACTACACTTACACCAACTGCTTTACACCAAACTAAATGTCAAAAGTGAACATCTATGTGAAAGCACTATAAGAAACGTAAAATTCAACAAAGAACTCTTGAGGAACTGTGTGACGAATGTCTCTGGAATCAACAAGGGTGAACGAACTTGAGAATTTTTAACTTTTATAGATATATCAGAACGTATAAGAAATGTCTAGACAGGTTTCCAGAAAACTCTGATGCCTGCACCTGTTCATGCATACCGTTTTGTAAGTGGAACTCTCTTCGAGAATGCAAGATCAGATTGGTATAGGAAGTATTTAACTCAGTTTTCTTGAGATAGTGTTTTTAGCCGTTTCAGCAGCTAATAATGCGTTTTTCGATATCTCAGAAGATTTCTTAAGAAATACACAATGTTTTGGTATTGGAAATCTTCTCTTCGAACAATCTTTGTAAACGGACTTTTAGCAAAGTATTTAGGCTTCACTAGCGCTTTTATCTAATGTATTGACTGAAAATTTACTCCTGAGAACAATCCAGAAACCTGTAAAATTTCTGGAAAAAAATTAATATTTTTAAGAAATTGTTTTTGTTTCTAAATTCAGGTTCTAAAAGTGGATTCAGGGTCTCCCAAAATTGTTATGACAAATGAATTTGGGTATAGGATGGAAATATTTTACTTGAAATTTAGTTCTATGCATGCTTTTATAGGTGTAAAACACTTAATGCAAAGTTTCCTATGACTACATTTACACCAATTGCTAATGCGAAACTACCTGTCAAAAGTGAAAATACATGTGATAGCACTATAAGAAAGGTTAAATTCAACAAAGACAATTCACTTGTGGAAGTGTGTGAAGAATGTTTCTTGAATGAAAAATGGTGCACGATCTTGCAAAGTTTTACGGTTAATCGAAATATCAGAACACATATAAGAACTATCTAAAAAACTCTACACCCAACTCTGATGCCTGCACCTATCTGTGCACACAGTTTCATGAGAGGAACTCTCCTCGTGAGAATTCTCTTCGTGAAAATTTTCTCCTGAGAACCATCCGGAATCCTGTAAAATTTCTGGAAAAATTAAATTAATATTTTTAAAAAATTATTTTTGTTTCTAAATTCAGGTTCTAAAAGTGGATACCAAACTACCTGAACATACATGTTAAAGCACTATAAGAAACGTAAAATTCAACAAAGACAATTCTCTTGAGGAACTGTGTGACGAATGTCTCTGGAATCAACAGGGGTACACGAACTTGAGAAATTTTAACTTTTATAGATATATCAGAACGTATAAGAAATGTCTAGAAATGTTTCCAGAAAACTCTGATGCCTGCACCTGTTCAAGCATACAGTTTTGTAAGTGGAACTCTCTTCGAGAATGCAAAATAAGATTGGTATAAGAAGTATTTAACTCAGTTTTCTTGAAATAGTGTTTTTACCCGTTTCAGCAGCTAATAATGCGTTTTTCGATATCTCAGAAGATTTCTTAAGAAATACACAATGTTTTGGTATTGGAAATCTTCTCTTCGAACAATCTTTTTAAACGGACTTTTAGCAAAGTATTTAGGCTTCACTAGCGCTTTTATCTAATGTATTGACTGAAAATTTACTCATGAGAACAATCCGGAAAACTGTAAAATTTCTGGAAAAGTTAAATTAATATTTTAAGAAATTGTTTTTGTTTCTAAATTCAGGTTCTAAAAGTGGATTCAGGGTCTCCCAAAATTGTTATGAAAAATGAATTTGGGTATAGGATGGAAATATTTTACTTGAAATTTAGTTCTATGCAGGCTTTTATAGGTGTAAAACTCTTAATGCAAAGTTTCCTAAGACTACATATACACCAACTGCTTTATACCAAACTACCTGTCAAAATTGAAAATACATGTGATAGCACTATAAGAAAGGTTAAATTCAACAAAGACAATTCACTTGAGGAAGTGTGTGAAGAATGTTTCTTGAATGAAAAATGGTGCACGATCTTGCAAAGTTTTACGGTTAATCGAAATATCAGAACACATATAAGAACTATCTAAAAAACTCTACACACAACTCTGATGCCTGCACCTATCTGTGCACACAGTTTCATGAAAGGAACTCTCCTCGTGAGAATTCCCTTCGTGAAAATTTTCTCCTGAGAACCATCCGGAATCCTGTAAAATTTCTGGAAAAATTAAATTAATATTTTTAAGAAACTGTTTTTGTTTCTAAATTCAGGTTCTAAAAGTGGAATTAGGGTCTCCCAAAATTGTTATGAAAAATGAATTTGGGTATAGGATGGAAATATTTTACTTGAAATTTAGTTCTATGCAGGCTTTTATAGGTGTAAAACTCTTAATGCAAAGTTTCCTAAGACTACATATACACCAACTGCTTTATACCAAACTACCTGTCAAAAGTGAAAATACATGTGATAGCACTATAAGGAAGGTTAAATTCAACAAAGACAATTCACTTGAAGTGTGTGAAGAATGTTTCTTGAATGAAAAATGATGCACGGACTTGCAAAGTTTCACGGTTAATCGAAATATCAGAAAACATATAAGAACTATCTAAAAAACTCTACACCCAACTCTGATGCCTGCACCTATCTGTGCACACAGTTTCATGAGAGGAACTCTCCTCGTGAGAATTCTCTTCGTGAAAATTTTCTCCTGAGAACCATCCGGAATCCTGTAAAATTTCTGGAAAAATTAAATTAATATTTTTAAGAAACTGTTTTTGTTTCTAAATTCAGGTTCTAAAAGTGGATTCAGGGTCTCCCAAAATTGTTATGAAAAATGAATTTGGGTATAGGATGGAAATATTTTACTTGAAATTTAGTTCTATGCAGGCTTTTATAGGTGTAAAACTCTTAATGCAAAGTTTCCTAAGACTACATATACACCAACTGCTTTATACCAAACTACCTGTCAAAAGTGAAAATACATGTGATAGCACAATAAGGAAGGTTAAATTCAACAAAGACAATTCACTTGAAGTGTGTGAAGAATGTTTCTTGAATGAAAAATGATGCACGATCTTGCAAAGTTTTACGGTTAATCGAAATATCAGAACACATATAAGAACTATCTAAAAAACTCTACACACAACTCTGATGCCTGCACCTATCTGTGCACACAGTTTCATGAAAGGAACTCTCCTCGTGAGAATTCTCTTCGTGAAAATTTTCTCCTGAGAACCATCCGGAATCCTGTAATATTTCTGGAAAAATTAAATTTATATTTTTAAGAAACTGTTTTTGTTTCTAAATTCAGGTTCTAAAAGTGGATTCAGGGTCTCACAAAATTGTAATGAAAAATGAATTAGTGTATAGGATGGAAATATTTTACTTGAAATTTAGTTCTAAGCAAGCGTTTATAGGTGTAAAACTAGTAATGCAAAATTTCCTATGTCTACATTTACACCAACTGCTTTATACCAAACTACCTGTCAAAAGTGAACATACATGTTAAAGCACTATTAGAAACGTAAAATTCAACAAAGACAATTCTCTTGAGGGAGTGTGTGACGAACGTCTCTGGAATCAACAGGGGTACACGAACTTGAGAAATTTTAACTTTTATAGATATATCAGAACGTATAAGAAATGTCTAGAAAGGTTTCCAGAAAACTCTGATGCCTGCAGCTGTTCATGCATACAGTTTTGAAAGTGGAACTCTCTTCGAGAATGCAAAATGAGATTGGTATTAGAAGTATTTAACTCAGTTTTCTTGAAATAGTGTTTTTAGCCGTTTCAGCAGCTAATAATGCGTTTTTCGATATCTCAGAAGTTTTCTTAAAAAAAATACAAAATGTTTTGGTATTGGAAATCTTCTCTTCGAACAATCTTTGTAAACGGACTTTTAGCAAAGTATTTAGGCTTCACTAGCGCTTTTATCTAATGTATTGACTGAAAATTTACTCCTGAGAACAATCCAGAAACCTGTAAAATTTCTGGAAAAGTTAAATTAATATTTTTAAGAAATTGTTTTTGTTTCTAAATTCAGGTTCTAAAAGTGGATTCAGGGTCTCCCAAAACTGTTATGACAAATGAATTTGGGTATAGGATGGTAATATTTTACTTGAAATTTAGTTCTATGCAGGCTTTTATAGGTGTAAAACTCTTAATGCAAAGTTTCCTATGACTACATTTACACCAACTGCTTTATAACAAACTACCTGTCAAAAGTGAAGTTACATGTTAAAGCACTATAAAAAACGTAAAATTCAACAAAGACAATTCTCTTGAAGTGTGTGACGAATGACTGTGGAATCAACAAGGGTGCAGGAACTTGAGAAATTTTAACTTTTATAGATATATCAGAACGTATCAGAAATGTCTAGAAAGGTTTCTAGAAAACTCTGATGCCTGCACCTGTTTATGCATACAGTTTTTTAAGTGGAACTCTCTTCATGAGTGGAAGATTATATTAGTAAAACAAGTATTTAACTCAGTTTTCTTGAAATAGTGTTTTTAGCGGTTTCAGCAGCTAATAATGCGTTTTTCGATATTTTAGAAGTTTTCTTAATAAATGGACAATGTTTTGGTATTGGAAATCTTCTCTTCGAACAATCATTGTAATCGGACTCTTAGCAAAGTATTTAGGATTCACTAGTGCTTTATCTAATGTGATGACTGAAATTTTTCTCCTGAGAACAATCCAGAAACCTGTAAAAATTCTGGAAAAATTAAATTAATTTTTTTAAGAAATTGTTTTTGTTTCTAAATTCAGGCTGTAAAAGTGGATTCAGGATCTTACAAAATGGTTATGACAAATGAATTAGTGTATAGGATTGAAATATTTTACTTGAAATTTAGTTCTAAGCAAGCTCTTATAGATGTAAAACTCCTAATGCAAATTTCCTATGTCTACATTTACACCAACTGCTTTACACCACACTAACTGTCAAAAGTGAACTTACATGTTAAAGCACTATAAGAAACGTAAAATTCAACAAAGACAATTCTCTTGAGGAACTGTGTGACGAATGTCTCTGGAATCAACAAGGGTGCACGAACTTGAGAAATTCAACTTTTATAGATATATCAGAACGTATAAGAAATGTCTAGACAGGTTTCCAGAAAACTCTGATGCCTGCACCTGTTCATGCATACCGTTTTGTAAGTGGAACTCTCTTCGAGAATGCAAGATCAGATTGGTATAAGAAGTATTTAACTCAGTTTTCTTGAGATAGTGTTTTTAGCCGTTTCAGCAGCTAATAATGCGTTTTTCGATATCTCAGAAGATTTCTTAAGAAATACACAATGTTTTGGTATTGGAAATCTTCTCTTCGAACAATCTTTTTAAACGGTCTTTTAGCAAAGTATTTAGGCTTCACTAGCGCTTTTATCTAATGTATTGACTGAAAATTTACTCCTGAGAACAATCTGGAAAACTGTAAAATTTCTGGAAAAGTTAAATTAATATTTTAAGAAATTGTTTTTGTTTCTAAATTCAGGTTCTAAAAGTGGATTCAGGGTCTCCCAAAATTGTTATGAAAAATGAATTTGGGTATAGGATGGAAATATTTTACTTGAAATTTAGTTCTATGCATTCTTTTATAGGTGTAAAACTCTTAATGCAAAGTTTCCTAAGACTACATATACACCAACTGCTTTATACCAAACTACCTGTCAAAATTGAAAATACATGTGATAGCACTATAAGGAACGTTAAATTCAACAAAGACAATTCACTTGAAGTGTGTGAAGAATGTTTCTTGAATGAAAAATGATGCACGGACTTGCAAAGTTTCACGGTTAATCGAAATATCAGAAAACATATAAGAACTATCTAAAAAACTCTACACAAAACTCTGATGCCTGCACCTATCTGTGCACACAGTTTCATGAGAAGAACTCTCCTCGTGAGAATTCTCTTCGTGAAAATTTTCTCCTGAGAACCATCCGGAATCCTGTAAAATTTCTGGAAAAATTAAATTAATATTTTTAAGAAACTGTTTTTGTTTCTAAATTCAGGTTCTAAAAGTGGATTCAGGGTCTCCCAAAATTGTAATGAAAAATGATTTAGTGTATAGGATTGAAATATTTTACTTGATATTTAGTTCTAAGCAAGCGTTTATAGGTGTAAAACTCCTAATGCAAAATTTCCTATGTCTACATTTACACCAACTGCTTTATACCAAACTACCTGTCAAAGTGAACATACATGTTAAAGCACTATAAGAAACGTAAAATTCAACAAAGACAATTCTCTTGAGGGTGTGTGTAACGAATGTCTCTGGAATCAACAGGGGTACACGAACTTGAGAAATTTTAACTTTTATAGATATATCAGAACGTATAAGAAATGTCTAGAATGGTTTCCAGAAAACTCTGATGCCTGCACCTGTTCATGCATACAGTTTTGTAAGTGGAACTCTCTTCGAGAATGCAAAATCAGATTGGTATAAGAAGTATTTAACTCAGTTTTCTTGAAATAGTGTTTTTAGCCGTTTCAGCAGCTAATAATGCGTTTTTCGATATCTCAGAAGTTTTCTTAAGAAATACACAATGTTTGGTATTGGAAATCTTCTCTTCGAACAATCTTTGTAAACGGACTTTTAGCAAAGTATTTAGGCTTCACTAGCGCTTTTATCTAATGTATTGACTGAAAATTTACTCCTGAGAACAATCCAGAAACCTGTAAAATTTCTGGAAAAAAATTAATATTTTTAAGAAATTGTTTTTGTTTCTAAATTCAGGTTCTAAAAGTGGATTCTGGGTCTCCCAAAATTGTTATGACAAATGAATTTGGGTATAGGATGGAAATATTTTACTTGAAATTTAGTTCTATGCATGCTTATATAGGTGTAAAACTCTTAATGCAAAGTTTCCTATGACTACATTTACACCAATTGCTAATGCGAAACTACCTGTCAAAAGTGAAAATACATGTGATAGCACTATAAGAAAGGTTAAATTCAACAAAGACAATTCACTTGAGGAAGTGTGTGAAGAATGTTTCTTGAATGAAAAATGGTGCACGATCTTGCAAAGTTTTACGGTTAATCGAAATATCAGAACACATATAAGAACTATCTAAAAAACTCTACACCCAACTCTGATGCCTGCACCTATCTGTGCACACAGTTTCATGAGAGGAACTCTCCTCGTGAGAATTCTCTTCGTGAAAATTTTCTCCTGAGAACCATCCGGAATCCTGTAAAATTTCTGGAAAAATTAAATTAATATTTTTAAAAAATTATTTTTGTTTCTAAATTCAGGTTCTAAAAGTGGATTCAGGGTCTCCCAAAATTGTTATGAAAAATGATTTTGGGTATAGGATGGAAATATTTTACTTGAAATTTAGTTCTATGCAGGCTTTTATAGGTGTAAAACTCTTAATGCAAAGTTTCCTATGACTACATTTACACCAACATGCTAATGCGAAACTACCTGCTCAAAAGTGAAAATACATGTGATAGCACTATAAGGAAGGTTAAATTCAACAAAGACAATTCACTTGAGAATGTGTGAAGAATGTTTCTTGAATGAAAAATAATGCACGATCTTGCAAAGTTTTACGGTTAATCGAAATATCAGAACACATATAAGAACTATCTAAAAAACTCTACACACCACTCTGATGCCTGCACCTATCTGTGCACACAGTTTCATGAAAGGAACTCTCCTCCTGAGAATTCCCTTCGTGAAAATTTTCTCCTGAGAACCATCCGGAATCCTGTAAAATTTCTGGAAAAATTAAATTAATATTTTTAAGAAATTGTTTTTGTTTCTAAATTCAGGTTCTAAAAGTGGATTCAGGGTCTCCCAAAATTGTAATGAAAAATGATTTTGGGTATAGGATGGAAATATTTTACTTGAAATTTAGTTCTATGCAGGCTTTTATAGGTGTAAAACTCTTAATGCAAAGTTTCCTATGACTACATTTACACCAACTGCTAATGCGAAACTACCTGTCAAAAGTGAAAATACATGTGATAGCACTGTAAGGAAGGTTAAATTCAACAATGACAATTCACTTGAAGTGTGTGAAGAATGTTTCTTGAATGAAAAATGATGCACGGACTTGCATGGTTTCACGGTTAATCGAAATATCAGAAAACATATAAGAACTATCTAAAAAACTCTACACAAAACTCTGATGCCTGCACCCATCTGTGCACACAGTTTCATGAGAAGAACTCTCCTCGTGAGAATTCTCTTCGTGAAAATTTTCTCCTGAGAACCATCCGGAATCCTGTAATATTACTGGAAAAATTAAATTAATATTTTTAAGAAACTGTTTTTGTTTCTAAATTCAGGTTCTAAAAGTGGATTCAGGGTCTCCCAAAATTGTAATGAAAAATGAATTAGTGTATAGGATTGAAATATTTTACTTGAAATTTAGTTCTAAGCAAGCGTTTATAGGTGTAAAACTAGTAATGCAAAATTTCCTGTCTACATTTACACCAACTGCTTTATACCAAACTACCTGTCAAATGTGAACATACATGTTAAAGCACTATAAGAAACGTAAAATTCAACAAAGACAATTCTCTTGAGGGAGTGTGTGACGAATGTCTCTGGAATCAACAGGGATGCACGAACGTGAGAAATTTTAACTTTTATAGATATATCAGAACGTATAAGAAATGTCTAGAAAGGTTTCCAGAAAACTCTGAAGCCTGCACCTGTTCATGCATACAGTTTTGTAAGTGGAACTCTCTTCGAGAATGCAAGATCAGATTGGTATCAGAAGTATTTAACTCAGTTTTCTTGAAATAGTGTTTTTAGCCGTTTCAGCAGCTAATAATGCGTTTTTCGATATCTCAGAAGTTTTCTTAAGAAATACACAATGTTTTGGTATTGGAAATCTTCTCTTCGGACAATCTTTGTAAACGGACTTTTAGCAAAGTATTTATGCTTCACTAGCGGTTTTATCTAATGTATTGACTGAATATTTTCTCCTGAGAACAATCCAGAAACCTGTAAAATTTCTGGAAAAGTTAAATTAATATTTTTAAGCAATTTTTTATGTTTCTAAATACAGGTTCTAAAAGTGGATTCAGGGTCTCCCAAAATTGTTATGAAAAATGAATTTGGGTATAGGATGGAAATATTTTACTTGAAATTTAGTTCTATGCAGGCTTTTATAGGTGTAAAACTCTTAATGCAGTTTCCTATGACTACGTTTACACCATCTGCTTTATACCAAACTACCTGTCGAAAGTGAAAATACATGTGATAGCACTATAAGGTAGGTTAAATTCAACAAAGACAATTCACTTGAGATGTGTGAAGGATGTTTCTTGAATGAAAAATGATGCACGATCTTGCAAAGTTTTACGGTTAATCGAAATATCAGAACACATATAAGAACTATCTAAAAAACTCTACACACCACTCTGATGCCTGCACCTATCTGTGCACAGAGTTTCATGAAAGGGAACTCTCCTCCTGAGAATTCCCTTCGTGAAAATTTTCTCCTGAGAACCATCCGGAATCCTGTAAAATTTCTGGAATAATTAAATTAATATTTTTAAGAAATTGTTTTTGTTTCTAAATTCAGGTTCTAAAAGTGGATTCAGGATCTTTTAAAATGGTTATGACAAATGAATTTGTGTATAGGTTTGAAATACTTTACTTGAAATTTAGTTCTATGCTAGCTTTTATAGGTGTATAACTCTTAATGCAAAGTTTCCTATGACTACACTTACACCAACTGCTAATGCGAAACTACCTGTCAAAAGTGAAAATACATGTGATAGCACTATAAGAAGGTTAAATTCAACAAAGACAATTCACTTGAAGTGTGTGAAGAATGTTTCTTGAATGAAAAATGATGCACGAACTTGCAAAGTTTCACGGTTAATCGAAATACCAGAAAACATATAAGAACTATCTAAAAAAATCTACCTAAAACTCTGATGCCTGCACCCATCTGTGCACACAGTTTCATGAGAAGAACTCTCCTCGTGAGAATTCTCTTCGTGAAAATTTTCTCCTGAGAACCATCCGGAATCCTGTAATATTTCTGGAAAAATTAAATTAATATTTTTAAGAAACTGTTTTTGTTTCTAAATTCAGGTTCTAAAAGTGGATTCAGGGTCTCACAAAATTGTAATGAAAAATGAATTAGTGTATAGGATTGAAATATTTTACTTGAAATTTAGTTCTAAGCAAGCGTTTATAGGTGTGAAACTCCTAATGCAAAATTTCCTATGTCTACATTTACACCAACTGCTTTATACCAAACTACCTGTCAAAAGTGAACATACATGTTAAAGCTACTATAAGAAACGTAAAATTCAACAAAGACAATTCTCTTGAGGGAGTGTGTGACGAATGTCTCTGGAATCAACAGGGGTACACGAACTTGAGAAATTTTAACTTTTATAGATATATCAGAACGTATAAGAAATGTCTAGAAAGGTTTCCAGAAAACTCTGATGCCTGCACCTGTTCATGCATACAGTTTTGTAAGTGGAACTCTCTTCGAGAATGCAAATCAGATTGGTATAAGAAGTATTTAACTCAGTTTTCTTGAAATAGTGTTTTTAGCCGTTTCAGCAGCTAATAATGCGTTTTTCGATATCTCAGAAGTTTTCTTAAGAAATACACAATGTTTTGGTATTGGAAATCTTCTCTTCGAACAATCTTTGTAAACGGACTTTTAGCAAAGTATTTAGGCTTCACTAGCGCTTTTATCTAATGTATTGACTGAAAATTTACTCCTGAGAACAATCCAGAAACCTGTAAAATTTCTGGAAAAAAATTAATATTTTTAAGAAATTGTTTTTGTTTCTAAATTCAGGTTCTAAAAGTGGATTCAGGGTCTCCCAAAATTGTTATGACAATGAATTTGGGTATAGGATGGAAATATTTTACTTGAAATTTAGTTCTATGCAGGCTTTTATAGGTGTAAAACTCTTAATGCAAAGTTTCCTATGACTACATTTACACCAACTGCTAATGCGAAACTACCTGTCAAAAGTGAAAATACATGTGATAGCACTATAAGAAAGGTTAAATTCAACAAAGACAATTCACTTGAGGAAGTGTGTGAAGAATGTTTCTTGAATGAAAAATGGTGCACGATCTTGCAAAGTTTTACGGTTAATCGAAATATCAGAACACATATAAGAACTATCTAAAAAACTCTACACCCAACTCTGATGCCTGCACCTATCTGTGCACACAGTTTCATGAGAGGAACTCTCCTCGTGAGAATTCTCTTCGTGAAAATTTTCTCCTGAGAACCATCCGGAATCCTGTAAAATTTCTGGAAAAATTAAATTAATATTTTTAAAAAATTATATTTGTTTCTAAATTCAGGTTCTAAAAGTGGATTCAGGGTCTCCCAAAATTGTTATGAAAAATGATTTTGGGTATAAGGATGGAAATATTTTACTTGAAATTTAGTTCTATGCAGGCTTTTATAGGTGTAAAACTCTTCAATGCAAAGTTTCCTATGACTACATTTACACCAACTGCTAATGCGAAACTACCTGTCAAAAGTGAAAATACATGTGATAGCACTATAAGGAAGGTTAAATTCAACAAAGACAATTCACTTGAAGTGTGTGAAGAATGTTTCTTGAATGAAAAATGATGCACGGACTTGCAAAGTTTCACGGTTAATCGAAATATCAGAAAACATATAAGAACTATCTAAAAAACTCTACACCCAACTCAGATGCCTGCACTTATCTGTGCACACTGTTTCATGAGAGGAACTCTCCTCGTGAGAATTCTCTTCGTGAAAATTTTCTCCTGAGAACCATCCGGAATCCTGTAAAATTTGTGGAAAAATTAAATTAATATTTTAAGAAACTGTTTTTGTTTCTAAATTCAGGTTCTAAAAGTGGATTCAGGGTCTCCCAAAATTGTAATCAAAAATGATTTAGTGTATAGGATTGAAATATTTTACTTGATATTTAGTTCTAAGCAAACGTTTATAGGTGTAAAACTCCTAATGCAAAATTTCCTATGTCTACATTTACACCAACTGCTTTATACCAAACTACCTGTCAAAAGTGAACATACATGTTAAAGCACTATAAGAAACGTAAAATTCAACAAAGACAATTCTCTTGAGGGAGTGTGTGACGAATGTCTCTGGAATCAACAGGGGTACACGAACTTGAGAAATTTTCAACTTTTATAGATATATCAGAACGTATAAGAAATGTCTAGAAAGGTTTCCAGAAAACTCTGATGCCTGCACCTGTTCATGCATACAGTTTTGTAAGTGAAACTCTCTTCGAGAATGCAAGATCAGATTGGTATAAGAAGTATTTAACTCAGTTTTCTTGAAATAGTGTTTTTAGCCGTTTCAGCAGCTAATAATGCGTTTTTTCGATATCTCAGAAGTTTTCTTAAGAAATACACAATGTTTTGGTATTAGAAATCTTCTCTTCGAACAATCTTTGTAAACGGACTTTTAGCAAAGTATTTAGGCTTCACTTGCGCTTTTATCTAATGTATTGACTGAAAATTTACTCATTAGAACAATCCAGAAACCTGTAAAATTTCTGGAAAAGTTAAATTAATATTTTTAAGAAATTGTTTTGTTTCTAAATACAGGTTCTAAAAGTGGATTCAGGGTCTCCCAAAATTGTTATGAAAAATGAATTTGGGTATAGGATGGAAATATTTTACTTGAAATTTAGCTCTATGCAGGCATTTATAGGTGTAAAACTCTTAATGCAGAGTTTCCTATCACTACATTTACACCAACTGCTAATGCGAATTTACCTGTCAAAAGTGAAAATACATGTGATAGCACTATAAGGAAGGTTAAATTCAACAAAGACAATTCACTTGAAGTTTGTTTCTAAATTCAGGTTCTAAAAGTGGATTCAGGGTCTCCCAAAATTGTTATGAAAAATGAATTTGTGTATAGGATGGAAATATTTTACTTGAAATTTAGTTCTATGCAGGCTTTTATAGGTGTAAAACTCTTAATGCAAAGTTTCCTATGACTACATTTACACCATCTACTTTATACCAAACTACCTGTCAAAAGTGAAAATACATGTGATAGCACTATAAGGAAGGTTAAATTCAACAAAGACAATTCACTTGAGGAAGTGTGTGAAGAATGTTTCTTGAATGAAAAATTGTGCACGATCTTGCAAAGTTTTACGGTTATCGAAATATCAGAACACATATAAGAACTATCCAAAAAACTCTACACACAACTCTGATGCCTGCACCGATCTATGCACACAGTTTCCTGAGAGGAACTCTCTTCGTGAGAATTCTCTTCATGAAAATTTTCTCCTGTGAACCATCCACAATCCTGTAAAATTTCTGGAAAAATTAAATTAATATTTTTAAGAAACTGTTTTTGTTTCAAAATTCAGGATCTAAAAGTGGATTCAGGATCTTTTAAAATGGTTATGACAAATGAATTTGTGTATAGGTTTGAAATACTTTACTTGAAATTTAGTTCTATGCTAGCTTTTATAGGTGTAAAACTCTTAATGCAAAGTTTCCTATGACTACACTTACACCAACCGCTTTACACCAAACTAAATGTCAAAAGTGAACATCCATGTGAAACCACTATAAGGAACGTAAAATTCAACAAAGAAAATTCTCTTGAGGAACTGTGTGACGAATGTCTCTGGAATCAACAAGGGTGCACGAACTTGAGAAACTTTAACTTTTATAGATATATCAGAACGTATAAGAAATGTCTAGAAAGGTTTACTGAAAACTCTGATGCCTGCACCTGCTTATGCATACAGATTTATAAGTGGAACTCCCTTCATGAATGGAAGATAACATTAGTAAAAGAAGTATTTAACTCATTTTTCTTGAAATAGTGTTTTTAGCGGTTTCAGCAGCTAATAATGCGTTTTTTGATATTTCAAAAGTTTTCTTAATAAATGGACAATGTTTTGGTATTGGAAATCTTCTCTTCGAACAATCATTGTCAACGGACTTTTAGCAAAGAATTTAGCATTCACTAGCGCTTTATCTAATGTCATGACTGAAATTTTTCTCCTGAGAACAATCCAGAAACCTGTAAAAATTCTGGAAAATTAAATTATTTTTAAAAGAAATTGTTTTTGTTTCTAAATTCAGGTTCTAAAATTGGATTCAGGGTCTCCCAAAATAGTTATGAAAAATGAATTTGGGTATAGGATGGAAATATTTTACTTGAAATTTAGTTCTATGCAGGCTTTTATAGGTGTAAAACTCTTAATGCAAAGTTTCCTATGACTACATTCACACCAACTGCTTTATACCAAAATACCTGTCAAAGAGAAAATACATGTGATAGCATTATAAGGAAGGTTAAATTCACAAAGACAATTCACTTGAAGTGTGTGAAGAATGTTTCTTGAATGAAAAATGATTCACGATCTTGCAAAGTTTTACGGTTATTCGAAATATCAGAACACATATAAGAACTATCTAAAAAACTCTACACACAACTCTGATGCCTGCACCTATCTGTGCACACAGTTTCATGAGAGAAACTCTCCTTGTGAGAATTCTCTTCGTGAAAATTTTCTCCTGAGAACCATCCGGAATCCTGTAAAATTTCTGGAAAATTAAATTAATATTTTTAAGAAATAGTTTTTGTTTCTAAATTCAGGTTCTAGAAGTGGATTCAGGGTCTCCCAAAATTGTTATGAAAAATGAATTTGGGTAGAGGACGGAAATATTTTACTTGAAATTTAGTTCTATGCCGGCTTTTATAGGTGTAAAACTCTTAATGCAGTTTCCTATGACTCCATTTACACCATCTGCTTTATACCAAACTACCTGTCGAAAGTGAAAATACATGTGATAGCACTATAAGGTAGGTTAAATTCAACAAAGACAATTCACTTGAAGTGTGTGAAGAATATTTCTTGAATGAAAAATGATGCACGATCTTGCAAAGTTTTACGGTTAATCGAAATATCAGAACACATATAAGAACTATCTAAAAAACTCTACACCCAACTCTGATGCCTGCACCCATCTGTGCACAGAGTTTCATGAGAGAAACTCTCCTCGTGAGAATTCTCTTCGTGAAAATTTTCTCCTGAGAACCATCCGGAATCCTGTAAAATTTCTGGAAAAATTAAATTAATATTTTTAAGAAATTGTTTTTGTTTCTAAATTCAGGTTCTAAAAGTGGATTCAGGGTCTCCCAAAATTGTTATGAAAAATGAATTTGGGTATAGGATGGAAATATTTTACTTGAAATTTAGTTCTATGCAGGCTTTTATAGGTGTAAACCTCTTAATGCAAAGTTTCCTATGACTACACTACACCAACTGCTTTATACAAAACTACCTGTCAAAAGTGAACTTACATGTTAAAGCACTATAAGAAACGTAAAATTCAATGAAGACAATTCTCTTTAGGCAGTGTGTGACGAATGTTTATGGATTCAACAATGGTGCACGAACTTGAGAAATTTTAACTTTTATAGATATATCAGAACGTATAAGAAATGTCTAAAAAGATTTAAAGACCACTCTGATGCCTCCTCTGTTTATGCATACAGTTTCATAAGTGGAACTCACTTCATGAGGGCATGATCACATTAGTAAAAGATGTATTTGACTCAGTTTTCTTGAAATAGTGTTTTTAGCGGTTTCAGCAGCTAATAATGCGTTTTTCGATATCTCAGAAGTTTTCTTAAGAAATACACAATGTTTTGGTATTGGAAATCTTTTCTTCGAACAATCTTTGTAAACGGACTTGTAGCAATGTATTTAGGCTTCACTAGCGCTTTTATTTAATGTATTGACTGAAAAGTTACTCCTGAGAAGAATCCGGAAACCTGTAAATTTCTGGGAAAGTTTAATTAATTTTTTTAAGATATTGTTTTTGTTTCTAAATTCAGGCCCTAAAAGTGGATTCAGGATCTTTGAAAATGGTTATGACAAATGAATTTGTGTATACGAATGAAAAATTTTACTTGAAATTTAGTTCTAAGCAAGCGTTTATAGGTGTAAAACTCCTATTGCAAAGTTTCCTATGTCTACATATACACCAACTGCTTAATACCAAACTACCTGTCAAAAGTGAACTTACATGTTAAAGCACTATAAGAAACGTAAAATTCAACAAAGACAATTCTCTTGAGGAAGTGTGAGACGAATGTCTCTGGAATCAACAGGGGTACACGAACTTGAGAAATTTTAACTTTTATAGATATATCAGAACGTATAAGAAATGTCTAGAAAGGTTTCCAGAAAACTCTGATGCATGCACCTGTTCATGCATACAGTATTGTAAGTGGAACCCTCTTCGAGAATGCAAGATCAGATTTGTATAAGAAGTATTTAACTCAGTTTTCTTGAAATAGTGTTTATAGCCGTTTCAGCAGCTAATAATGCGTTTTTCGATATCTCAGAAGTTTTCTTAATAAATGGAAAATGTTTTGGTATTAGAAATCTTCTCTTCGAACAATCATTGTAAACGGACTTTTAGCAAAGTATTTAGGCTTCACTAGCGATTTTATGTAATGTATTGACAGAAAATTTTCTCCTGAGAACAATCCAGAATCCTGTAAAATTTCTGGAAAGGTTAAATTAATATTTTTAAGAAATTGTTTTTGTTTCTAAATTCAGGGTCTAAAAGTGGATTCAGGATCTTTCAAAATTGTTATGACAAATGAATTTGGGTATAGGATAGAAATATTTTACTTGAAATTTAGTTCTATGCAGGCTTTTATAGGTGTAAAACTCTTAATGCAAAGTTTCTTATGACTACATTTCCACCAACTGCTTTATACCAAACTACCTGTCAAAAGTGAAAATACATGTGATAGCACTATAAGAAAGGTTAAATTCAACAAACACAATTCACTTGAAGTGTGTTAAGAATGTTTCTTGAATGAAAAATGATGCACGATCTTGCAAAGTTTTACGGTTAATCGAAATTTCAGAACACATATAAGAACTATCTAAAAAACTCTACACCCAACTCTGATGTCTGCACCTATCTGTGCACACAGTTTCATGAGAGGAACACTACTCGTGAGAATTCTCTTCGTAAAAATTTTCTCCTGAGAACCATCCGGAATCCTGTAAAATTTCTGGAAAAATTAAATTAATATTTTTAAGAAACTCTTTTTGTTTCTAAATTCAGGACCTAAAAGTGGATTCAGGTTCTTTAAAAATGGTTATGACAAATGAATTTGTGTATAGGTTTGAAATACTTTACTTGAAATTTAGTTCTATGCTAGCTTTTATAGGTGTAAAACTCTTAATGCAAAGATTCCTATAACTACACTTACACCAACTGCTTTACACCAAACTAAATGTCAAAATGAACATCTATGTGAAAGCACTATGAGATACGTAAAATTCAACAAAGAAAATTCTCTTGAGGAACTGTGTGACGAATGTCTCTGGAATCAACAAGGGTGCACGAACTTGAGAAATTTTAACTTTTATAGATATATCAGAACGTATAAGAAATGTCTAGAATGGTTCACTGAAAACTCTGATGCCTGCACCTGCTTATGCATACAGTTTTATAAGTGGAACTCTCTTCATGAGTGGAAGATCACATTAGTAAAAGAAGTATTTAACTCAGTTTTCTTGAAATAGTGTTTTTAGCGGTTTCAGCAGCTAATAATGCGTTTTTCGATATTTCAGAAGTTTTCTTAATAAATGGACAATGTTTTGGTATTGGAAATCTTCTCTCCGAACAATCATTGTAAACAGACTTTTAGCAAAGTATTTAGCATTCACTAGCGCTTTATCTAATGTCATGACTGAAATTTTTGTCGTAAGAACAATACAGAAACCTGTAAAAATTCTGGAAAAATTAAATTAATTTTTTTAAGACATTGTTTTGTGTCTAAATTCAGGGCCTAAAAGTGGATTCAGGATCTTTCAAAATGGTTATGACAAATGAATTTGTGTATAGGAATGAAAAATTTTACTTGAAATGCAGGCTTTTATATGTGTAAAACTCTTAATGCAAAGTTTCCTATGACTACATTTACACCAAATGCTTTATACCAAACTACCTGTCAAAAGTGAACATACATGTATAAGCACTATAAGAAAAGTAAATTTCAACAAAGACTATTCTCTTGAGCAAGTGTGTGATGCATGTTTCTGGAATCAACAATGGTGCATGATCTCGAGAAATTTTAAAGTTCATCGAAAATCAGAACATGTAGAGGAAATGTCTAAAAAATTTACAGACAACCCTGATGCCTGCACCTATATTTGCACCCAGGTTCATGAGTGGAACTCTCTTTGTGAGAGCAAGATCAGATTGGTTAAAGAAGTAATGTTCTCAGTTTTCTTGAAATAGTGTTTTTAGACGTATCAGCAAATTATAATGCGTTTTTGGATATCTCAGAAATTTTCTTAATAAATGAACAAATCTTTGGTATTGGAAATCATCTCTTCGAACAATCATTGTAAACGGACTTAGAGCAATGTATTTAGGCGTCACTAGCGAGACCAGATCGCAGAGACCTCTAAAAATTCTGGAAAAATAAAATAAAATTTTAATAATATTGTGTTTATTTCTAATGTCAGGCCCTGAATGTCGGTTTAGGATCTGACAGAATGTTGATAAAAAATGAATTTATATTAAGGGTCTTAAACTTTAACTTGAAAATATTTTTTATGTAGGCTTTTGCAGGAATTAAATTTTTAACACAAAGTACCCAATGTCTACTCATACACCAACTGCGTTGTTACAAACTACCTGTCAGGACTGAACATCGGCGTGAAACCACTATTGGAATTAATGTTTACCAACACGTAGAGTAGAAAGACTCTTACCCAAGCATACACGTGCTGTATCCCGTCGTGAATGATAATTAAGGCGCCCTATATAGCGCGCATCAGTGCGCATCCATGTGGCTGCGCCACCCGGGAAAATTAGTTCTCGGTCACATTTTGGCGGAGGAATACCACAGCACAAAGAAGGGCAAGCACAGGTGGCGGGCAGCGGGCAAGTGAAGGTAGAGCAAGCCAGTAACATCGTCGTAGGTATTGTGGTAACTCTGTACAATGTTCTTTACGACCGGCTGTGTCCCTGGATGTTCCTGGTTTACGGTTTCTAGGTGAATGCTGAATGAAGACTGCTTTGTTTCTAGTTCGCTGTCGTGACATCAGGCAGGACTTCGCTTGTTTCTGGTACGGAGTGGTCTCGGCAGGCTCGCTCCGTGACCACGCCGCATTACAGCGAGTAGTAAGGGCAAGCGCTCGTTCTTGGCCGCCAGCTTTCGGATCAGCACTTTTACCCCGCCTGGCTGGCCTTGCGGTTTACAGACGCAGCTACATATCGCCGAGGCCACGCCGCGGTTTGCTCTGCCTATTCTAATAACGCCGCCAGGCAGGGATTTTCGGGTACGGTTGCTGCCTTCACACTTCGCCGGATAGCGTTGTCGCCACCGTGGGAAACACCTTTGGAAGCAACATCGCCCATTCGATTACGATACTTGTAAACGGCTGCAAACCGCCGGGTTTTTCTAAGTGTATTGTAAGTGGTAAAATAAATTGTTGTTTTATGGAGATCGTTTCATTCTGATACACAACTAATAAGTTACACTAAATAATTTATCGAATGTCATGGTTGGATATTATCTTGTGAGAGCAATCATTTAAACCTATAAAAAAATTAAAAAAATTAAGCTTAATTTTATCAAAAATTGTGTTACGCTTATATCTAATGTCACGATGAAAATTTTCTCCTGAAAAGAATCCAGAAACCTGTAAAAATTCTGGAAAAATTAAATAAAATTTTTGAAGAAGTTGTTTTTGTTTCTAAATTCAGGATCTAAAATGGGTTAAGGATCATTCAAAACAGTTATGACAAATGAATTTGTGTACAGGATTGAAATATTTTATTTGAAATTAATTTCTATGCAGGCTTTTATAGATGTAAAACTCTTAATGCAAAGTTTCCTATGACTACACATACACCAACTGCTTTTAACCAAACTACCTGTCAAAAGTGAACATCCATGTGAAAGCACTATAAGAAACGTAAAATTCAAAAAAGACAATTCTCTTGAGGCAGTGTGTGACGAATGTTTCTGGATTCAACAATGGTGCACGAACTTGTGAAATTTTAACTTTTATAGATATATCAGAACGTATAAGAAATGTCTAAAAAGGTTTACAAACAACTCTGATGCCTCCACTGTTTATGCATACAGTTTCATAAGTGGAACTCACTTCATGAGGGCATGATCACATTAGTAAAAGAAGTATTTGACTCAGTTTTCTTAAAATAGTGTTTTTGGCCGTTTTAGCAGCTAATAATGCGTTTTTCGATATCTAAGAAGTTTTCTTAATAAATGCACGTGTTTTGGTATTGGAAATCTTCTCTTCGAACCATCATTGTAAACGGACTTTTAGCAATGAATTTAGCATTCACTAACGCTTTATCTAATGTCATGACTTAAATTTTTCTCCTGAGAACAATCAAGAACCCTGTAAAAATTCTGAAAATTAAATAAATTTTTTTAAGAAATTGTTTTTGTTTCTGAATTCAGTCTGTAAAAGTGGATTCAGGATCTTTCAAAATGGTTATGACAAATGAATTAATGTATAGGTTTTAAATAATTACTTGAAATTTAGTTCTATGCAGGCTTTTATAGGTGTAAAACTTTTAATGCAAAGTTTCCTATGACTACATTTACACCAACTGCTAATGCGAAAACTACCTGTCAAAAGTGAAAATACATGTGATAGCATTATAAGAAAGGTTAAATTCAACAAAGACAATTCACTTGAGGAAGTGTGTGAAGAATGTTTCTTGAATGAAAAATGGTGCACGATCTTGCAAAGTTTTACGGTTAATCGAAATATCAGAACACATATAAGAACTATCTAAAAAACTCTACACCCAACTCTGATGCCTGCACCTATCTGTGCACAGAGTTTCATGAGAGAAACTCTCCTCGTGAGAATTCTCTTCGTGAAAATTTTCTCCTGAGAACCATCCGGAATCCTGTAAAATTTCTGGAAAAATTAAATTAATATTTTTAAGAAATTGTTTTTGTTTCTAAATTCAGGTTCTAAAAGTGGATTCAGGGTCTCCCAAAATTGTTATGAAAAATGAATTTGGGTATAGGATGGAAATATTTTACTTGAAATTTAGTTCTATGCAGGCTTTTATAGGTGTAAAACTCTTAATGCAGTTACCTATGACTACATTTACACCATCTGCTTTATACCAAACTACCTGTCAAAAGTGAACTTACAAGCACTATAAGAAACGTAAAATTCAACAAAGACAATTCTCTTGAAGTGTGTGACGAATGTCTCTGGAATCGACAAGGGTGCTCGAACTTGAGAAATTTTAACTTTTATAGATATATCAGAACGTATCAGAAATGCCTAGAAAGGTTTCCAGAAAACTCTGATGCCTGCACCTGTTTATGCATACAGTTTTTTAAGTGGAACTCTCTTCATGAGTGGAAGATTATATTAGTAAAAGAAGTATTTAACTCAGTTTTTTTTGAAATAGTGTTTTTAGCGGTTTCAGCACCAAATAATGCGTTTTTCGATATTTTAGAAGTTTTCTTAATAAATGGACAATGTTTTGGTATTGGAAATCTTCTCGTCGAACAATCATTGTAACAGACTTTTAGCAAGTATTTAGCATTCACGTAGCGCTTTATCTAATGTCATGACTGAAATTTTGGTCGTAAGAAACAATACAGAAACCTGTAAAAATTCTGGAAAAATTAAATTACATTTTTTAAGACATTGTTTTGTGTCTAAATTCAGGGCCTAAAAGTGGAGTTCAGGATCTTTCAAAATGGTTATGACAAATGAATTTGTGTATAGGAATGAAAAAATTTTACTTGAAATGCAGGCTTTTATATGTGTAAAACTCTTAATGCAAAGTTTCCTATGACTACATTTACACCAAATGCTTTATACCAAACTACCTGTCAAAAGTGAACATACATGTATAAGCACTATAAGAAAAGTAAATTCACAAAAGACTATTCTCTTGAGCAAGTGTGTGATGCATGTTTCTGGAATCACAATGGTGCATGATCTCGAGAAAATTTTAAAAGTTCATCGAAAATCAGAACATGTAGATGAAATGTCTAAAAAAAATTTACAGACAACCCTGATGCCTGCACCTATATTTGCACCCAGGTTCATGAGTGGAACTCTCGTTGTGAGAGCAAGATCAGATTGGTTAAAGAAGTAAATGTTCTCAGTTTTCTTGAAATAGTGTTTTTTAGACGTATCAGCAAATTATAATGCGGTTTTTGGATATTCTCAGAAATTTCTTAATAAATGAACAAATCTTTGGTATTGGAAATCATCTCTTCGAACATATCATTGTAAACGGACTTAGAGCAATGTATTTAGGCGTCACTAGCGAGACCAGATCGCAGAGACCTCTAAAAATTCTGGAAAAATAAAATAAAATTTTATAATATTGTGTTTATTTCTAATGTCAGGCCCTGAAATGTCGGTTTAAGGATCTGACAGAATGTTGATAAAAAATGAATTTATATTAAGGGTCTTAAACGTTAACTTGAAAATATTTTTTATGTAGGCTTTTGCAGGAATTAAATTTTTAACACAAAGTACCCAATGTCTACTCATACACCAACTGCGTTGTTACAAACATACCTGTCAGGACTGAACATCGGCGTGAAAACCACTATTGGGAATTAATGTTTACCAACACGTAGAGTAGAAAGACTCTTACCCAAGCATACACGTGCTGTATCCCGTCGTGAATGATAATTAAGGCGCCCTATATGCGCGCATCAGTGCGCATCATGTGGCTGCGCCACCCGGGAAAATTAGTTCTCGGTCACATTTTGGCGGAGGAATACCACAGCACAAAGAAGGGCAAGCACGGTGGCGGGCAGCGGGGCAAGTGAAGGTAGAGCAAGCCAGTAACATCGTCGTAGGTATTGTGGTAACTCTGTAACAATGTTCTTTACGACGCGGCTGTGTCCCTGGATGTTCCTGGTTTACGTTTCTAGGTGAATGCTGAATGAAGACTTGCTTTGTTTCTAGTTCGCTGTCGTGACATCAGGCAGGACTTCGCTTGTTTTCTGGTACGGAGTGGTCTCGGCAGGCTCGCTCCCGTGACCACGACGCATTACAGCGAGTAGTAAGGGCAAAGCGCGCGTTCCTTGGCCGCCAGCTTTCGGATCAGCACTTTTACACCCCGCCTGGCTGGCCTTGCGGTTTACAGACGCAGCTACATATCGCCGAGGCCACGCCGCGGTTTGCTCTGCCTATTCTAATTAACGCGCCGCCAGGCAGGGATTTCGGGTACGTTTCTGCCTTCACACTTCGCCAGGATAGCGTTGTCCGCCACCGTGGGAAACACTTTGGAAGCAACATCGCCCATTCGATTACGATACTGTAAACGGCTGCAAAACCGACGGTTTTTCTAAGTGTATTGTAAGTGGTCAAATAATTGTTTTTTTATGAGGACGTTTCATCTGATACACAACTAATAAGTTACACTAAATAATTTATCGAATGTCATGGTTTTTATATTATCTGTCTAGCAATCATTTAAACCTATAAAAAAATTAAAAATTAAGCTTAATTTTATCCAAATTGTGTACGCTTATATCTAATGTCATGAGAAAATTTTCATCCTGAAAAGAATCCAGAAACCTGTAAAGAAATTCTGGAAAAATTAAAATAAAATTTTTGAAGAAGTTGTTTTTGTTTTCTAATTCAGGATCTAAAATGGGTTACGGATCATTCAAATACAGTTATTGACAATGAATTTGTGGACATGATTGAAATATTTTATTTGAAATTAATTTCTATGCAGGCATTTTATAGATGTAAAACTCTTAATGCAAAAGTTTCCTATGACTACACATACACCAACTGCTTTTAACCAAACTACCTGTCAAAAGTGAACATCCATGTGAAGCACTAATAAGAAACGTAAAATTCAAAAAAGACAATTCTCTTGAGGCAGTGTGTGACGAATGTTCTGGATTCAACAATGGTGCACGAACTTGTGAAATTTTATACTTTTATAGATATATCAAACGTATAAGAAAATGTCTAAAAAGGTTTACAACAACTCTGAGTGCCATCCACTGTTTATGCATACAGTTTCATAAGTGGAACTCACTTCATGAGGGCATGATCACATTAGTAAAAGAAGTATTTGACTCAGTTTTCTTAAAAATAGTGTTTTTGGCCGTTTTAAGCAGCTAATAATGCGTTTTTTCGATATCTAAGAAGTTTTCATTAATAAATGCACGTGTTTGGATATTGGAAATCTTCTCTTCGAACCATCATTGTAAACGGAACCTTTTAGGCAAATGAATTTAGCATTCACTAACGCTTTATCTAATGTCATGACTTAAATTTTTCTCCTGAGAACAATCAAGAACCCTGTAAAAATTCTGAAAAGTAAATAAAAATTTTTTTAAGAAATTGTTTTGTTTCTGAATTCAGTCTGTAAAAGTGGATTCAGGATCTTTCAAAATGGTTATGACAAATGAATTAATGTATAGGTTTAAATATTTACTTGAATTTAGTTCTATGCAGGCTTTTATAGGTGTAAAACTTTTAATGCAAAGTTTCCTATGACTACATTTACACCAACTGCTAATTAGCGAAACTACCTGTCAAAAGTGAAAATACATGTGATAGCATTATAAGAAAGGTTAAATTCAACAAAGACAATATCACTTGGGAAGAGTGTGTGAAGAATGTTTCTTGAATGAAAAAATGGTGCAGCGATACCTTGCAAAGTTTTACGAAGTTAATCGAAAATATCAGAAACACATATAAGAACTATCTAAAAAACTCTACACCCAACTCTGATGCCTTGCACCTATCTGTGCACAGAGTTTCATGAGAGAGAAAACTCATCCTCGTGAGAATTCATCTTCGTGAAAATTTTCTCCTGAGAACCATCACGGAATCCTGTAAAATTTCTGGAAAAAATTAAAATTATATTTTAAGAAATTGTTTTTGTTTCATAAAATTCAGGTTCTAAAAGTGGATTCAGGGTCTCCCAAAATTGTTATGAAAAAATGAATTTGGGTATAGATGGAATATTTTACTTGAAATTTAGTTCTATGCAGGGCTTTTATAGGGTGTAAAACTCTTAATGCAGTTACCTATGACTACATTTACAACCATCTGCTTTATACCAAACTACCTGTCAAAAGTGAACTTACAAGCACTATAAGAAACGTAAAATTCAACAAGCGACAATTCTCTTGAAGTGTGTGACGAATGTCTCTGGAATCGACAAGGGTGCTCGAACTTGAGAAATTTTAACTTTTATAGATATATCAGAACGTATCAGAAATGCCTAGAAAGGTTTCCAGGAAAACTCTGATGCCTGACACCTGTTTATGCATACAGTTTTTTAAAGTGGAACTCTCTTCATGAGTGGAAGATTATATTAGTAAAAGAAGTATTTTAACTCAGTTTTTTGAAATAGTGTTTTTAGCGGTTTCAGCACCAAATAATGCGTTTTTTCGATATTTTAGAAGTTTTCTTATAAATGGACAATGTTTTGGGTATTGGAAATCTTCTCGTCGAACATCATTGTGAACGGACATTTAGCAAAGTATTTAGCTTCACTAGCGCTTTATCTAATGTCATGACTGAAATTTTTCTCCTGAGAACAATTCAGAAACCTGTAAAAATTCTGGAAAAATTAAATTAATTTTTTGAAGAAATTGTTTTTGTTTCTAAATTCAGGCTGTAAAGTGGGATTCAGGATCTTACAAAATGGTTATGACAAATGAATTAGTGTATAGGATTGGTAATATTTTACTTGAAATTTAGTTCTATGCAGGCATTTATAGGTGTAAACCTCTTAATGCAAAGTTTCCTATGACTACACTACGACCAACTGCTTTATACCAAACTACCTGTCAAAAGTGAACTTACATGTTAAAGCACTATAAGAGACGTAAAATTCAATGAAGACAATTCTCTTTAGGCAGAGTGTGACGAATGTTTATGGATTCAACAATGGTGCACGAACTTGAGAAATTTTAACTTTTATAGATATATCAGAACGTATAAGAATGTCTAAAAAGGTTTAAAGACAACTCTGATGCCTCCTCTGTTTATGCATACAGTTTCATAAGTGGAACTCACTTCATGAGGGCATGATCACATTAGTAAAAGATGTATTTGACTCAGTTTTCTTGATATAGTGTTTTTGCCGTTTCAGCAGCTAATAATGCGTTTTCGATATCTCAGAAGTTTCTTAAGAAATACACAATGTTTTGGTATTGGAAATCTTCTCTTCGAACAATCTTTGTAAACGGACTTGTAGCAATGTATTTAGGCTTCACTAGCGATTTTATGTAATGTATTGACCGAAAATTTTCTCCTGAGAACAATCCAGAAACCTGTAAAATTTCTGGAAAGGTTAAATTAATATTTTTAAGAAATTGTTTTGTTTCTAAATTCAGGGTCTAAAAGTGGTTTCAGGATCAGAATGTCATATCAGAAAACATGTAAGAACTATCTAAAAAAACTCTACACAAAACTCTGATGCCTGCACCTATCTGTGCACACAGTTTCATGAGAAGAACTCTCCTCGTGAGAATTCTCTTCGTGAAAATTTTCTCTAGAGAACCATCCGGAATCCTGTAAAATTTCTGGAAAAATTAAATTAATATTTTAAGAAATTGTTTTGTTTCTAAATTCAGGTTATAAAAGTGGATTCAGGGTCTCCCAAAATTGTTATGAAAAAAGAATTTGGGTATAGGATGGAAATATTTTACTTGAAATTTAGTTCTATGCAGGCTTTTATAGGTGTAAAACTCTTAATGCAAAGTTTCCTATGACTACATTTACACCATCTGCTTTATACCAAACTACCTGTCAAAAGAGAAAATACATGTGATAGCACTATAAGAAAGATTAAATTCAACAAAGACAATTCACTTGAAGTGTGTGAAGAATGTTTCTTGAATGAAAAATGATGCACGATCTTGCAAAATTTTACGGTTATTCGAAATATCAGAACACATATAAGAACTATCTAAAAACTCTACACACAACTCTGATGCCTGCACCTATCTGTGCACAAAGTTTAATGAGAGGAACTCTCCTCGTGAGAATCCTCTTTGTGAAAATTTTCTCCTGAGGACCATCCGGAATCCTCTAAATCTTCAGGAAAAATTAAATTAATATTTTAAGAAACTGTTTTTTTTTTCTAAATTCAGGATCTAAAAGTGGATTCAGGACCTTTTAAAATGGTTATGACAAATGAATTTGTGTATAGGTTTGAAATACATTACTTGAAATTTAGTTCTATGCTACCTTTTATAGGTGTAAAACTCCTAATGCAAAGTTTCCTATGTCTAAATTTACACCAACTGCTTTATACCAAACTACCGGTCAAAAGTGAACTTGCATGTTAAAGCACTATAAGAAACGTAAAATTCAACAAAGACAATTCTCTTGAGGAACTGTGTGACGAATGTCTCTGGAATCAACAAGGGTGCACGAACTTGAGAAATTTAACTTTTATAGATATATCAGAAAGTATAAGAAATGTCTAGAAAGGTTTACTGAAAACTCTGATGCCTGCACCTGCTTATGCGCACAGTTTTATAAGTGGAAATCTCTTCATGAGTGGAAGATCACATTAGTAAAAGACGTATTTAACTCAGTTTTCTTGAAATAGTTTTTTTAGCGATTTCAGCAGCTAATAATGCGTTTTTTGATATTTCAGAAATTTTCTTAATAAATGGACAATGTTTTGGTATTGGAAATCTTCTCTTCGAACAATCATTGTAAACGGACTTTTAAGAAAGTATTTAGCATTTACTAGCGCTTTATCTAATGTCATGACTGAAATTTTTCTCCTGAGAACAATCCAGAAACCTGTAAAAAAACTGGAAAATTAAATTAAATTTTTTAAGAAATTGTTTTTGTTTCTAAATTCAGGCTGTAAAAGCGGATTCAGGAACTTACAAAATGGTTATGACAAATGAATTAGTGTATAGGATTGAAATATTTTACTTGAAATTAAGTTCTAAGCAAGCTTTAATAGGTGTAAAACTCCTAATGCAAAGTTTCCTATGTCTAAATTTACACCAACTGCTTTATACCAAACTACCGGTCAAAAGTGAACTACATGTTAAAGCACTATAAGAAACGTAAAATTCAACAAAGACAATTCTCTTGAGGAACTGTGTGACGAATGTCTCTGGAATCAACAAGGGTGCACGAACTTGAGAAATTTAACTTTTATAGATATATCAGAACGTATAAGAAATGTCTAGAAAGGTTTACTGAAAACTCTGATGCCTGCACCTGATTATGCATACAGATTTATAAGTGGAACTCCCTTCATGAATAGAAGATAACATTAGTAAAAGAAGTATTTAACTCATTTTCTTGAAATAGTGTTTTTAGCCCGTTTCAGCAGCTAATAATGCGTATTTTGATATTTCAAAAGTTTTCTTAATAAATGGACAATGTTTTGGTATTGGAAATCTTCTCTTCGAACAATCATTGTAAACGGACTTTTAGCGAAGAATTTAGCATTCACTAGCGCTTTATCTAATGTCATGACTGAAATTTTCTTCTGAGAACAATCCAGGAACCTGTAAAAATTCTGGAAAATTAAATTAATTTTTAAAAGAAATTGTTTTTGTTTTTAAATTCAGGTTCTAAAATTGGATTCAGGGTCTCCCAAAATTGGTATGAAAAATGGATTTGGGTATAGGATGGAAATATTTTACTTGAAATTTAGTTCTATGCAGGCTTTTATAGGTGTAAAACTCTTAATGCAAAGTTTCCTATGACTACATTTACACCAACTGCTTTATACCAAACTACCTGTCAAAAGAGAAAATACATGTGATACCATTATAAGGAAGGTTAAATTCACAAAGACAATTAACTTGAAGTGTGTGAAGAATGTTTCTTGAATGAAAAATAATGCACGATCTTGCAAAGTTTTACGGTTATTCGAAATATCAGAACACATATAAGAACTATCTAAAAAACTCTACACACAACTCTGATGCCTGCACGTATCTGTGCACACAGTTTCATGAGAGGAACTCTCCTCGTGAGAATCCTTTTGGGAAAATTTTCTCGTGAGAACCATCCGGAATCCTGTAAATCTTCTGGAAAAATTAAATTAATATTTTTAAGAAACTGTTTTTTTTCTAAATTCAGGATCTAAAAGTGGATTCAGGATCTTTTAAAATGGTTATGACAAATGAATTTGTGTATAGGTTTGAAATACTTTACTTGAAATTTAGTTCTATGCTACCTTTTATAGGTGTAAAACTCTTAATGCAAAGTTTCCTATGACTACACTTACACCAGCTGCTGTACACCAAACTAAATGTCAAAAGTGAACATCTATGTGAAAGCACTATAAGAAACGTAAAATTCAACAAAGAAAATTCTCTTGAGGAACTCTGTGACGAATGTCTCTGGAATCAACAAGGGTGCACGAACTGGAGAAATTTTAACTTTTATAGATATATCAGAACGTATAAGAAATGTCTAGAAAGGTTTACTGAAAACTCTGATGCCTGCACCTGCTTATGCATACAGTTTTATAAGTGGAACTCACTTCATGAGTGCATGATCACATTAGTAAAAGAAGTATTTGACTCAGTTTTCTTGAAATAGTGTTTTTGGCCGTTTCAGCAGCTAATAATGCGTTTTTCGATATCTCAGAAGTTTTCTTAATAAATGCACAATGTTTTGGTATTGGAAATCTTCTCTTCGAACAATCATTGTAAACGGACTTTTAGCAAAGTATTTAGGCTTCACTAGCGCTTTTATGTAATGTATTGACTGAAAATTTTCTCCTGAGAACAATCCAGAAACCTGTAAAATTTCTGGAAAAGTTAAATTAATATTTTTAAGAAATTGTTTTTGTTTCTAAATTCAGGTTCTAAAGTGGATTCAGGATCTTTCAAAATTGTTATGACAAATGAATTTGGGTATAGGATGGAAATATTTTACTTGAAATTTAGTTCTATGCAGGCTTTTATAGGTGTAAATCTCTTAATGCAAAGTTTCCTATGACTACATTTCCACCAACTGCTTTATACCAAACTACCTGTCAAAAGTGAAAATACATGTGATAGCACTATAAGAAAGGTTAAATTCAACAAAGACAATTCACTTGAAGTGTGTTAAGAATGTTTCTTGAATGAAAAATGATGCACGGACTTGCAAAGTTTCACGGTTAATCGAAATATCAGAAAACATATAAGAACTAACTAAAAAACTCTACACAAAACTCTGATGCCTGCACCTATCTGTGCACACAGTTTCATGAGAAGAACTCTCCTCGTGAGAATTCTCTTCGTGAAAATTTTCTCCTGAGAACCATCCGGAATCCTGTAAAATTTCTGGAAATATTAAATTAATATTTTTAAGAAACTGTTTTTGTTTCTAAATTCAGGTTCTAAAAGTGGATTCAGGGTCTCCCAAAATTATAATGAAAAATGATTTAGTGTATAGGATTGAAATATTTTACTTGATATTTAGTTCTAAGCAAGCGTTTATAGGTGTAAAACTCCTAATGCAAAATTTCCTATGTCTACATTTACACCAACTGCTTTATACCAAACTACCTGTCAAAAGTGAACATACATGTTAAAGCACTATAAGAAACGTAAAATTCAACAAAGACAATTCTCTTGAGGGAGTGTGTGACGAATGTCTCTGGAATCAACAGGGGTACACGAACTTGAGAAATTTTAACTTTTATAGATATATCAGAATGTATAAGAAATGTCTAGAAAGGTTTCCAGAAAACTCTGATGCCTGCACCGGTTCATGCATACAGTTTTGTAAGTGAAACTCTCTTCGAGAATGCAAGATCAAATTGGTATAAGAAGTATTTAACTCAGTTTTCTTTAAATAGTGTTTTTAGCCGTTTCAGCAGCTAATAATGCGTTTTTCGATATCTCAGAAGTTTTCTTAAGAAATACACAATGTTTTGGTATTGGAAATCTTCTCTTCGAACAATCTTTGTAAACGGACTTTTAGCAAAGTATTTAGGCTTCACTAGCGCTTTTATCTAATGTTTGGACTGAAAATTTACTCCTGAGAACAATCCAGAAACCTGTAAAATTTCTGGAAAAGTTAAATTAATATTTTTAAGAAATTGTTTTTGTTTCTAAATTCAGGTTCTGAAAGTGGATTTAGGGTCTCCCAAAATTGTTATGAAAAATGAATTTGGGTATAGGAGGGAAATATTTTACTTGAAATTTAGTTCTATGCAGGCTTTTATAGGTGTAAAACTCTTAATGCAAAGTTTCCTATGACTACATTTACACTATCTGCTTTATACCAAACTACCTCTCAAAAGTGAAAATACATGAGATAGCACTATAAGGAAGGTTAAATTCAACAAAGACAATTCACTTGAAGTGTGTGAAGAATGTTTCTTGAATGAAAAATGATGCACGGACTTGCAAAGTTTCACGGTTAATCGAAATATCAGAATACATATAAGAACTATCTAAAAAACTCTACACAAAACTCTGATGCCTGCACCTATCTGTGCACACAGTTTCATGAGAAGAACTCTCCTCGTGAGAATTCTCTTCGTGAAAATTTTCTCCTGAGAACCATCCGGAATCCTGTAAAATTCCTGGAAAAATTAAATTAATATTTTTAAGAAACTGTTTTTGTTTCCAAATTCAGGTTCTAAAAGTGGATTCAGGGTCTCCCAAAATTGTAATGAAAAATGAATTAGTGTATAGGATTGAAATCTTTTACTTGAAAAAATAGTTCTAAGCAAGCGTTTATAGGTGTAAAACTCCTAATGCAAAATTTCCTATGTCTACATTTACACCAACTGCTTTATACCAAACTACCTGGCAAAAGTGAACATACATGTTAAGCACTATAAGGAACGTAAAAATCAACAAAGACAATTGTCTTGAGGGAGTGTGTGACGAATGTCTCTGGAATCAACAGGGGTGCACGAACTTGAGAAATTTTAACTTTTATAGATATATCAGAACGTATAAGAAATGTCTAGAAAGGTTTCCAGAAAACTCTGATGCTTGCACCAGTTCATGCATACAGTTTTGTAAGTGGAACTCTCTTCGGGAATGCAAGACCAGATTGGTATCAGAAGTATTTAACTCAGTTTTCTTGAAATAGTGTTTTTAGCCGTTTCAGCAGCTAATAAGGATCTTTCAAAATTATTATGACAAATGAATTTGTGTATAGGTTTTAAATAATTTATTTGAAATTTAGTTCTATGCAGGCTTTTATAGGTGTAAAACTCTTAATGCAAAGTTTCCAATGACTACATTTACACCAACTGCTAATGCGAAACTACGTGTCAAAAGTGAAAATAAATGTGATAGCACTATAGGAAAGGTTTAATTCAACAAAGACAATTCACTTGAGGAAGTGTGTGAAGAAGGTTTCTTGAATGAAAAATGGTGCACGATCTTGCAAACTTTTTACGGTTAATCGAAATATCAGAACACATATAAGAACTATCTAAAAAACTCTACACCCAACTCTGATGCCTGCGCCTATCTGTGCACACAGTTTCATGAGAGGAACTCTCCTCGTGACAATTCTCTTCGTGAGAATTCTCTTCGTGAAAATTTTCTCCTGAGAACCAGCCGGAAACCTGTAAAATTTCTGGAAAAATTAAATTAATATTTTCAAGAAATTGTTTTTGTTTCTAAATTCAGGTTCTAAAAGTGGATTCGGGGTCTCCCAAAATTGTTATGAAAAATGAATTTGGGTATAGCATAGAAATATTTTACTTGAAATTTTGATCTAAGCAAGCGTTTATAGGTGTAAAACTCCTAATGCAAAGTTTCCTATATCTACATTTACACCAACTGCTTTATACCAAACTACCTGTCAAAAGTGAACACACATGTTAAAGCACTATAAGAAACGTAAATTTCAACAAAGACATTTCTCTTGAGGAAGTGTGTGACGAATGTCTCTGGAATCAACAGGGGTGCACGAACTTGAGAAATTTTTACTTTTATAGATATATCAAAACGTATAAGAAATGTCTAGAAAGGTTTCCAGAAAACTCTGATGCCTGCACCTGTTCATGCATACAGTTTTGTAAGTGGAAATCTCTTCCTGGGTGGAAGATCACATTAGTAAGAGAAGTATTTAACTCAGTTTTCTTGAAATAGTGTTTTTAGCGGTTTCAGAAGCTAATAATGCGTTTTTCGATATCTCAATATTTTTCCTAATAAATGCATTTGTTTTGGTATTGGAAATCTTCTCTTCGAACAATCATTGTAAACGGACTTTTAACAAAGTATTTAGGCGTCACTAGCGAGACCAGATCGCAGAGACCTCTAAAAATTCTGGAAAAATAAAATAAAATTTTAATAATATTGTGTTTATTTTTAATGTCAGGCCCTGAATGTGGGTTTAGGATCTGACAGAATGTTTATAAAAAATGAATTTTTTTAAGGGTCTTAAACTTTAACTTGAAAATATTTTTTATGTAGGCTTTTGTAGGTATTAAATTTTTAACACAAAGTACCCAATGTCTACTCATACACCAACTGCGTTGTTACAAACTACCTGTCAGGACTGAACATCGGCGTGAAACCACTATTGGAATTAATGTTTACCAACACGTACAGTAGAAAGACTCTTACCCAAGCATACACGTGCTGTATCCCGTCGTGAATGATAATTAAGGCGCGCTATATAGTGCGAATCAGTGCGCATCCATGTGGCTGCGCCACCCGGGAAATTTAGTTCTCGGTCACATTTTGGCGGAGGAATACCACAGCACAAAGAAGGGCAAGCACAGGTGGCGGGCTGCGGGCAAGTGAAGGTAGAGCAAGCGAGTAACATCGTCGTAGGTATTGTGGTAACTCTGTACAATGTTCTTTACGACCGGCTGTGTCCCTGGATGTTCCTGGTTTACGGTTTCTAGGTGAATGCTGAATGAAGACTGCTTTGTTTCTAGTTCGCTGTCGTGACATGAGGCAGGACTTCGCTTGTTTCTGGTACGGAGTGGTTTCGGCAGGCTCGCTCCGTGACCACGCCGCATTACAGCGTGTAGTAAGGGCAAGCGCTCGTTCTTGGCCGCCAGCTTTCGGATCAGCACTTTTACCCCGCCTGGATGGCCTTGCGGTTTACAGACGCAGCTACATATCGCCGAGGCCACGCCGCCGATTGCTCTGGCTACTCTAATAACGCCGCCACGCAGGGATTTTCGGGTACGGTTGCTGCCTTCACACTTCGCCGGATAGCGTTGTCGCCACCGTGGGAAACACCTTTGGAAACAACATCGCCCATTCGATTACGATACTTGTAAACGGCTGCAAACCGCCGGGTTTTTCTAAGTGTATTGTAAGTGGTAAAATAAATTGTTGTTTTATAGAGATCGTTTCATTCTGATACACAACTAATAAGTTACACTAAATAATTTATCGAATGTCATGGTTGGATATTATCTTGTGAGAGAAATCATTTAAACCTATAAAAAATTTAAAAAAATTAAATTTAATTTTATCAAAACTTGTGTTACGCTTATATCTAATGTCACGACTGAAAATTTTCTCCTGAGAACAATCCAGAAACCTGTAAAAATTCTGGAAAACTTAAATAAAATTTTTGAAGAAGTTGTTTTTGTTTCTAAATTCAGGATCTAAAATGGGTTAAGGATCATTCAAAACAGTTATGACAAATGAGTTTGTGTACAGGATTGAAATATTTTATTTGAAATTAATTTCTATGCAGGCTTTTATAGGTGTAAAACCCTTAATGCAAAGTTTCCTATGACTACACATACACCAACTGCTTTTAACCAAACTACCTGTCAAAAGTGAACATACATGTTAAAGCACTATAAGAAACATAAAATTCAACAAAGACAATTCTCTTGAGGAAGTGTGAGACGAATGTCTCTGGAATCAACAGGGGTGCACGAACTTGAGAAATTTTAACTTTTATAGATATATCAGAACGTATAAGAAATGTCTAGAAAGGTTTCCAGAAAACTCTGATGCATGCACCTGTTCATGCATACAGTTTTGTAAGAGGAACCCTTTTCGAGAATGCAAGATCAGATTGGTATAAGAAGTATTTAACTCAGTTTTCTTGAAATAGTGTTTTTAGCCGTTTCAGCAGCTAATAATGCGTTTTTCGATATCTCAGAAGTTTTCTTAATAAATGCACAATGTTTTGGTATTGGAAATCTTCTCTTCGAACAATCATTGTAAACGGACTTTTAGCAAAGTATTTAGGCTTCACTAGCGCTTTTATCTAATGTATTGACTGAAAATTTACTCCTGAGAACAATCCGGAAAACTGTAAAATTTCTGGAAAAGTTAAATTAATATTTTAAGAAATTGTTTTTGTTTCTAAATTCAGGTTCTAAAAGTGGATTCAGGGTCTCCCAAAATTGTTATGAAAAATGAATTTGGGTACAGGATGGAAATATTTTACTTGAAATTTAGTTCTAAGCAAGCTCTTATAGATGTAAAACTCCTAATGCAAATTTCCTATGTCTACATTTACACCAACTGCTTTATACCACACTACCTGTCAAAAGTGAACTTACATGTTAAAGCACTATAAGAAACTTAAAATTCAACAAAGACCATTCTCTTGAGGAACTGTGTGACGAATGTCTCTGGAATGAACAAGGGTGCACGAACTTGAGAAATTTAACTTTTATAGATATATCAGAACGTATAAGAAATGTCTAGAAAGGTTTCCAGAAAACTCTGATGCCTGCACCTGTTCATGCATACAGTTTTGTAAGTGGAACTCTCTTCGAGAATGCAAGATCAGATTGGTATCAGAAGTATTTAACTCAGTTTTCTTGAAATAGTGTTTTTAGCCCGTTTCAGCAGCTAATAATGCGTATTTTGATATTTCAAAAGTTTTCTTAATAAATGGACAATGTTTTGGTATTGGAAATCTTCTCTTCGAACAATCATTGTAAACGGACTTTTAGCGAAGAATTTAGCATTCACTAGCGCTTTATCTAATGTCATGACCGAAATTTTTCTTTTGAGAACAATCCAGGAACCTGTAAAAATTCTGGAAAATTAAATTAATTTTAAAAGAAATTGTTTTTGTTTCTAAATTCAGGTTCTAAAATTGGATTCAGGGTCTCCCAAAATTGTTATGAAAAATGAATTTGGGTATAGGATGGAAATATTTTACATGAAATTTAGTTCTATGCAGGCTTTTATAGGTGTAAAACTCTTAATGCAAAGTTTCCTATGACTACACTTACACCAACTGCTTTTACACCAAACTAAATGTCAAAAGTGAACATCTATGTGAAAGCACTATAAGAAACGTAAAATTCAACAAAGAAAATTCTCTTGAGGAACTCTGTGACGAATGTCTCTGGAATCAACAAGGGTGCACGAACTTGAGAATTTTTAACTTTTATAGATATATCAGAACGTATAAGAAATGTCTAGAAAGGTTTCCAGAAAACTCTGATGCCTGCACCTGTTCATGCATACAGTTTTGTAAGTGGAACTCTCTTCGAGAATGCAAGATCAGATTGGTATAAGAAGTATTTAACTCAGTTTTCTTGAAATAGTGTTTTTAGCCGTTTCAGCAGCTAATAATGCGTTTTTCGATATCTCAGAAGTTTTCTTAAGAAATACACAATGTTTGGTATTGGAAATCTTCTCTTCGAACAATCTTTGTAAACGGACTTGTAGCAAAGTATTTAGGCTTCACTAGCGCTTTTATCTAATGTATTGACTGAAAATTTACTTCTGAGAACAATCCTGAAACATGTAAAATTTCTGGAAAAGTTAAATTAATATTTTTAAGAAATTGTTTTTGTTTCTAAATTCAGGTTCTAAAAGTGGATTCAGGGTCTCCCAAAATTGTTACGAAAAATGAATTTGGGCATAGAATGGAAATATTTTACTTGAAATTTAGTTCTATGCAGGCTTTTATAGGTGTAAAACTCTTAATGCAAAGTTTCCTATGACTACATTTACACCATCTGCTTTATACCAAACTACCTGTCAAAAGTGGAAATACATGTGATAGCACTATAAGGAAGGTTAAATTCAACAAAGACAATTCACGTGAAGTGTGTGTAGAATGTTTCTTTAATGAAAAATGATGCACGGTCTTGCAAAATTTTCACGGTTAATCGAAATATCAGAAAACATATAAGAACTATCTAAAAAACTCTACACAAAACTCTGATGCCAGCACTTATCTGTGCACACAGTTTCATGAGAGGAACTCTCCTCATGAGAATTCTCTTCGTGAAAATTTTCTCCTGAGAACCATCCGGAATCCTGTAAAATTTCTGGAAAAATTAAATTAATATTTTTAAGAAACTGTTTTGTTTCTAAATTCAGGATCTAAAAGTGGATTCAAGATCTTTTAAAATGGTTATGACAAATGAATTTGTGTATAGGCTTGAAATACTTTACTTGAAATTTAGTTCGATGCAGGCTTTTATAGGTGTAAAACTCTTAATGCAAAGTTTCCTATGACTACATTTACACCATCTGCTTTATACCAAACTACCTGTCAAAAATGAAAATACATGTGATAGCACTATAAGGAAGGTTAAATACAACAAAGACAATTCACTTGAAGTGTGTGAAGAATGTTTCTTGAATGAAAAATGGTGCACGATCTTGCAAAGTTTTACGGTTAATCGAAATATCAGAAAACATATAAGAACTATCTAAAAAACTCTACACACAACTCTGATGCCTGCACCTATCTGTGCACACAGTTTCATGAGAGGAACTCTCCTCGTGAGAATTCTCTTCGTGAAAATTTTTTCCTGAGAACCATCCGGAATCCTGTAAAATTTCTGGAAAAAATTAAATTAATATTTTTAAGAAACTGTTTTTGTTTCTAAATTCAGGACCTAAAAGTGGATTCAGGATCTTTTAAAATGGTTATGACAAATGAATTTCTGTATAGGTTTGAAATACTTTACTTGAAATTTAGTTCTATGCTAGCTTTTATAGGTGTAAAACTCTTAATGCAAAGTTTCCTATGACTACACTTACACCAATGCATTACACGAAACTAAATGTCAAAAGTGAACATCTATGTGTAAGCACTATAAGAAACATAAATTCAATGAAGACAATTCTCTTTAGGCAGTGTGTGACGAATGTTTATGGGATTCAACAATGGTGCACGAACTTGAGAAATTTTAACTTTTTATAGATATATCAGAACGTATAAGAAATGTCTAAATAGGTTTAAAGACAACTCTGGTGCCTCCTCTGTTTATGCATACAGTTTCATAGGTGGAACTCACTTCATGAGGGCATGATCACATTAGTAAAAGAAGTATTTGACTCAGTTTTCTTGAAATAGTGTTTTTGGCCGTTTTAGCAGCTAATAATGCGTTTTTTCGATATTTCAGAAGTTTTCTTAATAAATGCACGTGTTTTGGTATTGGAAATCTTCTCTTCGAACAATCATTGTAAACGGACTTTTAGCAAAGTATTTAGCATTCACTAGCGCTTTATCTAATGTCATGACTGAAATTTTTCTCCTGAGAACAATCCAGAAACCTGTAAAATTTCTGGGAAAGTTTAATTAATTTTTTTAAGATATTGTTTTTGTTTCTAAATTCAGGCCCTAAAAGTGGATTCAGGATCTTTGAAAATGGTTATGACAAATGAATTTGTGTATAGGAATGAAAAATTTTACTTGAAATTTAGTTCTAAGCAAGCGTTTATAGGTGTAAAACTCCTAATGCAAAGTTTCCTATGTCTACATTTACACCAACTGCTACATACCAAACTACCTGTCAAAAGTGAACTTACATGTTAAAGCACTATAAGAAACGTAAAATTCAACAAAGACAATTCTCTTGAGGAAGTGTGAGACGAATGTCTCTGGAATCAACAGGAGTGCACGAACTTGAGAAATTTTAACTTTTATAGATATATCAGAACGTATAAGAAATGTCTAGAAAGGTTTCCAGAAAACTCTGATGCATGCACCTGTTCATGCATACAGTATTGTAAGTGGAACCCTCTTCGAGAAAGCAAGATCAGATTTGTATAAGAAGGATTTAACTCAGTTTTCTTGAAATAGTGTTTTTAGCTGTTTCAGCAGCTAATAATGCGTTTTTTCGATATCTCAGAAGTTTTCTTAAGAAATACACAATGTTTTGGTATTGGAAATCTTCTCTTCGAACAATCTTTGTAAACGGACTTTTAGCAAAGTATTTAGGCTTCACTAGCGCTTTTATCTAATGTATTGACCGAAAATTTTCTCCTGAGAACAATCCAGAAACCTGTAAAATTTCTGGAAAGGTTAAATTAATATTTTTAAGAAATTGTTTTTGTTTCTAAATTCAGGGTCTAAAAGTGGATTCAGGTTCTTTCAAAATTGTTATGACAAATGAATTTGGGTATAGGATGGAAATATTTTACTTGAAATTTAGTTCTATGCAGGCTTTTATAGGTGTAAAACTCTTAATGCAAAGTTTCCTATGACTACATTTACACCAACTGCTAATGCGAAACTACCTGTCAAAAGTGAAAATACATGTGATAGCACTATAAGAAAGGTTAAATTCAACAAAGACAATTCATTTGAGGAAGTGTGTGAAGAATGTTTCTTAAATGAAAAATGGTGCACGATCTTGCAATGTTTTACGGTTAATCGAAATATCAGAACACATATAAGAACTATCTAAAAAACTCTACACCCAACTCTGATGCCTGCACCTATCGGTGCACACAGTTTAATGAGAGGAACTCTCCTCGTGAGAATCCTCTTTGTGAAAATTTTCTCCTGAGGGCCATCCGGAATCCTGTAAATCTTCTGGAAAAATTAAATTAATATTTTTAAGAAACTGTTTTTTTTCTAAATTCAGGATCTAAAAGTGGATTCAGGACCTTTTAAAATGGTTATGACAAATGAATTTGTGTATAGGTTTGAAATACTTTACTTGAAATTTAGTTCTATGCTACCTTTTATAGGTGTAAAACTCCTAATGCAAAGTTTCCTATGTCTAAATTTACACCAACTGCTTTATACCAAACTACCAGTCAAAAGTGAACTTACATGTTAAAGCACTATAAGAAACGTAAAATTCAACAAAGAAAATTCTCTTGAGGAACTGTGTGACGAATGTCTCTGGAATCAACAAGGGTGCACGAACTTGAGAAATTTAACTTTTATAGATATATCAGAACGTATAAGTAATGTCTAGAAAGGTTTACTGAAAACTCTGATGCCTGCACCTGCTTATGCATACAGATTTATAAGTGGAACTACCTTCATGAATGGAAGATAACATTAGTAAAAGAAGTATTTACCTCATTTTTCTTGAAATAGTGTTTTTAGCCCGTTTCAGCAGCTAATAATGCGTATTTTGATATTTCAAAAGTTTCTTAATAAATGGACAATGTTTTGGTATTGGAAATCTTCTCTTCGAACAATCATTGTAAACGGACATTTAGCGAAGAATTTAGCATTCACTAGCGCTTTATCTAATGTCATGACTGAAATTTTTCTTCTGAGAACAATCCAGGAACCTGTAAAAATTCTGGAAAATTAAATTAATTTTTAAAAGAAATTGTTTTTGTTTCTAAATTCAGGTTCTAAAATTGGATTCAGGGTCTCCCAAAATTGTTATGAAAAATGAATTTGGGTATAGGATGGAAATATTTTACTTGAAATTTAGTTCTATGCAGGCTTTTATAGGTGTAAAAACTCTTAATGCAAAGTTTCCTATGACTACATTTACACCAACTGCTTTATACCAAACTACCTGTCAAAAGAGAAAATACATGTGATAGCATTATAAGGAAGGTTAAATTCACAAAGACAATTAACTTGAAGTGTGTGAAGAATGTTTCTTGAATGAAAAATGATGCACGATCTTGCAAAGTTTTACGGTTATTCGAAATATCAGAACACATATAAGAACTATCTAAAAAACTCTACACACAACTCTGATGCCTGCACCTATCTGTGCACACAGTTTCATGAGAGGAACTCTCCTCGTGAGAATCCTTTTGTGAAAATTTTCTCGTGAGAACCATCCGGAATCCTGTAAATCTTCTGGAAAAATTAAATTAATATTTTTAAGAAACTGTTTTTTTTTCTAAATTCAGGATTTAAAAGTGGATTCAGGATCTTTTAAAATGGTTATGACAAATGAATTTGTCTATAGGTTTGAAATACATTACTTGAAATTTAGTTCTATGCTACCTTTTATAGGTGTAAAACTCTTAATGCAAAGTTTCCTATGACTACACTTACACCAGCTGCTTTACACCAAACTAAATGTCAAAAGTGAACATCTATGTGAAAGCACTATAAGAAACGTAAAATTCAACAAAGAAAATTCTCTTGAGGAACTCTGTGACGAATGTCTCTGGAATCAACAAGGGTGCACCAACTGGAGAAATTTTAACTTTTATAGATATATCAGAACGTATAAGAAATGTCTAGAAAGTTTACTGAAAACTCTGATGCCTGCACCTGCTTATGCGCACAGTTTTACAAGTGGAACTCTTCATGAGTGGAAGATCACATTAGTAAAAGAAGTATTTAACTCAGTTTTCTTGAAATAGTGTTTTTAGCTGTTTCAGCAGCTAATAATGCGTTTTTTTGATATTTCAAAAGTTTTCTTAATAAATGGACAATGTTTTGGTATTGAAAATCTCTTCGAACAATCATTGTAAACGGACTTTTAGCAAAGTATTTAGGCTTCACTAGCGCTTTTATCTAATGTATTGACTTAAAATTTCTTCTGAGAACAATCCAGAATCCTGTAAAATTTCGGGAAAGTTAAATTAATTTTTTAAGAAATTGTGGTTGTTTCTAAATTCAGGTTCTAAAAGTGGATTCAGGGTCTCCCAAAATTGTTATGAAAAATGAATTTGGGTATAGGATGGAAATATTTTATTTGAAATTTAGTTCTATGCAGGCTTTTATAGGTGTAAAACTCTTAATGCAAAGTTTCCTATGACTACATTTACACCAACTGCTTTATACCAAACTACCTGTCAAAAGTGAAAATACATGTGATAGCACTATAAGAAAGATTAAATTCAACAAAGAAAATTCACTTGAAGTGTGTGAAGAATGTTTCTTGAATGAAAAATGATGCACGATCTTGCAAAGTTTTACGGTTAATCGAAATATCAGAACACATATAAGAACTATCTAAAAAACTCTACACACAACTCTGATGCCTGCACCTATCTGTGCACACAGTTTCATGAGAGGAATTCTTCTGGTGAGAATTCCCTTCGTGAAAATTTTCTCCTGAGAACCATCCGGAATCCTGTAAAATTTCTGGAAAAATTAAATTAATATTTTTAAGAAACTGTTTTTGTTTCTAAATTCAGGTTCTAAAAGTGGATTCAGGGTCTCCCAAAATTGTTATGAAAAATGAATTTGAGTATAGGATGAAAATATTTTACTTGAAATTTAGTTCTATGCAGGCTTTTATAGGTGTAAAACTCTTAATGCAAAGTTTCCTATGACTACATTTACACCATCTGCTTTATAACAAACTACCTGTCAAAAGTAAAGTTACATGTTAAAGCACTATAAGAAACGTAAAATTCAACAAAGACAATTCTCTTGAGGAACTGTGTGACGAATGTCTCTGGAATCAACAAGGGTGCACGAACTTGAGAAATTTTTACTTTTATAGATATATCAGAACGTATAACAAATGTCTAGAAAGGTTTCCAGAAAACTCTGATGCCTGCACCTGTTCATGCATACAGTTTTTGTAAGTGGAACTCTCTTCGAGAATGCAAGATCAGATTGGTATCAGAAGTATTTAACTCAGTTTTCTTGAAATAGTGTTTTAGCCGTTTCAGCAGGTAATAATGCGTTTTTCGATATCTCAGAAGATTTCTTAAGAAATACACAATGTTTTGGTATTGGAAATCTTCTCTTCGAACAATCTTTTTAAACGGACTTTTAGCAAAGTATTTAGGCTTCACTAGCGCTTTTATCTAATGTATTGACTGAAAATTTACTCCTAAAAACAATCCGGAAAACTGTAAAATTTCTGGAAAAGTTAAATTAATATTTTAAGAAATTGTTTTTGTTTCTAAATTCAGGTTCTAAAAGTGGATTCAGGGTCTCCCAAAATTGTTATGAAAAATGAATTTGGGTATAGGATGGAAATATTTTACTTGAAATTTAGTTCTATGCAGGCTTTTATAGGTGTAAAACTCTTAATGCAAAGTTTCCTATGACTACATTTACACCAACTGCCAATGCGAAACTACCTGTCAAAAGTGAAAATACATGTGATAGCACTATAAGAAAGGTTAAATTCAACAAAGACAATTCACTTGAGGAAGTGTGTGAAGAATGTTTCTTGATTGAAAAATGGTGCACGATCTTGCAAAATTTTACGGTTAATCGAAATATCAGAACACATATAAGAACTATCTAAAAAACGCTACACACAACACTGATGCCTACACCTATCTGTGCACACAGATTCATGAGGGGAACTCTCCTCGTGACAATTCTCTTCGTGAAAATTTTCTCCTGAGAACCATCCGGAATTCTGTAAAATTTCTGGAAAAATTAAATTAATATTTTTAGGAAATTGTTTTTGTTTCTAAATTCAGGTTCTAAAAGTGGATTCAGGGTCTCCCAAAATTGTTATGAAAAATGAATTTGGGTATAGGATGGAAATATTTTACTTGAAATTTAGTTCTATGCAGGCTTTTATAGGTGTAAAACTCTTAATGCAAAATTTCCTAAGACTACATATACACCAACTGCTTTATACCAAACTACCAGTCAAAAGTGAAAATACATGTGATAGCACTATAAGGAAGGTTAAATTCAACAAAGACAATTCACTTGAAGTGTGTGAAGAATGTTTCTTGAATGAAAAATGATGCACGGACTTGCAAAGTTTCACGGTTAATCGAAATATCAGAAAACATATTAGAACTATCTAAAAAACTCTACACAAAACTCTGATGCCTGCACCTATCTGTGCACCCAGTTTCATGAGAAGAACTCTCCTCGTGAAATTTCTCTTCCTGAAAATTTTCTCCTGAGAACCATCCGGAATCCTGTAAATTTCTGGAAAAATTAAATTAATATTTTTAAGAAACTGTTTTTGTTTCTAAATTCAGGTTCTAAAAGTGGATTCAGGGTCTTCCAAAATTGTAATGAAAAATGATTTAGTGTATAGGATTGAAATATTTTACTTGATATTGAGTTCTAAGCAAGCGTTTATAGGTGTAAAACTCCTAAAGCAAATTTCCTATGTCTACATTTACAAGAATTGCTTTATACGAAACTACCTGTCAAAAGTGAACATACATGTTAAAGCACTAAAAGAAACGTAAAATTCAACAAAGACAATTCTCTTGAAGTGTGTGACGAATGACTCTGGAATCAACAGGGTGCACGAACTTGAGAAATTTTTACTTTTATAGATATATCAAAACGTATAAGAAATGTCTAGAAAGGTTTCCAGAAAACTCTGATGCCTGCACCTGTTCATGCATACAGTTTTGTAAGTGGAAATATCTTCCTGAGTGGAAGATCACATTAGTAAGAGAAGTATTTAACTCAATTTTCTTGAAATAGTGTTTTTAGCGGTTTCAAAAGCTAATAATGCGTTTTTTGATATCTCAAAATTTTTCCTAATAAATGCATTTGTTTTGGTATTGGAAATCTTCTCTTCGAACAATCTTTGTAAACGGACTTTAGCAAAGTATTTAGGCTTCACTAGCGCTAATATCTAATGTACTGAGTGAAAATTTTCTCCTGAGAACAATCCAGAAACCTGTAAAATTTCTGGAAAAGTTAAATTAATATTTTTAAGAAATTGTTTTTGTTTCTAAATTCAGGTACTAAAGTGGATTCAGGGTCTCCCAAAATTGTTATGAAAAATGAATTTGGGTATAGGATGGAAATATTTTACTTGAATTTTAGTTCTATACAGGCTTTTATAGGTGTAAAACTCTTAATTCAAAGTTTCCTATGACTACATTTACACCAACTGCTTTATACCAAACTACTTGTCAAAAGTGAAAATACATGTGATAGCACTATAAGAAAGGTTAAATTCAACAAAGACAATTCACTTGAGGAAGTGTGTGAAGAATGTTTCTTGAATGAAAAATGGTGCACGATCTTGCAAAGTTTTACGGTTAATCGAAATATCAGAACACATATAAGAACTATCTAAAAAACTCTACACACAACTCTGATGCCTTCACCTATCTGGGCACACAGTTTCATGAGATAAACTCTCCTCCTGAGAATTCTCTTCGTGAAAATTTTCTCCTGAGAACCATCCGGAATCGTGTAAAATTTCTGGAAAAAAAAAATTAATATTTTTAAGAAACTGTTTTTGTTTCTAAATTCAGGATCTAAAAGTGGATTCAGGACCTTTTAAAATGGTTATGACAAATGAATTTCTGTATAGGTTTGAAATACTTTACTTGAAATTTAGTTCTATGCTACCTTTTATAGGTGTAAAACACCTAATGCAAAGTTTCCCATGACTACACTTACACCAACTGCTTTACACCAAACTAAATGTCAAAAGTGAACATCTATGTGTAAGCACTATAAGAAACGTGAAATTCAACAAAGAAAATTCTCTTGAGGAACTCTGTGACGAATGTCTCTGGAATCAACAAGGATGCACGAACTTGAGAAAGTTTAACTTTTATAGATATATCAGAACGTATAAGAAATGTCTAGAAAGGTTTAGTGAAAACTCTGATGCCTGCACCTGCTTATGCATACAGTTTTTATAAGTGGAACTCTCTTCATGAGTATAACATCACATAAGTAAAAGAAGTATTTAACTCAGTTTTCTTGAAATAGTGTTTTTAGCGGTTTCAGCAGATAATAATGCGTTTTTCGATATCTCAGAAGTTTTCTTAATAATTGGACAATGTTTTGGTATTGGATATCTTCTCTTCGAACAATCATTGTAAACGGACTTTTAGCAAAGTATTCAGCATTCACTAGCGCTCTATCTAATCTCATTACTGAAATTTTTCTCCTGAGAACAATCCAGAAACCTGTAAAATTTCTGGAAAAGTTAAATTAATTTTTTGAAAAAATTGTTTTTGTTTCTAAATTCAGGCTGTAAAAGTGGATTCAGGATCTTACAAAATGGTTATGACAAATGAATTAGTGTATAGGATTGAAATATTTTTCTTGAAATTTAGTTCTAAGCAAGCGTTTATAGGTGTAAAACTCCTAATGCAAAGTTTCCTATGTCTACATTTACACCAACTGCTTTATACCAAACTACCTGTCAAAAGTAAACATACATGTTAAAGCACTATAAGAAACGTAAAATTCAACAAAGACAATTCTCTTGAGGAACTGTGTGACGAATGTCTCTGGAATCAACAAGGGTGCACGAACTTGAGAAATTTAAATTTTATAGATATATCAGAACGTATAAGAAATGTCTAGAAAGGTCTCCAGAAAACTCTGATGCCTGCACCTGTTCTGTAAGTGGAACTCTTCGAGAATGCAAGATCAGATTGGTATAAGAAGTATTTAACTCAGTTTTCTTGAAATAGTGTTTTTAGCCGTTTCAGCAGCTAATAATGCGTTTTTCGATATCTCAGAAGTTTTCTTAAGAAATACACAATGTTTTGGTATTGGAAATCTTCTCTTCGAACAATCTTTGTAAACGGACTTTTAGCAAAGTATTTAGGCTTCACTAGCGCTTTTATCTAATGTATTGACTGAAAATTTACTCCAGAGAACAATCCAGAAACCTGCAAAATTTCTGGAAAAGTTAAATTAATATTTTAAGAAATTGTTTTTGTTTCTACATTCAGGTTCTAAAAGTGGATTCAGGGTCTCCCAAAATTGTTATGAAAAATGAATTTGGGTATAGAATGGAAATATTTTACTTGAAATTTAGTTCTATGCAGGCTTTTATAGGTGTAAAATTCTTAATGCAAAGTTTCCTATGACTACATTTACACCATCTGCTTTATACCAAACTACCTGTCAAAAGTGAAAATACATGTGATAGCACTATAAGGGAGGTTAAATTCAACAAAGACAATTCACTTGAAGTGTGTGAAGAATGTTTCTTGAATGAAAAATGATGCACGGACTTGCAAAGTTTCACGGTTAATCGAAATATCAGAAAACATATAAGAACTATCTAAAAAACTCTACACAAAACTCTGATGCCTGCACCTATCTGTGCACACAGTTTCATGAGAAGAACTCTCCTCGTGAGAATTCTCTTCGTTATAATTTTCTCCTGAGAACTATCCGGAATCCTGTAAAATTTCTGAAAAATTAAATTAATATTTTTAAGGAACTGTTTTTGTTTCTAAATTCAGGTTCTAAAAGTGGATTCAGGGTCTCCCAAAATTGTAATGAAAAATGAATTAGCGTATAGGATTGAAATCTTTTACTTGAAATTTAGTTCTAAACAAGCGTTTATAGTTGTAAAACTCCTAATGCAAAATTTCCTATGTCTACATTTACACCAACTGCTTTATACCAAACTACCTGTCAAAAGTGAACATATATGTTAAAGCACTATGAGGAACGTAAAATCAACAAAGACAATTCTCTTGAGGGAGTGTGTGACGAATGTCTCTGGAATCAACAGGGGTGCACGAACTTGAGAAATTTTAACTTATATAGATATATCAGAACGTATAAGAAATGTCTAGAAAGGTTTCCAGAAAACTCTGATGCCTGCACCTGTTCATGCATACAGTTTTGTAAGTGGAACTCTCTTCGAGAATGCAAGACCAAATTGGTATCAGAAGTATTTAACTCAGTTTTCTTGAAATAGTGTTTTTAGCCGTTTCAGCAGCTAATAATGCGTTTTTCGATATCTCAGAAGTTTTCTTAAGAAATACACAATGTTTTGGTATTGGAAATCTTCTCTTCGGACAATCTTTGTAAACGGACTTTTAGCAAAGTATTTAGGTTTCACTAGCCCTTTTATGTAAAGTATTGACTGATAATTTACTCCTGAGAACAATCCAGAAACCTGTAAAATTTCTGGAAAAAGTTAAATTAATATTTTTAAGAAATTGTTTTTGTTTCGAAATACAGGTTCTAAAAGTGGTTTCAGGGTCTCCCAAAATTGTTATGAAAAATGAATTTGGGTATAGGATGGAAATATTTTACTTGAAATTTAGTTCTATGCAAGCTTTTATAGGTGTAAAACTCTTAATGCAAAGTTTCCTATGACTACATTTACACCAACTGCTAATGCGAAACTACCTGTCAAAAGTGAAAATACATGTGATAGCACTATAAGAAAGGTTAAATTCAACAAAGACAATTCACTTGAGGAAGTGTGTGAAGAATTTTTCTTGAATGAAAAATGGTGCACGATCTTGCAAAATTTTACGGTTAATCGAAATATCAGAACACATATAAGAACTATCTAAAAAACTCTACACACAACTCTGATGCCTGCACCTACCTGTGCACACAGTTTCATGAAAGGAACTCTCCTCGTGAGAATTCCCGTCGTGAAAATTTTCTCCTGAGAACCATCCGGAATCCTGTATAATTTCTGGAAAAATTAAATTAATATTTTTAAGAAATTGTTTTTGTTTCTAAATTCAGGTTCTAAAAGTGGATTCAGGGTCTCCCAAAATTGTTATGAAAAATGAATTTGGGTATAGGATGGAAATATTTTACTTGAAATTTAGTTCTATGCAGGCTTTTATAGGTGTAAAACTCTTAATGCAAAGTTTCCTATGACTACATTTACACCAACTGCTAATGCGAAACTACCTCTCAAAAGTGAAAATACATGTGATAGCACTATAAGAAAGGTTAAATTCAACAAAGACAATTCACTTGAGGAAGTGTGTGAAGAATGTTTCTTGAATGAAAAATGTGCACGATCTTGCAAAGTTTTACGGTTAATCGAAATATCAGAACACATATAAGAACTATCTAAAAAACTCTACTACACAACTCTGATGCCTGCACCTATCTGTGCACACAGTTTCATGAAAGGAACTCTCCTCGTGAGAATTCCCTTCGTGAAAATTTTCTCCTGAGAACCATCCGGAATCCTGTAAAATTTCTGGAAAAATTAAATTAATATTTTTAAGAAACTGTTTTGTTTCTAAATTCAGGTTCTAAAAGTGGATTCATGGTCTCCCAAAATTGTTATGAAAAATGAATTTGGGTATATGATGAAAATATTTTACTTGAAATTTAGTTCTATGCAGGCTTTTATAGGTGTAAAACTCTTAATGCAAAGTTTCCTATGACTACATTTACACCATCTGCTTTATAACAAACTACCTGTCAAAAGTGAACTTACATGTTGAAGCACTATAAGAAACGTAAAATTCAACAAAGACAATTCTCTTGAAGTGTGTGACGAATGACTCTGGAATCAACAAGGGTGCACGAACTTGAGAAATTTTAACTTTTATAGATATATCAGAACGTATCAGAAATGTCTAGAAAGGTTTCCAGAAAACTCTGATGCCTGCACCTGTTTATGCATACAGTTTTTAAGTGGAACTCTCTTCATGAGTGGAAGATTATATTAGTAAAAGAAGTATTTAACTCAGTTTTCTTGAAATAGTGTTTTAGCGGTTTCAGCAGCTAATAATGCGTTTTTCGATATTTTAGAAGTTTTCTTAATAAATGGACAATGTTTTGGTATTGGAAATCTTCTCTTCGAACAATCATTGTAAACGGACTTTTAGCAAAGTATTTAGCATTCACTAGTGCTTTATCTAATGTGATGACTGAAATTTTTCTCCTGAGAACAATCCAGAAACCTGTAAAAATTCTGGAAAAATTAAATTAATTTTTTTAAGAAATTGTTTTTGTTTCTAAAATCAGGCTGTAAAAGTGGATTCAGGATCTTACAAAATGGTTATGACAAATGAATTAGTGTATAGGATTGAAATATTTTACTTGAAATTTAGTTCTAAGCAAGCTTTTATAGATGTAAAACTCCTAATGCAAATTTCCTATGTCTACATTTACACCAACTGCTTTATACCACACTACCTGTCAAAAGTGAACTTACATGTTAAAGCACTATAAGAAACGTAAAATTCAACAAAGACAATTCTCTTGAGGAACTGTGTGACGAATGTCTCAGGAATCAACAAGGGTGCACGAACGTGAGAAATTTTAACTTTTATAGATATATCAGAACGTATAAGAAATGTCTAGAAAGGTTTCCAGAAAACTCTGATGCCTGCACCTGTTCATGCATACAGTTTTGTAAGTGGAACTCTCTTAGAGAATGCAAGATCAGATTGGTATAAGAAGTATTTAACTCAGTTTTCTTGAGATAGTGTTTTTAGCCGTTTCAGCAGCTAATAATGCGTTTTTCGATATCTCGGAAGATTTCTTAAGAAATACACAATGTTTTGGTATTGGAAATCTTCTCTTCGAACAATCTTTTTTAAACGGACTTTTAGCAAAGTATTTAGGCTTCACTAGCGCTTTTATCTAATGTATTGACTGAAAATTTACTCATGAGAACAATCCGGAAAACTGTAAAATTTCTGGAAAAGTTAAATTAATATTTTAAGAAATTGTTTTTGTTTCTAAATTCAGGTTCTAAAAGTGGATCAGGGTCTCCCAAAATTGTTAATGACAAATGAATTTTGGGTATAGGATGGAAATTATTTTACTTGAAATTAAGTTCTATGCAGGGCTTTTATAGGTGTAAAACTCTTAATGCAAAGTTTCCTATGACTACACTTACACCAACTGCTAATGCGAAACTACCTGTCAAAAGTGAAAATACATGTGATAGCACTATAAGGAAGGTTAAATTCAACAAAGACAATTCACTTGAAGTGTGTGAAGAATGTTTCTTGAATGAAAAATGATGCACGAACTTGCAAAGTTTCACGGTTAATCGAAATACCAGAAAACATATAAGAACTATCTAAAAAAATCTACCTAAAACTCTGATGCCTGCACCCATCTGTGCACACAGTTTCATGAGAGGAATTCTCCTCGTGAGAATTCTCTTCGTGAAAATTTTCTCCTGAGAAACCATCCGGAATCCTGTAATATTTCTGGAAAAATTAAATTAATATTTTTAAGAAACTGTTTTTGTTTCTAAATTCAGGTTCTAAAAGTGGATTCAGGGTCTCACAAAATTGTAATGAAAAATGAATTAGTGTATAGGATTGAAATATTTTACTTGAAATTTAGTTCTAAGCAAGCGTTTATAGGTGTGAAACTCCTAATGCAAAATTTCCTATGTCTACATTTACACCAACTGCTTTATACCAAACTACCTGTCAAAAGTGAACATACATGTTAAAGTACTATAAGAAACGTAAAATTCAACAAAGACAATTCTCTTGAGGGAGTGTGTGACGAATGTCTCTGGAATCAACAGGGGTACACGAACTTGAGAAATTTTAACTTTTATAGATATATCAGAACGTATAAGAAATGTCTAGAAAGGTTTCCAGAAAACTCTGATGCCTGCACCTGTTCATGCATACAGTTTTGTAAGTGGAACTCTCTTCGAGAATGCAAGATCAGATTGGTATAAGAAGTATTTAACTCAGTTTTCTTGAAATAGTGTTTTTAGCCGTTTCAGCAGCTAATAATGCGTTTTTCGATATCTCAGAAGTTTTCTTAAGAAATACACAATGTTTTGGTATTGGAAATCTTCTCTTCGAACAATCTTTGTAAACGGACTTTTAGCAAAGTATTTAGGCTTCACTAGCGCTTTTATCTAATGTATTGACTGAAAATTTACTCCTGAGAACAATCCAGAAACCTGTAAAATTTCTGGAAAAAAATTAATATTTTTAAGAAATTGTTTTTGTTTCTAAATTCAGGTTCTAAAAGTGGATTCAGGGTCTCCCAAAATTGTTATGACAAATGACTTTGGGTATAGGATGGAAATATTTTACTTGAAATTTAGTTCTATGCAGGCTTTTATAGGTGTAAAACTCTTAATGCAAAGTTTCCTCTGACTACATTTACACCAACTGCTAATGCGAAACTACCTGTCAAAAGTGAAAATACATGTGATAGCACTATAAGAAAGGTTAAATTCAACAAAGACAATTCACTTGAGGAAGTGTGTGAAGAATGTTTTTTGAATGAAAAATGGTGCACGATCTTGCAAAGTTTTACGGTTAATCGAAATATCAGAACACATATAAGAACTATCTAAAAAACTCTACACCCAACTCTGATGCCTGCACCTATCTGTGCACACAGTTTCATGAGAGGAACTCTCCTCGTGAGAATTCTCTTCGTGAAAATTTTCTCTTGAGAACCATCCGGAATCCTGTAAAATTTCTGGAAAAATTCAATTAATATTTTTAAAAAATTATTTTTGTTTCTACATTCAGGTTCTAAAAGTGGATTCAGGGTCTCCCAAAATTGTTATGAAAAATGATTTTGGGTATAGGATGGAAATATTTTACTTGAAATTATGTTCTATGCATGCTTTTATAGGTGTAAAACTCTTAATGCAAAGTTTCCTATGACTACATTTACACACACTGCTAATGCGAAACTACCTGTCAAAAGTGAAAATACATGTGATAGCACTATAAGGAAGATTAAATTCATCAAAGACAATTCACTTGAAATGTGTGAAGAGTGTTTCTTGAATGAAAAATGATGCGCGATTTTGCAAAGTTTTACGGTTAATCGAAATATCAGAACACATATAAGAACTATCTAAAAAACTCTACACACAACTCTGATGCCTGCACCTATCTGTGCACACAGTTTCATGAAAGGAACTCTCCTTGTGAGAATTCCCTTCGTGAAAATTTTCTCCTGAGAACCATCCGGAAACCTGTAAAATTTCTGGAAAAATTAAATTAATATTTTTAAGAAACTGTTTTTGTTTCTAAATTCAGGTTCTAAAAGTGGATTCAGGGTCTCACAAAATTGTAATGAAAAATGAATTAGTGTATAGGATTGAAATATTTTACTTGAAATTTAGTTCTAAGCAAGCGTTTATAGGTGTGAAACTCCTAATGCAAAATTTCCTATGTCTACATTTACACCAACTGCTTTATACCAAACTACCTGTCAAAAGTGAACATACATGTTAAAGTACTATAAGAAACGTAAAATTCAACAAAGACAATTCTCTTGAGGGAGTGTGTGACGAATGTCTCTGGACATTCGGTGCAGGGGTGCACGAACTTGAGAAATTTTAACTTTTATAGATATATCAGAACGTATAAGAAATGTCTAGAAAAGTTTCCAGAAAACTCTGATGCCTGCACCTGTTCATGCATACAGTTTTGTAAGTGGAACTCTCTTCGAGAATGCAAGATCAGATTGGTATCAGAAGTATTTAACTCAGTTTTTTTGAAATAGTGTTTTTAGCCGTTTCAGCAGCTAATAATGCGTTTTTCGATATCTCAGAAGTTTTCTTAAGAAATACACAATGTTTTGGTATTGGAAATCTACTCTTCGGACAATCTTTGTAAACGGACTTTTAGCTAAGTATTTAGGCTTCACAAGCGGTTTTATCTAATGTATTGACTGAAAATTTACTCCTGAGAACAGTCCAGAAACCTCTAAAATTTCTCGAAAAGTTAAATTAATATTTTTAAGAAATTGTTTTTGTTTCTAAATACAGGTTCTAAAAGTGGTTTCAGGGTCTCCCAAAATTGTTATGAAAAATGAATTTGGGTATAGGTTGGAAATATTTTACTTGAAATTTAGTTCTATGCAGGCTTTTATAGGTGTAAAACTCTTAATGCAAAGTTTCTTATGACTACATTTACACCAACTGCTAATGCGAAACTACCTGTCAAAAGTGAAAATACATGTGATAGCACTATAAGAAAGGGTAAATTCAACAAAGACAATTCACTTGAGGAAGTGTGTGAAGAATGTTTCTTGAATGAAAAATGGTGCACGATCTTGCAAAGTTTTACGGTTAATCGAAATATCAGAACACATATAAGAACTATCTAAAAAACTCTACACCCAACTCTCATGCCTGCAACTATCTGTGCACACAGTTTCATGAGAGAAACTCTCCTCGTGAGAATTCTCTTCGTGAAAATATTCTCCTGAGAACCATCCGGAATCCTGTAAGTTTCTGGAAAAATTAAATTAATATTTTTAAGAAATTGTTTTTCTTTCTAAATTCAGGTTCTAAAAGTGGATTCAGGGTCTCCCAAAATTGTTATGAAAAATGAATTTGGGTATAGGATGGAAATATTTTTCTTGAAATTTAGTTCTATGCAGGCTTTTATCGGTGTAAAACTCTTAATGCAGTTTCCTATGACTACGTTTACACCATCTGCTTATACCAAACTACCTTTCAAAAGTGAAAATACATGTGATAGCACTATAAGGTAGGTTAAATTCAACAAAGACAATTCACTTGAGGAAGTGTGTGAAGAATGTTTCTTGAATGAAAAATGGTGCACGATCTTGCAAAGTTTTACGGTTAATCGAAATATCAGAACACATATAAGAACTATCTAAAAAACTCTACACACAACTCTGATGCCTGCACCTATCTGTGCACACAGTTTCATGAAAGGAACTCTCCTCGTGAGAATTCCCTTCGTGAAAATTTTCTCCTGAGAACCATCCGGAATCCTGTAAAATTTCTGGAAAAATTAAATTAATATTTTTAAGAAACTGTTTTTGTTTCTAAATTCAGGTTCTAAAAGTAGATTCAGGGTCTCCCAAAATTGTTATGAAAAATGGATTTGGGTATAGAATGAAAATATTTTACTTGAAATTTAGTTCTATGAAGGCTTTTATAGGTGTAAAAGTCTTAATGCAAAGTTTCCTATGACTACATTTACACCATCTGCTTTATAACAAACTACCTGTCAAAAGTGAACTTACATGTTAAAGCACTATAAGAAACGTAAAATTCAACAAAGACAATTCTCTTGAGGAACTGTGTGACGAATGTCTCTGGAATCAACAAGGGTGCACGAACTTGAGAAATTTAACTTTTATAGATATATCAGAACGTATAAGAAATGTCTAGAAATGTTTCCAGAAAACTCTGATGCCTGCACCTGTTAATGCATACAGTTTTGTAAGTGGAACTCTCTTCGAGAATGCAAGATCAGATTGGTATAAGAAGTATTTAACTCAGTTTTGTTGAGATAGTGTTTTTAGCCGTTTCAGCAGCTAATAATGCGTTTTTCGATATCTCAGAAGATTTCTTAAGAAATACACAATGTTTTGGTATTGGAAATCTTCTCTTCGAACAATCTTTTTAAACGGACTTTAGCAAAGTATTTAGGCTTCACTAGCGCTTTTATCTAATGTATTGACTGAAAATTTACTCCTGAGAACAATCCGGAAAACTGTAAAATTTCTGGAAAAGTTAAATTAATATTTTAAGAAATTGTTTTTGTTTCTAAATTCAGGTTCTAAAAGTGGATTCAGGGTCTCCCAAAATTGTTATGAAAAATGATTTTGGGGATAGGATGGAAATATTTTACTTGAAATTTAGTTCTATGCAGGCTTTTATAGGTGTGAACTCTTAATGCAAAGTTTCCTATGACTACATTTACACCAACTGCTAATGCGAAACTACCTGTCAAAAGTGAAAATACATGTGATAGCCCTATAAGGAAGGTTAAATTCAACAAAGACAATTCACTTGAAATGTGTGAAGAATGTTTCTTGAATGAAAAATGATGCACGATCTTGCAAAGTTTTACGGTTAATCGAAATATCAGAACACATATAAGAACTATCTAAAAAACTCTACACCCAACTCTGATGCCCGCACCTATCTGTGCACACAGTTTCATGAAAGGGACTCTCCTCCTGAGAATTCCCTTCGTGAAAATTTTCTCCTGAGAACCATCCGGAATCCTGTAAAATTTCTGGAATAATTAAATTAATATTTTTAAGAAATTGTTTTTGTTTCTAAATTCAGGTTCTAAAAGTGGATTCAGGATCTTTTAAAATGGTTATGACAAATAAATTTGTGTATAGGTTTGAAATACTTTACTTGAAATTTAGTTCTATGCTAGCTTTTATAGGTGTATAACTCTTAATGCAAAGTTTCCTATGACTACACTTACACCAACTGCTAATGCGAAACTACCTGTCAAAAGTGAAAATACATGTGATAGCACTATAAGGAAGGTTAAATTCAACAAAGACAATTCACTTGAAGTGTGTGAAGAATGTTTCTTGAATGAAAAATGATGCACGAACTTGCAAAGTTTCACGGTTAATCGAAATACCAGAAAACATATAAGAACTATCTAAAAAAATCTACCTAAAACTCTGATGCCTGCACCCATCTGTGCACACAGTTTCATGAGAGGAATTCTCCTCGTGAGAATTCTCTTCGTGAAAATTTTCTCCTGAGAACCATCCGGAATCCTGTAATATTTCTGGAAAAATTAAATTAATATTTTTAAGAAACTGTTTTTGTTTCTAAATTCAGGTTCTAAAAGTGGATTCAGGGTCTCACAAAATTGTAATGAAAAATGAATTAGTGTATAGGATTGAAATATTTTACTTGAAATTTAGTTCTAAGCAAGCGTTTATAGGTGTGAAACTCCTAATGCAAAATTTCCTATGTCTACATTTACACCAACTGCTTTATACCAAACTACCTGTCAAAAGTGAACATACATGTTAAAGTACTATAAGAAACGTAAAATTCAACAAAGACAATTCTCTTGAGGGAGTGTGTGACGAATGTCTCTGGAATCAACAGGGGTACACGAACTTGAGAAATTTTAACTTTTATAGATATATCAGAACGTATAAGAAATGTCTAGAAAGGTTTCCAGAAAACTCTGATGCCTGCACCTGTTCATGCATACAGTTTTGTAAGTGGAACTCTCTTCGAGAATGCAAGATCAGATTGGTATAAGAAGTATTTAACTCAGTTTTCTTGAAATAGTGTTTTTAGCCGTTTCAGCAGCTAATAATGCGTTTTTTCGATATCTCAGAAGTTTTCTTAAGAAATACACAATGTTTTGGTATTGGAAATCTTCTCTTCGAACAATCTTTGTAAACGGACTTTTAGCAAAGTATTTAGGCTTCACTAGCGCTTTTATCTAATGTATTGACTGAAAATTTACTCCTGAGAACAATCCAGAAACCTGTAAAATTTCTGGAAAAAAATTAATATTTTTAAGAAATTGTTTTTGTTTCTAAATTCAGGTTCTAAAAGTGGATTCAGGGTCTCCCAAAATTGTTATGACAAATGAATTTGGGTATAGGATGGAAATATTTTACTTGAAATTTAGTTCTATGCAGGCTTTTATAGGTGTAAATCTCTTAATGCAAAGTTTCCTATGACTACATTTACACCAACTGCTAATGCGAAACTACCTGTCAAAAGTGAAAATACATGTGATAGCACTATAAGAAAGGTTAAATTCAACAAAGACAATTCACTTGAGGAAGTGTGTGAAGAATGTTTTTTGAATGAAAAATGGTGCACGATCTTGCAAAGTTTTACGGTTAATCGAAATATCAGAACACATATAAGAACTATCTAAAAAACTCTACACCCAACTCTGATGCCTGCACCTATCTGTGCACACAGTTTCATGAGAGGAACTCTCCTCGTGAGAATTCTCTTCGTGAAAATTTTCTCTTGAGAACCATCCGGAATCCTGTAAAATTTCTGGAAAAATTCAATTAATATTTTTAAAAAATTATTTTTGTTTCTACATTCAGGTTCTAAAAGTGGATTCAGGGTCTCCCAAAATTGTTATGAAAAATGATTTTGGGTATAGGATGGAAATATTTTACTTGAAATTATGTTCTATGCAGGCTTTTATAGGTGTAAAACTCTTAATGCAAAGTTTCCTATGACTACAATTACACACACTGCTAATGCGAAACTACCTGTCAAAAGTGAAAATACATGTGATAGCACTATAAGGAAGATTAAATTCATCAAAGACAATTCACTTGAAATGTGTGAAGAGTGTTTCTTGAATGAAAAATGATGCGCGATTTTGCAAAGTTTTACGGTTAATCGAAATATCAGAACACATATAAGAACTATCTAAAAAACTCTACACACAACTCTGATGCCTGCACCTATCTGTGCACACAGTTTCATGAAAGGAACTCTCCTTGTGAGAATTCCCTTCGTGAAAATTTTCTCCTGAGAACCATCCGGAAACCTGTAAAATTTCTGGAAAAATTAAATTAATATTTTTAAGAAACTGTTTTTGTTTCTAAATTCAGGTTCTAAAAGTGGATTCAGGGTCTCCCAAAATTGTTATGAAAAATGAATTTGGGTATAGAATGAAAATATTTTACTTGAAATTTAGTTCTAATGCAGGCTTTTATAGGTGTAAAAGTCTTAATGCAAAGTTTCCTATGACTACATTTACACCATCTGCTTTATAACAAACTACCTGTCAAAAGTGAACTTACATGTTAAAGCACTATAAGAAACGTAAAATTCAACAAAGACAATTCTCTTGAGGGAGTGTGTGACGAATGTCTCTGGAATCAACAGGGGTGCACGAACTTGAGAAATTTTAACTTTTATAGATATATCAGAACGTATAAGAAATGTCTAGAAAAGTTTCCAGAAAACTCTGATGCCTGCACCTGTTCATGCATACAGTTTTGTAAGTGGAACTCTCTTCGAGAATGCAAGATCAGATTGGTATCAGAAGTATTTAACTCAGTTTTTTTGAAATAGTGTTTTTAGCCGTTTCAGCAGCTAATAATGCGTTTTTCGATATCTCAGAAGTTTTCTTAAGAAATACACAATGTTTTGGTATTGGAAATCTACTCTTCGGACAATCTTTGTAAACGGACTTTTAGCTAAGGTATTTAGGCTTCACTAAGCGGTTTTATCTAATGTATTGACTGAAAATTTACTCCTGAGAACAGTCCAGAAACCTCTAAAATTTCTCGAAAAGTTAAATTAATATTTTTAAGAAATTGTTTTTGTTTCTAAATACAGGTTCTAAAAGTGGTTTCAGGGTCTCCCAAAATTGTTATGAAAAATGAATTTGGGTATAGGTTGGAAATATTTTACTTGAAATTTAGTTCTATGCAGGCTTTTATAGGTGTAAAACTCTTAATGCAAAGTTTCTTATGACTACATTTACACCAACTGCTAATGCGAAACTACCTGTCAAAAGTGAAAATACATGTGATAGCACTATAAGAAAGGGTAAATTCAACAAAGACAATTCACTTGAGGAAGTGTGTGAAGAATGTTTCTTGAATGAAAAATGGTGCACGATCTTGCAAAGTTTTACGGTTAATCGAAATATCAGAACACATATAAGAACTATCTAAAAAACTCTACACCCAACTCTCATGCCTGCAACTATCTGTGCACACAGTTTCATGAGAGAAACTCTCCTCGTGAGAATTCTCTTCGTGAAAATATTCTCCTGAGAACCATCCGGAATCCTGTAAGTTTCTGGAAAAATTAAATTAATATTTTTAAGAAATTGTTTTTGTTTTTAATTCAGGTTCTAAAAGTGGATTCAGTGTCTCCCAAAATTGTTATGAAAAATGAATTTGGGTATAGGATGGAAATATTTTACTTGAAATTTAGTTCTATGCAGGCTTTTATCGGTGTAAAACTCTTAATGCAGTTTCCTATGACTACGTTTACACCATCTGCTTTATACCAAACTACCTTTCGAAAGTGAAAATACATGTGATAGCACTATAAGGTAGGTTAAATTCAACAAAGACAATTCACTTGAGGAAGTGTGTGAAGAATGTTTCTTGAATGAAAAATGGTGCACGATCTTGCAAAGTTTTACGGTTAATCGAAATATCAGAACACATATAAGAACTATCTAAAAAACTCTACACACAACTCTGATGCCTGCACCTATCTGTGCACACAGTTTCATGAAAGGAACTCTCCTCGTGAGAATTCCCTTCGTGAAAATTTTCTCCTGAGAACCATCCGGAATCCTGTAAAATTTCTGGAAAAATTAAATTAATATTTTTAAGAAACTGTTTTTGTTTCTAAATTCAGGTTCTAAAAGTAGATTCAGGGTCTCCCAAAATTGTTATGAAAAATGGATTTGGGTATAGAATGAAAATATTTTACTTGAAATTTAGTTCTATGAAGGCTTTTATAGGTGTAAAAGTCTTAATGCAAAGTTTCCTATGACTACATTTACACCATCTGCTTTATAACAAACTACCTGTCAAAAGTGAACTTACATGTTAAAGCACTATAAGAAACGTAAAATTCAACAAAGACAATTCTCTTGAGGAACTGTGTGACGAATGTCTCTGGAATCAACAAGGGTGCACGAACTTGAGAAATTTAACTTTTATAGATATATCAGAACGTATAAGAAATGTCTAGAAATGTTTCCAGAAAACTCTGATGCTTGCACCTGTTAATGCATACAGTTTTGTAAGTGGAACTCTCTTCGAGAATGCAAGATCAGATTGGTATAAGAAGTATTTAACTCAGTTTTCTTGAGATAGTGTTTTTAGCCGTTTCAGCAGCTAATAATGCGTTTTTCGATATCTCAGAAGATTTCTTAAGAAATACACAATGTTTTGGTATTGGAAATCTTCTCTTCGAACAATCTTTTTAAACGGACTTTAGCAAAGTATTTAGGCTTCACTAGCGCTTTTATCTAATGTATTGACTGAAAATTTACTCCTGAGAACAATCCGGAAAACTGTAAAATTTCTGGAAAAGTTAAATTAATATTTTAAGAAATTGTTTTTGTTTCTAAATTCAGGTTCTAAAAGTGGATTCAGGGTCTCCCAAAATTGTTATGAAAAATGATTTTGGGGATAGGATGGAAATATTTTACTTGAAATTTAGTTCTATGCAGGCTTTTATAGGTGTGAACTCTTAATGCAAAGTTTCCTATGACTACATTTACACCAACTGCTAATGCGAAACTACCTGTCAAAAGTGAAAATACATGTGATAGCCCTATAAGGAAGGTTAAATTCAACAAAGACAATTCACTTGAAATGTGTGAAGAATGTTTCTTGAATGAAAAATGATGCACGATCTTGCAAAGTTTTACGGTTAATCGAAATATCAGAACACATATAAGAACTATCTAAAAAACTCTACACCCAACTCTGATGCCCGCACCTATCTGTGCACACAGTTTAATGAGAGAACTCTCCTCGTGAGAATTCCCTTCGTGAAAATTTTCTCCTGAGAACCATCCGGAATCCTGTAAAATTTCTGGAATAATTAAATTAATATTTTTAAGAAATTGTTTTTGTTTCTAAATTCAGGTTCTAAAAGTGGATTCAGGGTCTCCCAAAATTGTTATGAAAAATGAATTTGAGTATAGGATGGAAATATTTTACTTGAAATTTAGTTCTATGCAGGCTTTTATAGGTGTAAAACTCTTAATGCAGATTCCTATGACTACATTTACACCATCTGCTTTATACCAAACTACCTGTCGAAAGTGAACTTACATGTTAAAGCACTATAGGAAACGTAAAATTCAACAAAGACAATTCTCTTGAAGTGTGTGACGAATGACTCTGGAATCAAAAAGGGTGCACGAACTTCAGAAATTTTAACTTTTATAGATATATCAGAACGTATCAGAAATGTCTAGAAAGGTTTCCAGAAAACTCTGATGCCTGCACCTGTTTATGCATACAGTTTTTTAAGTGGAACTCTCTTCATGAGTGGAAGATTATATTAGTATAAGAAGTATTTAACTCAGTTTTCTTGAAATAGTGTTTTTAGCGGTTTCAGCAGCTAATAATGCGTTTTTCGATATTTTAGAAGTTTTCTTAATAAATGGACAATGTTTTGGTATTGGAAATCTTCTCTTCGAACAATCATTGTAAACGGACTTTTAGCAACGTATTTAGGCTTCACTAGCGCTTTTATATAATTTCATGACTGAAAATTTTCTCCTGAGAACTATCCAGAATCCTGTAAAATTTCTGGAAAAGTTAAATTAATATATTTAAGAAATTGTTTTTGTTTCTAAATTCAGGATCTAAAAGTGGATTCAGGGTCTCCCAAAATTGTTATGAAAAATGATTTTGGGTATAGGATGGAAATATTTTACTTGAAATTATGTTCTATGCAGGATTTTATAGGTGTAAAACTCTTAATGCAAAGTTTCCTATGACTACATTTACACACACTGCTAATGCGAAACTACCTGTCAAAAGTGAAAATACATGTGATAGCACTATAAGGAAGATTAAATTCATCAAAGACAATTCACTTGAAATGTGTGAAGTGTGTTTCTTGAATGAAAAATGATGCGCGATTTTGCAAAGTTTTACGGTTAATCGAAATATCAGAACACATATAAGAACTATCTAAAAAACTCTACACACAACTCTGATGCCTGCACCTATCTGTGCACACAGTTTCATGAAAGGAACTCTCCTTGTGAGAATTCCCTTCGTGAAAATTTTCTCCTGAGAACCATCCGGAAACCTGTAAAATTTCTGGAAAAATTAAATTAATATTTTTAAGAAACTGTTTTGTTTCTAAATTCAGGTTCTAAAAGTGGATTCAGGGTCTCCCAAAATTGTTATGAAAAATGAATTTGGGTATAGAATGAAAATATTTTACTTGAAATTTAGTTCTATGCAGGCTTTTATAGGTGTAAAAGTCTTAATGCAAAGTTTCCTATGACTACATTTACACCATCTGCTTTATAACAAACTACCTTTCAAAAGTGAACTTACATGTTAAAGCACTATAAGAAACGTAAAATTCAACAAAGACAATTCTCTTGAGGGAGTGTGTGACGAATGTCTCTGGAATCAACAGGGGTGCACGAACTTGAGAAATTTTAACTTTTATAGATATATCAGAACGTATAAGAAATGTCTAGAAAAGTTTCCAGAAAACTCTGATGCCTGCACCTGTTCATGCATACAGTTTTGTAAGTGGAACTCTCTTCGAGAATGCAAGATCAGATTGGTATCAGAAGTATTTAACTCAGTTTTTTTGAAATAGTGTTTTTAGCCGTTTCAGCAGTTAATAATGCGTTTTTCGATATATCAGAAGTTTTCTTAAGAAATACACAATGTTTTGGTATTGGAAATCTTCTCTTCGGACTATCTTTGTAAACGGACTTTTAGCTAAGTATTTAGGCTTCACTAGCGGTTTTATCTAATGTATTGACTGAAAATTTACTCCTGAGAACAGTCCAGAAACCTCTTAAATTTCTGGAAAAGTTAAATTAATATTTTTAAGAAATTGTTTTTGTTTCTAAATACAGGTTCTAAAAGTGGTTTCAGGGTCTCCCAAAATTGTTATGAAAAATGAATTTGGGTATAGGTTGGAAATATTTTACTTGAAATTTAGTTCTATGCAGGCTTTTATAGGTGTAAAACTCTTAATGCAAAGTTTCTTATGACTACATTTACACCAACTGCTAATGCGAAACTACCTGTCAAAAGTGAAAGTACATGTGATAGCACTATAAGAAAGGTTAAATTCAACAAAGACAATTCACTTGAGGAAGTGTGTGAAGAATGTTTCTTGAATGAAAAATGGTGCACGATCTTGCAAAGTTTTACGGTTAATCGAAATATCAGAACACATATAAGAACTATCTAAAAAACTCTACACCCAACTCTGATGCCTGCAACTATCTGTGCACACAGTTTCATGAGAGAAACTCTCCTCGTGAGAATTCTCTTCGTGAAAATTTTCTCCTGAGAACCATCCGGAATCCTGTAAGTTTCTGGAAAAATTAAATTAATATTTTTAAGAAATTGTTTTTGTTTCTAAATTCAGGTTCTACAAGTGGATTCAGGGTCTCCCAAAATTGTTATGAAAAATGAATTTGGGTATAGGATGGAAATATTTTACTTGAAATTTAGTTCTATGCAGGCTTTTATAGGTGTAAAACTCTTAATGCAGTTTCCTATGACTACGTTTACACCATCTGCTTTATACCAAACTACCTTTCGAAAGTGAAAATACATGTGATAGCACTATAAGGTAGGTTAAATTCAACAAAGACAATTCACTTGAGGAAGTGTATGAAGAATGTTTCTTGAATGAAAAATGGTGCACGATCTTGCAAAGTTTTACGGTTAATCGAAATATCAGAACACATATAAGAACTATCTAAAAAACTCTACACACAACTCTGATGCCTGCACCTATCTGTGCACACAGTTTCATGAAAGGAACTCTCCTCGTGAGAATTCCCTTCGTGAAAATTTTCTCCTGAGAACCATCCGGAATCCTGTAAAATTTCTGGAAAAATTAAATTAATATTTTTAAGAAACTGTTTTTGTTTCTAAATTCAGGTTCTAAAAGTGGATTCAGGGTCTCACAAAATTGTAATGAAAAATGAATTTGGGTATAGAATGAAAATATTTTACTTGAAATTTAGTTCTATGCAGGCTTTTATAGGTGTAAAAGTCTTAATTTATAGGATTGAAATATTTTACTTGAAATTTTGTTCTAAGCAAGCGTTTATAGGTGTGAAACTCCTAATGCAAAATTTCCTATGTCTACATTTACACCAACTGCTTTATACCAAACTACCTGTCAAAAGTGACCATACATGTTAAAGTACTATAAGAAACGTAAAATTCAACAAAGACAATTCTCTTGAGGGAGTGTGTGACGAATGTCTCTGGAATCAACAGGGGTACACGAACTTGAGAAATTTTAACTTTTATAGATATATCAGAACGTATAAGAAATGTCTAGAAAGGTTTCCAGAAAACTCTGATGCCTGCACCTGTTCATGCATACAGTTTTGTAAGTGGAACTCTCTTCGAGAATGCAAGATCAGATTGGTATAAGAAGTATTTAACTCAGTTTTCTTGAAATAGTGTTTTTAGCCGTTTCAGCAGCTAATAATGCGTTTTTCGATATCTCAGAAGTTTTCTTAAGAAATACACAATGTTTTGGTATTGGAAATCTTCTCTTCGAACAATCTTTGTAAACGGACTTTTAGCAAAGTATTTAGGCTTCACTAGCGCTTTTATCTAATGTATTGACTGAAAATTTACTCCTGAGAACAATCCAGAAACCTGTAAAATTTCTGGAAAAAAATTAATATTTTTAAGAAATTGTTTTTGTTTCTAAATTCAGGTTCTAAAAGTGGATTCAGGGTCTCCCAAAATTGTTATGACAAATGAATTTGGGTATAGGATGGAAATATTTTACTTGAAATTTAGTTCTATGCAGGCTTTTATAGGTGTAAATCTCTTAATGCAAAGTTTCCTATGACTACATTTACACCAACTGCTAATGCGAAACTACCTGTCAAAAGTGAAAATACATGTGATAGCACTATAAGAAAGGTTAAATTCAACAAAGACAATTCACTTGAGGAAGTGTGTGAAGAATGTTTTTTGAATGAAAAATGGTGCACGATCTTGCAAAGTTTTACGGTTAATCGAAATATCAGAACACATATAAGAACTATCTAAAAAACTCTACACCCAACTCTGATGCCTGCACCTATCTGTGCACACAGTTTCATGAGAGGAACTCTCCTCGTGAGAATTCTCTTCGTGAAAATTTTCTCTTGAGAACCATCCGGAATCCTGTAAAATTTCTGGAAAAATTCAATTAATATTTTTAAAAAATTATTTTTGTTTCTACATTCAGGTTCTAAAAGTGGATTCAGGGTCTCCCAAAATTGTTATGAAAAATGATTTTGGGTATAGGATGGAAATATTTTACTTGAAATTATGTTCTATGCAGGCTTTTATAGGTGTAAAACTCTTAATGCAAAGTTTCCTATGACTACAATTACACACACTGCTAATGCGAAACTACCTGTCAAAAGTGAAAATACATGTGATAGCACTATAAGGAAGATTAAATTCATCAAAGACAATTCACTTGAAATGTGTGAAGAGTGTTTCTTGAATGAAAAATGATGCGCGATTTTGCAAAGTTTTACGGTTAATCGAAATATCAGAACACATATAAGAACTATCTAAAAAACTCTACACACAACTCTGATGCCTGCACCTATCTGTGCACACAGTTTCATGAAAGGAACTCTCCTTGTGAGAATTCCCTTCGTGAAAATTTTCTCCTGAGAACCATCCGGAAACCTGTAAAATTTCTGGAAAAATTAAATTAATATTTTTAAGAAACTGTTTTTGTTTCTAAATTCAGGTTCTAAAAGTGGATTCAGGGTCTCCCAAAATTGTTATGAAAAATGAATTTGGGTATAGAATGAAAATATTTTACTTGAAATTTAGTTCTATGCAGGCTTTTATAGGTGTAAAAGTCTTAATGCAAAGTTTCCTATGACTACATTTACACCATCTGCTTTATAACAAACTACCTGTCAAAAGTGAACTTACATGTTAAAGCACTATAAGAAACGTAAAATTCAACAAAGACAATTCTCTTGAGGGAGTGTGTGACGAATGTCTCTGGAATCAACAGGGGTGCACGAACTTGAGAAATTTTAACTTTTATAGATATATCAGAACGTATAAGAAATGTCTAGAAAAGTTTCCAGAAAACTCTGATGCCTGCACCTGTTCATGCATACAGTTTTGTAAGTGGAACTCTCTTCGAGAATGCAAGATCAGATTGGTATCAGAAGTATTTAACTCAGTTTTTTTGAAATAGTGTTTTTAGCCGTTTCAGCAGCTAATAATGCGTTTTTCGATATCTCAGAAGTTTTCTTAAGAAATACACAATGTTTTGGTATTGGAAATCTACTCTTCGGACAATCTTTGTAAACGGACTTTTAGCTAGGTATTTAGGCTTCACTAGCGGTTTTATCTAATGTATTGACTGAAAATTTACTCCTGAGAACAGTCCAGAAACCTCTAAAATTTCTCGAAAAGTTAAATTAATATTTTTAAGAAATTGTTTTTGTTTCTAAATACAGGTTCTAAAAGTGGTTTCAGGGTCTCCCAAAATTGTTATGAAAAATGAATTTGGGTATAGGTTGGAAATATTTTACTTGAAATTTAGTTCTATGCAGGCTTTTATAGGTGTAAAACTCTTAATGCAAAGTTTCTTATGACTACATTTACACCAACTGCTAATGCGAAACTACCTGTCAAAAGAGAAAATACATGTGATAGCACTATAAGAAAGGGTAAATTCAACAAAGACAATTCACTTGAGGAAGTGTGTGAAGAATGTTTCTTGAATGAAAAATGGTGCACGATCTTGCAAAGTTTTACGTTTAATCGAAATATCAGAACACATATAAAACTATCTAAAAAACTCTACACCCAACTCTCATGCCTGCAACTATCTGTGCACACAGTTTCATGAGAGAAACTCTCCTCGTGAGAATTCTCTTCGTGAAAATATTCTCCTGAGAACCATCCGGAATCCTGTAAGTTTCTGGAAAAATTAAATTAATATTTTTAAGAAATTGTTTTTGTTTTTAATTCAGGTTCTAAAAGTGGATTCAGTGTCTCCCAAAATTGTTATGAAAAATGAATTTGGGTATAGGATGGAAATATTTTACTTGAAATTTAGTTCTATGCAGGCTTTTATCGGTGTAAAACTCTTAATGCAGTTTCCTATGACTACGTTTACACCATCTGCTTTATACCAAACTACCTTTCGAAAGTGAAAATACATGTGATAGCACTATAAGGTAGGTTAAATTCAACAAAGACAATTCACTTGAGGAAGTGTGTGAAGATTGTTTCTTGAATGAAAAATGGTGCACGATCTTGCAAAGTTTTACGGTTAATCGAAATATCAGAACACATATAAGAACTATCTAAAAAACTCTACACACAACTCTGATGCCTGCACCTATCTGTGCACACAGTTTCATGAAAGGAACTCTCCTCGTGAGAATTCCCTTCGTGAAAATTTTCTCCTGAGAACCATCCGGAATCCTGTAAAATTTCTGGAAAAATTAAATTAATATTTTTAAGAAACTGTTTTTGTTTCTAAATTCAGGTTCTAAAAGTAGATTCAGGGTCTCCCAAAATTGTTATGAAAAATGGATTTGGGTATAGAATGAAAATATTTTACTTGAAATTTAGTTCTATGAAGGCTTTTATAGGTGTAAAAGTCTTAATGCAAAGTTTCCTATGACTACATTTACACCATCTGCTTTATAACAAACTACCTGTCAAAAGTGAACTTACATGTTAAAGCACTATAAGAAACGTAAAATTCAACAAAGACAATTCTCTTGAGGAACTGTGTGACGAATGTCTCTGGAATCAACAAGGGTGCACGAACTTGAGAAATTTAACTTTTATAGATATATCAGAACGTATAAGAAATGTCTAGAAATGTTTCCAGAAAACTCTGATGCTTGCACCTGTTAATGCATACAGTTTTGTAAGTGGAACTCTCTTCGAGAATGCAAGATCAGATTGGTATAAGAAGTATTTAACTCAGTTTTCTTGAGATAGTGTTTTTAGCCGTTTCAGCAGCTAATAATGCGTTTTTTCGATATCTCAGAAGATTTCTTAAGAAATACACAATGTTTTGGTATTGGAAATCTTCTCTTCGAACAATCTTTTTAAACGGACTTTAGCAAAGTATTTAGGCTTCACTAGCGCTTTTATCTAATGTATTGACTGAAAATTTACTCCTGAGAACAATCCGGAAAACTGTAAAATTTCTGGAAAAGTTAAATTAATATTTTAAGAAATTGTTTTTGTTTCTAAATTCAGGTTCTAAAAGTGGATTCAGGGTCTCCCAAAATTGTTATGAAAAATGATTTTGGGGATAGGATGGAAATATTTTACTTGAAATTTAGTTCTATGCAGGCTTTTATAGGTGTGACTCTTAATGCAAAGTTTCCTATGACTACATTTACACCAACTGCTAATGCGAAACTACCTGTCAAAAGTGAAAATACATGTGATAGCCCTATAAGGAAGGTTAAATTCAACAAAGACAATTCACTTGAAATGTGTGAAGAATGTTTCTTGAATGAAAAATGATGCACGATCTTGCAAAGTTTTACGGTTAATCGAAATATCAGAACACATATAAGAACTATCTAAAAAACTCTACACCCAACTCTGATGCCCGCACCTATCTGTGCACACAGTTTAATGAGAGAAACTCTCCTCGTGAGAATTCCCTTCGTGAAAATTTTCTCCTGAGAACCATCCGGAATCCTGTAAAATTTCTGGAATAATTAAATTAATATTTTTAAGAAATTGTTTTTGTTTCTAAATTCAGGTTCTAAAAGTGGATTCAGGGTCTCCCAAAATTGTTATGAAAAATGAATTTGAGTATAGGATGGAAATATTTTACTTGAAATTTAGTTCTATGCAGGCTTTTATAGGTGTAAAACTCTTAATGCAGATTCCTATGACTACATTTACACCATCTGCTTTATACCAAACTACCTGTCGAAAGTGAACTTACATGTTAAAGCACTATAGGAAACGTAAAATTCAACAAAGACAATTCTCTTGAAGTGTGTGACGAATGACTCTGGAATCAAAAAGGGTGCACGAACTTCAGAAATTTTAACTTTTATAGATATATCAGAACGTATCAGAAATGTCTAGAAAGGTTTCCAGAAAACTCTGATGCCTGCACCTGTTTATGCATACAGTTTTTTAAGTGGAACTCTCTTCATGAGTGGAAGATTATATTAGTATAAGAAGTATTTAACTCAGTTTTCTTGAAATAGTGTTTTTAGCGGTTTCAGCAGCTAATAATGCGTTTTTCGATATTTTAGAAGTTTTCTTAATAAATGGACAATGTTTTGGTATTGGAAATCTTCTCTTCGAACAATCATTGTAAACGGACTTTTAGCAACGTATTTAGGCTTCACTAGCGCTTTTATATAATTTCATGACTGAAAATTTTCTCCTGAGAACTATCCAGAATCCTGTAAAATTTCTGGAAAAGTTAAATTAATATATTTAAGAAATTGTTTTTGTTTCTAAATTCAGGATCTAAAAGTGGATTCAGGGTCTCCCAAAATTGTTATGAAAAATGATTTTGGGTATAGGATGGAAATATTTTACTTGAAATTATGTTCTATGCAGGATTTTATAGGTGTAAAACTCTTAATGCAAAGTTTCCTATGACTACATTTACACACACTGCTAATGCGAAACTACCTGTCAAAAGTGAAAATACATGTGATAGCACTATAAGGAAGATTAAATTCATCAAAGACAATTCACTTGAAATGTGTGAAGTGTGTTTCTTGAATGAAAAATGATGCGCGATTTTGCAAAGTTTTACGGTTAATCGAAATATCAGAACACATATAAGAACTATCTAAAAAACTCTACACACAACTCTGATGCCTGCACCTATCTGTGCACACAGTTTCATGAAAGGAACTCTCCTTGTGAGAATTCCCTTCGTGAAAATTTTCTCCTGAGAACCATCCGGAAACCTGTAAAATTTCTGGAAAAATTAAATTAATATTTTTAAGAAACTGTTTTTGTTTCTAAATTCAGGTTCTAAAAGTGGATTCAGGGTCTCCCAAAATTGTTATGAAAAATGAATTTGGGTATAGAATGAAAATATTTTACTTGAAATTTAGTTCTATGCAGGCTTTTATAGGTGTAAAAGTCTTAATGCAAAGTTTCCTATGACTACATTTACACCATCTGCTTTATAACAAACTACCTGTCAAAAGTGAACTTACATGTTAAAGCACTATAAGAAACGTAAAATTCAACAAAGACAATTCTCTTGAGGGAGTGTGTGACGAATGTCTCTGGAATCAACAGGGGTGCACGAACTTGAGAAATTTTAACTTTTATAGATATATCAGAACGTATAAGAAATGTCTAGAAAAGTTTCCAGAAAACTCTGATGCCTGCACCTGTTCATGCATACAGTTTTGTAAGTGGAACTCTCTTCGAGAATGCAAGATCAGATTGGTATCAGAAGTATTTAACTCAGTTTTTTTGAAATAGTGTTTTTAGCCGTTTCAGCAGTTAATAATGCGTTTTTCGATATCTCAGAAGTTTTCTTAAGAAATACACAATGTTTTGGTATTGGAAATCTTCTCTTCGGACTATCTTTGTAAACGGACTTTTAGCTAAGTATTTAGGCTTCACTAGCGGTTTTATCTAATGTATTGACTGAAAATTTACTCCTGAGAACAGTCCAGAAACCTCTTAAATTTCTGGAAAAGTTAAATTAATATTTTTAAGAAATTGTTTTTGTTTCTAAATACAGGTTCTAAAAGTGGTTTCAGGGTCTCCCAAAATTGTTATGAAAAATGAATTTGGGTATAGGTTGGAAATATTTTACTTGAAATTTAGTTCTATGCAGGCTTTTATAGGTGTAAAACTCTTAATGCAAAGTTTCTTATGACTACATTTACACCAACTGCTAATGCGAAACTACCTGTCAAAAGTGAAAGTACATGTGATAGCACTATAAGAAAGGTTAAATTCAACAAAGACAATTCACTTGAGGAAGTGTGTGAAGAATGTTTCTTGAATGAAAAATGGTGCACGATCTTGCAAAGTTTTACGGTTAATCGAAATATCAGAACACATATAAGAACTATCTAAAAAACTCTACACCCAACTCTGATGCCTGCAACTATCTGTGCACACAGTTTCATGAGAGAAACTCTCCTCGTGAGAATTCTCTTCGTGAAAATTTTCTCCTGAGAACCATCCGGAATCCTGTAAGTTTCTGGAAAAATTAAATTAATATTTTTAAGAAATTGTATTTGTTTCTAAATTCAGGTTCTACAAGTGGATTCAGGGTCTCCCAAAATTGTTATGAAATATGAATTTGGGTATAGGATGGAAATATTTTACTTGAAATTTAGTTCTATGCAGGCTTTTATAGGTGTAAAACTCTTAATGCAGTTTCCTATGACTACGTTTACACCATCTGCTTTATACCAAACTACCTTTCGAAAGTGAAAATACATGTGATAGCACTATAAGGTAGGTTAAATTCAACAAAGACAATTCACTTGAGGAAATGTGTGAAGAATGTTTCTTGAATGAAAAATGGTGCACGATCTTGCAAAGTTTTACGGTTAATCGAAATATCAGAACACATATAGGAACTATCTAAAAAACTCTACACACAACTCTGATGCCTGCACCTATCTGTGCACACAGTTTCATGAAAGGAACTCTCCTCGTGAGAATTCCCTTCGTGAAAATTTTCTCCTGAGAACCATCCGGAATCCTGTAAAATTTCTGGAAAAATTAAATTAATATTTTTAAGAAACTGTTTTTGTTTCTAAATTCAGGTTCTAAAAGTAGATTCAGGGTCTCCCAAAATTGTTATGAAAAATGGATTTGGGTATAGAATGAAAATATTTTACTTGAAATTTAGTTCTATGAAGGCTTTTATAGGTGTAAAAGTCTTAATGCAAAGTTTCCTATGACTACATTTACACCATCTGCTTTATAACAAACTACCTGTCAAAAGTGAACTTACATGTTAAAGCACTATAAGAAACGTAAAATTCAACAAAGACAATTCTCTTGAGGAACTGTGTGACGAATGTCTCTGGAATCAACAAGGGTGCACGAACTTGAGAAATTTAACTTTTATAGATATATCAGAACGTATAAGAAATGTCTAGAAATGTTTCCAGAAAACTCTGATGCCTGCACCTGTTAATGCATACAGTTTTGTAAGTGGAACTCTCTTCGAGAATGCAAGATCAGATTGGTATAAGAAGTATTTAACTCAGTTTTCTTGAGATAGTGTTTTTAGCCGTTTCAGCAGCTAATAATGCGTTTTTCGATATCTCAGAAGATTTCTTAAGAAATACACAATGTTTTGGTATTGGAAATCTTCTCTTCGAACAATCTTTTTAAACGGACTTTAGCAAAGTATTTAGGCTTCACTAGCGCTTTTATCTAATGTATTGACTGAAAATTTACTCCTGAGAACAATCCGGAAAACTGTAAAATTTCTGGAAAAGTTAAATTAATATTTTAAGAAATTGTTTTTGTTTCTAAATTCAGGTTCTAAAAGTGGATTCAGGGTCTCCCAAAATTGTTATGAAAAATGATTTTGGGGATAGGATGGAAATATTTTACTTGAAATTTAGTTCTATGCAGGCTTTTATAGGTGTGACTCTTAATGCAAAGTTTCCTATGACTACATTTACACCAACTGCTAATGCGAAACTACCTGTCAAAAGTGAAAATACATGTGATAGCCCTATAAGGAAGGTTAAATTCAACAAAGACAATTCACTTGAAATGTGTGAAGAATGTTTCTTGAATGAAAAATGGTGCACGATCGTGCAAAGTTTTACGGTTAATCGAAATATCAGAACACATATAAGAACTATCTAAAAAACTCTACACCCAACTCTGATGCCCGCACCTATCTGTGCACACAGTTTCATGAGAGAAACTCTCCTCGTGAGAATTCCCTTCGTGAAAATTTTCTCCTGAGAACCATCCGGAATCCTGTAAAATTTCTGGAATAATTAAATTAATATTTTTAAGAAATTGTTTTTGTTTCTAAATTCAGGTTCTAAAAGTGGATTCAGGGTCTCCCAAAATTGTTATGAAAAATGAATTTGAGTATAGGACGGAAATATTTTACTTGAAATTTAGTTCTATGCAGGCTTTTATAGGTGTAAAACTCTTAATGCAGATTCCTATGACTACATTTAGACCATCTGCTTTATACCAAACTACCTGTCGAAAGTGAACTTACATGTTAAAGCACTATAGGAAACGTAAAATTCAACAAAGACAATTCTCTTGAAGTGTGTGACGAATGACTCTGGAATTAAAAAGGGTGCACGAACTTCAGAAATTTTAACTTTTATAGATATATCAGAACGTATCAGAAATGTCTAGAAAGGTTTCCAGAAAACTCTGATGCCTGCACCTGTTTATGCATACAGTTTTTTAAGTGGAACTCTCTTCATGAGTGAAAGATTATATTAGTAAAAGAAGTATTTAACTCAGTTTTCTTGAAATAGTGTTTTTAGCGGTTTCAGCAGCTAATAATGCGTTTTTCGATATTTTAGAAGTTTTCTTAATAAATGGACAATGTTTTGGTATTGGAAATCTTCTCTTCGAACAATCATTGTAAACGGACTTTTAGCAACGTATTTAGGCTTCACTAGCGCTTTTATCTAATTTCATGACTGAAAATTTTCTCCTGAGAACTATCCAGAATCCTGTAAAATTTCTGGAAAAGTTAAATTAATATATTTAAGAAATTGTTTTTGTTTCTAAATTCAGGATCTAAAAGTGGATTCAGGGTCTCCCAAAATTGTTATGAAAAATGAATTTGGGTATAGGATGGAAATATTTTACTTGAAATTTCGTTCTATACAGTCTTTTATAGGTGTAAAACTCTTAATTCAAAGTTTCCTATGACTACATTTACACCAACTGCTTTATACCAAACTACCTGTCAAAAGTGAAAATACATGTGATAGCACTATAAGAAAGGTTAAATTCAACAAAGACAATTCATTTGAAGTGTGTGAAGAATGTTTCTCGAATGAAAAATTATGCACAATCTTGCATAGTTTTACGGTTAACCGAAATATCAGAACACATATAAGAACTATCTAAAAAACTCTACACACAACTCTGATGCCTTCACCTATCTGTGCACACAGATTCATGAGAGGAACTCTCCTCGTGAGAATTCTCTTCGTGAAAATTTTCTCCTGAGAACCATCCGGAATTGTGTAAAATTTCTGGAAAAAATAAATTAATATTTTTAAGAAACTGTTTTTGTTTCTAAATTCAGGATCTAAAAGTGGATTCAGGATCTTTTAAAACGGTTATGACAAATGAATTTGTGTATAGGTTTGAAATACTTTACTTGAAATTTAGTTCTATGCTAGCTTTTAGAGGTGTTAAACTCTTATTGCAAAGTTTCCTATGACTACACTTACACCTACTGCTTTACACCAAACTAAATGTCATAAGTGAACATCTGTGTGAAAGCACTATAAGAAACGTAAAATTCAACAAAGACAATTCTCTTGAGGCAGTGTGTGACGAATGTTTCTGAAATCAACAATGGTGCACGAACTTGAGAAATTTTAACTTTTATAGATATATCAGAACGTATAAGAAATGTCTAAAAAGGTTTACAGACTAATCTGATGCCTCCACTGTTTATGCATACAGTTTCATAAGTGGAACTCACTTCATGAGGGCATGATCACATTAATAAAAGAAGTATTTAACTCAGTTTTCTTGAAATAGTGTTGTTAGCCGTTTCAGCAGCAAATAATGCGTTTTTCGATATCTCAGAAGTTTTCTTAATAAATGGAAAATGTTTTGGTATTGGAAATCTTCTCTTCGAACAATCATTGTAAACGGACTTTTAGCAAAGTATTTAGGCTTCACTAGAGCTTTTATCTAATGTATTTACTGAAAATTTACTCCTGAGAACAATCCAGAAACCTGTAATATTTCTGGAAAAGTTAAATTAATATCTTTAAGAAATTGTTTTTGTTTCTAAATTCAGGTTCAAAAAGTGGATTCAGGGTCTCCAAAAATTGTTATGAAAAATGAATTTGGGTATAGGATGGAAATATTTTACTTGAAATTTAGTTCTATGCAAGCTTTTATAGGTGTAAAACTCTTAATGCAAAGTTTCGTATGAATTCATTTACACCAACTGCTAATCCGAAACTACCCGTCAAAAGTGAAAATACATGTGATTGCACTATAAGAAAGGTTAAATTTAACAAAGACCATTCACTTGAGGAAGTGTGTGAAGAATTTTTCTTGAATGAAAAATGGTGCACGATCTTGCAAAGTTTTACGGTTAATCGAAATATCAGAACACGTATAAGAACTATCTAAAAAACTCTACACACAACACTGATGCCTGCACCTATCTCTGCACACAGTATCATGAGGGGAACTCTCCTCGTGAGAATTCTCTTCGTGAAAATTTTCTCCTGAGAACCATCCGGAATTCTGTAAAATTTCTGGAAAAATTAAATTAATATTTTTGAGAAATTGTTTTTGTTTCTAAATTCAGGTTCTAAAAGTGGATTCAGGGTCTCCCAAAATTGAAATGAAAAATGAATTTGGGTATAGGATGGAAATATTTTACTTGAAATTTAGTTCTATGCAGGCTTTTATAGGTGTAAAAATCTTATTGCAAAGTTTCCTATGACTACATATACACCAACTGCTTTATACCAAACTACCTGTTAAAAGTGAAAATACATGTGATAGCACTATAAGAAAGGTTAAATTCAACAAAGACAATTCACTTGAGGAAGTGTATAAAGAATGTTTCTAGAATCAAAAATGGTGCACGATGTTGAAAGGTTACCGTTAATCGAAAAATCAGAACACATATAAGAACTATCTAAAAAACTCTACACACAACTCTGATGCCTGCACCGATCTATGCACACAGTTTCATGAGAGGAACTCTCTTCGTGAGAATTCTCTTCATGAAAATTTTCTCCTGAGAACCATCCGGAATCCTGTAAAATTTCTGGAAAAATTAATTAATATTTTTAAGCAACTGTATTTGTTTCTAAATTCAGGATCTAAAAGTGGAATCAGGATCTTTTAAAATGGTTATGACAAATGAATTTGTGTATAGGTTTGAAATACTTTACTTGAAATGTAGTTCTATGCTAGCTTTTATAGCTGTAAAACTCTTAATGCAAAGTTTCCTATGACTACACTTACAGCAACTGCTTTACACCAAACTAAATGTCAAAAGTGAACATTTATGTGAAAGCACTATAAGAAACGTAAAATTCAACAAAGAGAATTCTCTTGAGGAACTGTGTGACGAAAATCTCTGGAATCAACAAGGGTGCACGAACTTGAGAAATTTTAACTTTTATAGATTAATCAGAACGTATAAGAAATGTGTAAAAAGGTTTAGAGACAACTCTGATGCCTGCACCTGCTTATGCATACACTTTTATAAGTGGAACTCTCTTCATGAGTGGAAGATCACATTAGTAAAAGAAGTGTTTAACTCAGTTTTCTTGAAATCGTGTTTTTACCGGTTTCAGCAGCTAATAATGCGTATTTCGATATTTCAGAAGTTTTCTTAATAAATGGACAATGTTTTGGTATTGGAAATCTACTTTTCAAACAATCATCGTAAACGGACTTTTAGCAAAGTATTTTGCATTCACTAGCGCTTTATCTAATGTCATGTCTGAAATTTTTCTCGTAAGAACAATACAGAAACCTGTAAAAATTCTGGAAAAATTAAATTAATTTTTGTAAGACATGGTTTTGTGTCTAAATTCAGGACCTAAAAGTGGATTCAGGATCGTTGAAAATGGTTATGACAAATGAATTTGTGTATAGGAATGAAAAATTTTACTTGATATTTAGTTCTATGCAGGCTTTTATAGGTGTAAAACTCTTAATGCAAAGTTTCCTATGACTACATTTACACCAATTGCTTTATACCAAACTACCTGTCAAAAGTGAACATACATGTAAAAGCACTATAAGAAACATAAATTTCAACAAAGACTATTCTCTTAAGCAAATGTGTGACGCATGTTTCTGGAATCAACAATGGTGCATGATCTCGAGAAATTTTAAAGTTCATCGAAAGATGAGAACACGTAGAGGAAATGTCTAAAAAATTTACAGACAACCCTGATGCCTGCACCTATATTTGCACCCAGGTTCATGAGTGGAACTCTCTTTGTGAGAGCAAGATCAGATTGGTAAAAGAAGTATTGATCTCAGTTTTCTTGAAATAGTGTTTTTAGACGTTTCAGCAAATTATAATGCGTTTTTGGATATCTCAGAAATTTTCTTAATAAATGCACAAATCTTTGGAATTGGAAATTATCTCTTCGAACAATCATTGTAATCGGACTTTTAGCAAAGTATTTAGGCGTCACTAGCGAGACCAGATCGCAGAGACCTCTAAAAATTCTGGAAAAATAAAATAAAATTTTAATAATATTGTGTTTATTTTTAATGTCAGGCCCTGAATGTGGGTTTAGGATCTGACAGAATGTTTATAAAAAATGAATTTATTTTAAAGGTCTTAAATTTTAACTTGAAAATATTTTTTATGTAGGCTTTTGTAGGTATTAAATTTTTAACACAAAGTACCCAATGTCTACTCATACACCAACTGCGTTGTTACAAACTACCTGTCAGGACTGAACATCGGCGTGAAACCACTATTGGAATTAATGTTTACCAACACGTACAGTAGAAAGACTCTTACCCAAGCATACACGTGCTGTATCCCGTCGTGAATGATAATTAAGGCGCGCTATATAGCGCGCATCAGTGCGCATCCATGTGGCTGCGACACCCGGGAAAATTAGTTCTCGGTCATATTTTGGCGGAGGAATACCACAGCACAAAGAAGGGCAAGCACACGTGGCGGGCAGCGGGCAAGTGAAGGTAGAGCAAGCGAGTAACATCGTCGTAGGTATTGTGGTAACTCTGTACAATGTTCTTTACGACCGGCTGTGTCCCTGGATGTTCCTGGTTTACGGTTTCTAGGTGAATGCTGAATGAAGACTGCTTTGTTTCTAGTTCGCTGTCGTGACATGAGGCAGGACTTCGCTTGTTTCTGGTACGGAGTGGTTTCGGCAGGCTCGCTCCGTAACCACGCCGCATTACAGCGTGTAGTAAGGGCAAGCGCTTGTTCTTGGCCGCCAGCTTTCGGATCAGCACTTTTACCCCGCCTGGATCGCCTTGCGGTTTACAGACGCAGCTACATATCGCCCAGGCCACGCCGCCGTTTGCTCTGGCTACTCTAATAACGCCGCCACGCAGGGATTTTCGGGTACGGTTGCTGCCTTCACACTTCGCCGGATAGCGTTGTCGCCTCCGTGGGAAACACCTTTGGAAGCAACATCGCCCATTCGATTACGATACTTGTAAACGGCTGCAAACCGCCGGGTTTTTCTAAGTGTATTGTAAGTGGTAAAATAAATTGTTGTTTTATAGAGATCGTTTCATTCTGATACACAACTAATAAGTTACACTAAATAATTTATCGAATGTCATGGTTGGATATTATCTTGTGAGAGCAATCATTTACACCTATAAAAAATTTAAAAAAATTAAATTTAATTTTATCAAAAATTGTGTTACGCTTATATCTAATGTCACGACTGAAAATTTTCTCCTGAGAACAATCCAGAAACCTGTAAAAATTCTGGAAAAATTAAATAAAATTTTTGAAGAAGTTGTTTTTGTTTCTAAGTTCAGGATCTAAAAGTGGGTTAAGGATCATTCAAAACAGTTATGACAAATGAATTTGTGTACAGGATTGAAATATTTTATTTGAAATTAATTTCTATGCAGGCTTTTATAGGTGTAAAACTCTTGATGCAAAGTTTCCTATGACTACACTTACACCAACTGCTTTTAACCAAACTACCTGTCAAAAGTGTACATCCATGTGAAAGCACTATAAGAAACGTAAAATTAAACAAAGACAATTCTCTTGAGGCAGTGTGTGACGAATGTTTCTGAAATCAACAATGGTGCACGAACTTGAGAAATTTTAACTTTTATAGATATATCAGAACGTATAAGAAATGTCTAAAAAGGTTTACAGACTAATCTGATGCCTCCACTGTTTATGCATACAGTTTCATAAGTGGAACTCACTTCATGAGTGCATGATCACATTAGTAAAAGAAGTATTTGACTCAGTTTTCTTGAAATAGTGTTTTTGGCCATTTCAGCAGCTAATAATGCGTTTTTCGATATCTCAGAAGTTTTCTTAATAAATGCACAATGTTTAGGTATTGGAAATCTTCTCTTTAAACAATTATTGTAAACAAACTTTTAGCAAAGTATTTAGGCTTCACTAGCGCTTTTATGTAATGTATTGACTGAAAATTTTCTCCTGAGAACAATCCAGAAACCTGTAAAATTTCTGGAAAAAAAATTTAATTTTTTTAAGAAATTGTTTTTGTTTCTAAATTCAGGCTCTAAAAGTGAATTCAGGATCTTTAAAAATGGTTATGACAAATGAATTTGTGTATAGGATTGTAATATTTTGCTTGAAATTAGTTCTATGCAGGCTTTTATAGGTGTAAACCTCTTAATGCAAAGTTTCCTATGACTACACTACACCAACTGCTTTTAACCAAACTACCTGTCAAAAGTGAACATCCATGTGAAAGCACTATAAGAAACGTAAAATTCAACAAAGACAATTCTCTTGAGGCAGTGTGTGACGAATGTTTCTGGATTCAACTACGGTGCACGAACTTGAGAAATTTTAACTTTTATAGATATATCAGAACGTATAAGAAATGTCTAAAAAGGTATACAGACAACTCTGATGCCTCCTCTGTTTATGCATACAGTTTCATAAGTGGAACTCACTTCATGAGGGCATGATCACATTAGTAAAAGAAGTATTTGACTCAGTTTTCATGAAATAGTGTTTTTGGCCGTTTTAGCAGCTAATAATGCGTTTTTCGATATCTCAGAAGTTTTCTTAATAAATGCACGTGTTTTGGTATTGGAAATCTTCTCTCCGAACAATCATTGTGAACGGACTTTTAGGAAAGAATTTAGCATTCAATAGCGCTTTATCTAATGTCATGACTGAAATTTTTCTCCTGAGAACAATCCAGAAACCTGTAAAAATTCTGGAAAATTAAATTAATTTTTTAAAGAAATTGTTTTTGTTTCTAAATTCAGGCTGTGAAAGTGGATTCAGGATCTTTCAAAATGGTTATGACAAATGAATTAGTGTATAGGATTGTAATATTTTACTTGAAATTTAGTTCTAAGCAAGCCCTTATAGGTGTAAAACTCCTAAGGCAAAGTTTCCTATGTCTACATTTACACCAACTGCTTTATACCAAACTACCGGTCAAAAGTGAACTTACATGTTAAAGCACTATAAGAAACGTAAAATTCAACAAAGACAATTCTCTTGAGGAAGTGTGTGACGAATGTCTCTGGAATCAACAAGGGTGCACGAACTTCAGAAATTTTAACTTTTATAGATATATCAGAACGTATAAGAAATGTGTAGAAAGGTTTACTGAAAACTCTGATGCCTGCACCTGCTTATGCATTCAGTTTTATAAGTGGAACTCTCTTCATGAGTATAACATCACATAGGTAAAAGAAGTATTTAACTCAGTTTTCTTGAAATAGTGTTTTTAGCGGTTTCATTAGCTAATAATGCGTTTTTCGATATTTCAGAAGTTTTCTTAATAAATGGACAATGTTTTGGTATTGGAAATCTTCTCTTCGAACAATCATCGTAAACGGACTTTTAGCAACGTATTCAGCATTCACTAGCGCTTTATCTAATGTCATGACTGAAATTTTTCTCCTGGGAACAATCCAGAAACCTGTAAAAATTCTGGAAAAATTAAATTAATTTTTTTTAGTAATTGTTTTTGTTTCTAAATTCAGGTTCTAAAAGTGGATTCAGGGTCTCCCAAAATTATGAAAAATGAATTTGGGTATAGGATGGAAATATTTTACTTGAAATTTAGTTCTATGCAGGCTTTTATAGGTGTAAAATTCTTAATGCAAAGTTTCCTATGACTACATTTACTTTAAACCAAAACTACCTGCTTTAAACCAAACTACCTGTCAAAAGTGAAAATACATGTGATAGCACTATAAGGAAGGTAAAATTCAACAATGACAATTCACTTGAAGTGTGTGAAGAATGTTTCTTGAATGAAAAATGATGCACGATCTTGCAAAGTTTTACGGTTAATCGAAATATCAGAACATATATAAGAACTATCTAAAAATCTCTACACACAACTCTGATGCCTGCACATATCTGTGCACACAGTTTCATGAAAGGAACTCTCCTCGTGAGAATTCCCTTCGTGAAAATTTTCTCCTTAGAACCATCCGGAATCCTGTAAAATTTCTGGAAAAATTAAATTAATATTTTTAAGAAACTGTTTTTGTTTCTAAATTCAGGTTCTAAAAGTGGATTCAGGGTCTCCCAAAATTGTTATGAAAAATGAATTAGGGTATAGGATAAAAATATTTTACTTGAAATTTAGTTCTATGCAGGCTTTTATAGGTGTAAAACTCTTAATGCAAAGTTTCCTATGACTACATTTACACCATCTGCTTTATAACAAACTACCTGTCAAAAGTGAACTTACATGTTAAAGCACTATAGGAAACGTAAAATTCAACAAAGACAATTCTCTTGAAGTGTGTGACGAATGACTCTGGAATCAACAAGGGTGCACGAACTTGAGAAATTTTAACTTTTATAGATATATCAGAACGTATCAGAAATGTCTAGAAAGGTTTCCAGAAAACTCTGATGCCTGCACCTGTTTATGCATACAGTTTTTCAAGTGGAACTCTCTTCATGAGTGGAAGATTATATTAGTAAAAGAAGTATTTAACTCAGTTTTCTTGGAATAGTGTTTTTAGCGGTTTCAGCAGCTAATAATGCGTTTTTCGATATTTTAGAAGTTTTCTTAATAAATGGACAATGTTTTGGTATTGGAAATCCTCTCTTCGAACAATCATTGTAAACGGACTTTTAGCAAAGTATTTAGCATTCACTAGTGCTTTATCTAATGTGATAAGTGAAATTTTTCTCCTGAGAACAATCCAGAAACCTGTAAAAATTCTGGAAAAATTAAATTAATTTTTTTAAGAAATTGTTTTTGTTTCTAAATTCAGGCTGTAAAAGTGGATTCAGGATCTTACAAAATGGTTATGACAAATGAATTAGTGTATAGGATTGAAATATTTTACTTGAAATTTAGTTCTAAGCAAGCTTTTATAGATGTAAAATCCTAATGCAAATTTCCTATGTCTACATTTACACCAACTGCTTTATACCACACTACCTGTCAAAAGTGAACATACATGTTAAAGCACTATAAGAAACGTAAAATTCAACAAAGACAATTCTCTTGAGGAACTGTGTGACGAATGTCTCTGGAATCAACAAGGGTGCACGAACTTGAGAAATTTCACTTTTATAGATATATCAGAACGTATAAGAAATGTCTAGAAAGGTTTCCAGAAAACTCTGATGCCTGCTCCTGTTCATGCATACAGTTTTGTAAGTGGAACTCTCTTCGAAAATGCAAGATCAGATTGGTATAAGAAGTATTTAACTCAGTTTTCTTGAGATAGTGTTTTTAGCCGTTTCAGCAGCTAATAATGCGTTTTTCGATATCTCAGAAGATTTCTTAAGAAATACACAATGTTTTGGTATTGGAAATCTTCTCTTCGAACAATCTTTTTAAACGGACTTTTAGCAAAGTATTTAGGCTTCACTTGCGCTTTTATCTAATGTATTGACTGAAAATTTTCTCATGAGAACAATCCAGAAACCTGTAAAATTTCTGGAAAAGTTAAATTAATATTTTTAAGAAATTGTTTTGTTTCTAAATACAGGTTCTAAAAGTGGTTTCAGGGTCTCCCAAAATTGTTATGAAAAATGAATTTGGGTATAGGATGGAAATATTTTACTTGAAATTTAGTTCTATGCCGGCTTTTATAGGTGTAAAACTCTTAATGCACTTTCCTATGACTCCATTTACACCATCTGCTTTATACCAAACTACCTGTCGAAAGTGAAAATACATGTGATAGCACTATAAGGTAGGTTAAATTCAACAAAGACAATTCACTTGAGGAAGTGTGTGAAGAATGTTTCTTGAATGAAAAATGGTGCACGATCTTGCAAAGTTTTACGGTTAATCGAAATATCAGAACACATATAAGAACTATCTAAAAAACTCTACACACTACTCTGATGCCTGCACCTATCTGTGCACACAGTTTCATGAGAGAAACTCTCCTCGGTGAGAATTCTCTTCGTGAAAATTTTCTCCTGAGAACCATCCGGAATCATGTAAAATTTCTGGAAAAATTAAATTAATGTTTTTAAGAAACTAGTTTTTGTTTCTAAATTCAGGTTCTAGAAGTGGATTCAGGGTCTCCCAAAATTGTTATGAAAAATGAATTTGGTTATAGGATGAAATATTTTACTTGAAATTTAGTACTATGCAGGCTTTTAAGGTTTCCAGAAAACTCTGATGCCTGCACCTGTTCATGCATACAGTTTTGTAAGTGGGACTCTCTTCGAGAATGCAAGATCAGATTGGTATAAGAAGTAATAAACTCAGTTTCTTGAAATAGTGTTTTTAGCTGTTTCAGCAGCTAATAATGCGTTTTTCGATATCTCAGAAGTTTTCTTAATAAATGCACAATGTTTTGGTATTGGAAATCTTCTCTTCGAACAATCTTTGTAAACGGACTTGTAGCAAAGTATTTAGGCTTCACTAGCGCTTTTATCTAATGTATTGACTGAAAATTTACTTCTGAGAACAATCCAGAAACCTGTAAAATTTCTGGAAAAGTTAAATTAATATTTTTAAGAAATTGTTTTTGTTTCTAAATTCAGGTTCTAAAAGTGGATTCAGGGTTTCCCAAAATTGTTACGAAAAATGAATTTGGACATAGAATGGAAATATTTTACTTGAAATTTAGTTTTATGTAGGCTTTTATAGGTGTAAAACTCTTAATGCAAAGTTTCCTATGACTACATCTACACCATCTGCTTTATACCAAACTACCTGTCAAAAGTGCAAATACATGTGAGGGCACTATAAGGAAGGTTAAATTCAACAAAGACAATTCACGTGAAGTGTGTGTAGAATGTTTCTTTAATGAAAAATGATGCACGGACTTGCAAAATTTTACGGTTATTCGAAATATCAGAAAACATATAAGAACTATCTAAAAAACTCTACACAAATCTCTGATGCCAGCACCTATCTGTGCACACAGTTTCATGAGAGGAACTCTTCTCGTGAGAATTCTCTTCGTGAAAATTTTCTCCTGAGAACCATCCGGAATCCTGTAAAATTTCTGGAAAAATTAAATTAATATTTTTAAGAAACTGTTTTTGTTTCTAAATTCAGGAGTTAAAAGTGGATTCAGGATCTTTTAAAATGGTTATGACAAATGAATTTGTGTATAGGTTTGAAATACTTTACTTGAAATTTAGTTCTATGCTAGCTTTTATTGGTGTAAAACTCTTAATGCAAAGTTTCCTAAAACTACACTTATACCAACTGCTTTACACCAAACTAAATGTCAAAAGTGAACATCTATGTGAAAGCACTATAAGAAACGTAAAATTCAACAAAGAACTCTTGAGGAACTGTGTGACGAATGTCTCTGGAATAAACAAAGGTGCACGAACTTGAGAATTTTTAACTTTTATAGATATATCAGAACGTATAAGAAATGTCTAGAAAGGTTTACTGAAAACTCTGATGACTGCACCTGCTTATGCATACAGTTTTATAAGTGGAACTCTCTTAATGAATGGAAGATCACATTAGTAAAAAAGTATTTAACTCAGTTTTCATGAAATAGTGTTTTTAGCGGTTTCAGCAGCTAATAATGCGTTTTTTGATATTTCAGAATTTTTCTTAATAAATGGACAATGTTTTGGTATTGGAAATCTTCTCTTTGAACAATCATTGAAAACGGACTTTTAGCAAAGTATTTAGCATTCACTAGCGCTTTATCTAATGTCATGACTAAAATTTTTCTCCTGAAAACAATCCAGAGACCTGTAAAAATTCCGGAAAAATTAAATTAATTTTTTTAAGAAATTGTTTTTGTTTCTAAATTCAGGCTGTAAATGTAGATTCAGGATCTTTCAAAATGGTTATAACAAATGAATTAGTGTATAGGATTGAAATATTTTACTTTAAATTTAGTTCTAAGCAAGCTTCTATAGGTGTAAATCTGTTAATGTAATGTTTCCTATGACCACATTTACAGCAACTGCTTTATACGAAACTACCTGTCAAAAGTGAACATACATGTTAAAGCACTATAAGAAACGTAAATTTCAACAAAGACTATTCTCTTGAGCAAGTGTGTGACGCATGTTTCTGGAATCAACAATCGTGCATGATCTCGAGAAATTTTAAAGTTCATCGAAAGATCAGAACACGTAGAGGAAATGTCTAAAAAAGTTTACACACAACTCAGATGCCTGCACTTATATTTGCACCCAGGTTCATGAGTGGAACTCTCTTCGTGAGAGCAAGATCAGATTGGTAAAAGAAGTATTGATCTCAGTTTTCGTGAAATAGTGTTTTTAGACGTTTCAGCAAATTATAATGCGTTTTTGGATATCTCAGAAATTTTCTTAATCTTTGGTATTGGAAATCATCTCTTCGAACAATCATTGTAAACGGACTTTTAGCAAAGTATTTAGGCGTCACTAGCGATTTTATCTAATGTCATGCCTGAAAATTTTCTTTTGAGATTAATCGCAGAGACCTCTAAAATTTCTGGAAAAATAAAATAAAATTTTAATAATATTGTGTTTATTTCTAATGTCAGGCCCTGAATGTGGGTTTAGAATCTGACAGAATGTTTATAAGAAATGAATTTATTTTAAGGGTCTTAAACTTTAACTTGAAAATATTTTTTATGTAGGCTTTTGTAGGTATTAAATTCTTAACACTAAGTACCCAATGTCTACTCATACAGCAACTGCGTTGTTACAAACTTCCTGTCAGGACTGAACATCGGCGTGAAACCACTATTGGAATTAATGTTTACCAAAACGTACAGTAGAAAGACTCTTACCCAAGCATACACGTGCTGTATCCCGTCGTGAATGATAATTAAGGCGCGCTATATAGCGCGCAACAGTGCGCTTCCATGTGGCTGCGCCACCCGGGAAAATTAGTTCTCGGTCACAATTTGGCGGAGGAATACCACAGCACAAAGAAGGGCAAGCACACGTGGCGGGCAGCGGGCAAGTGAAGGTAGAGCAAGCGAGTAACCTCGTCGTAGGTATTGTGGTAACTCTGTACAATGTTCTTTACGACCGGCTGTGTCCCTGGATGTTCCTGGTTTACGGTTTCTAGGTGAATGCTGAATGGAGACTCTGCTTTGTTTCTAGTTCGCTGTCGTGACATGAGGCAGGACTTCGAATGTTTCTGGTACGGAGTGGTTTCGGCAGGCTCGCTCCGTGACCACGCCGCATTACAGCGTGTAGTAAGGGCAAGCCCTCGTTCTTGGCCGCCAGCTTTCCGATCAGCACTTTTACCCCGCCTGGCTGGCCTTGCGGTTTACAGACGCAGCTACATATCGCAGAGGCCACTCCGCCGTTTGTTCTGGCTACTCTAATAACGCCGCCACGCAGGGATTTTCGGGTACGGTTGCTGCCTTCACACTTCGCCGGATAGCGTTGTCGCCACCGTGGGAAACACCCTCGGAAGCAACATCGCCCATTCGATTACGTTACTTTAAACGGCTGCAAACCGCCGGATTTTCTAAGTGTATTGTAAGTGGTAAAATAAATTGTTGTTTTATAGAGTTCGTTTCATTCTGATACACATCTATTAAGTTACACTAAATAATTTATCGAATGTCATGGTTGGATATTATCTTGTGAGAGCAATCATTTACACCTATAAAAAATTTAAAAAAATTAAATTTAATTTTATCAAAAATTGTGTTACGCTTATATCTAATGTCACGACTGAAAATTTTCTCCTGAGAACAATCCAGAAACCTGTAAAAATTCTGGAAAAATTAAATAAAATTTTTGAAGAAGTTGTTTTTGTTTCTAAATTCAGGATCAAAAAGTGGGTTCAGGATCATTCAAAACAGTTATGACAAATGAATTTGTGTACAGGATTGAAATATTTTATTTGAAATTAATTTCTATGCAGGCTTTTATAGGTGTAAAACTCTTCATGCAGTTTCCTATGACTACACATACACCAACTGCTTTTAAACAAACTACCTGTCAAAAGTGAACATCCATGTGAAAGCACTATAAGAAACGTAAAATTCAACAAAGACAATTCTCTTGAGGCAGTGTGTGACGAATGTTTCTGGAATCAACAATGGTGCACGAACTTGAGAAATTTTAACTTTTATAGATATATCAGAACGTATAAGAAATGTTTAGAAAGGTTTCCAGAAAACTCTGATGCATGCACCTGTTCATGCATACAGTTTTGTAAGAGGAACCGTCTTCGAGAATGCAAGATCAGATTGGTATAAGAAGTATTTAACTCAGTTTTCTTGAAATAGTGTTTTTAGCCGTTTCAGCAGCTAATAATGCGTTTTTCGATATCTCAGAAGTTTTCTTAATAAATGCACAATGTTTTGGTATTGGAAATCTTCTCTTCGAACAATCATTGTAAACGGACTTTTAGCAAAGTATTTAGGCTTCACTAGCGCTTTTATGTAATGTATTGACTGAAAATTTTCTCCTGAGAACAATCCAGAAACCTGTAAAATTTCTGGAAAAGTTAAATTAATATTTTTAAGAAAATGTTTTTGTTTCTAAATTCAGGTTCTAAAAGTGGATTCAGGATCTTTCAAAATTGTTATGACAAATGAATTTGGATATAGGATGGAAATATTTTACTTGAAATTTAGTTCTATGCAGGCTTTTATAGGTGTAAAACTCTTAATGCAAAGTTTCCTATGACTACATTTCCACCAACTGCTTTATACCAAACTACCTGTCAAAAGTGAAAATACATGTGATAGCACTATAAGAAAGGTTAAATTCAACAAAGACAATTCACTTGAAGTGTGTTAAGAATGTTTCTTGAATGAAAAATGATGCACGATCTTGCAAAGTTTTACGGTTAATCGAAATATCAGAACACATATAAGATTTATCTAAAAAACTCTACACCCAACTCTGATGCCTGCACCTATCTGTGCACACCGTTTCATGACAGGAACACTCCTCGTGAGAATTCTCTTCGTGAAAATTTTCTCCTGAGAACCATCCGGAATCCTGTAAAATTTCTGGAAAAATTAAATTAATATTTTTAAGCAACTGTTTTTGTTTCTAAATTCAGGACCTAAAAGTGGATTCAGGATCTTTTAAAATGGTTATGACAAATGAATTTGTGTATAGGTTTGAAATACTTTACTTGCAATTTAGTTCTATGCTAGCTTTTATAGGTGTAAAACTCTTAATGCAAAGTTTCCTATGACTACACTTACACCAACTGCTTTACACCAAACTAAATGTCAAAAGTGAACATCTATGTGAATGCACTATAAGAAACGTAAAATTCAACAAAGAAAATTCTCTTGAGGAATTGTGTGACGAATGTCTCTGGAATCAACAAGGGAGCACGAACTTGTGAAATTTTAACTTTTATAGATATATCAGAACGTATAAGAAATGTCTAGAAAGGTTTCCAGAAAACTCTGATGCCTGCACCTGTTTGTGCATACAGTTTCATGAGTGGAACTCTCTTCGTGAGTGAATGATCACATTAGTAAAAGAAGTATTTAACTCAGATTTTTTGAATAAGTATTTTTAGCCGTTTCAGCAGCTAATAATGCGTTTTTCGATATCTCAGAAGTTTTCTTAATAAATGTCCAATGTTTTGGAATTAGATATCATCTCTTCGAACAATCATTGTAAACGGAATTTTAGCAAAGTATTTAGGCGTCACTAGCGATTTTATCTAATGTCATGCCTGAAAATTTTCTTTTGAGATTAATCGCAGAGACCTCTAAAAATTCTGGAAAAATAAAATAAAATTTTAATAATATTGTGTTTATTTCTAATGTCAGGCCCTGAATGTCGGTTTAGGATCTGACAGAATGTTGATAAGAAATGAATTTATTTTAAGGGTCTTAATCTTTAACTTGAAAATATTTTTTATGTAGGCTTTTGTAGGTATTAAATTCTTAACACTAAGTACCCAATGTCTACTCATACACCAACTGCGTTGTTACAAACTTCCTGTCAGGACTGAACATCGGCGTGAAACCACTATTGGAATTAATGTTTACCAAAACGTACAGTAGAAAGACTCTTACCCAAGCATACACGTGCTGTATCCCGTCGTGAATGATAATTAAGGCGCGCTATATAGCGCGCAACAGTGCGCTTCCATGTGGCTGCGCCACCCGGGAAAATTAGTTCTCGGTCGTATTTTGGCGGAGGAATACCACAGCACAAAGAAGGGCAAGCACAGGTGGCGGGCAGCGGGCAAGTGAAGGTAGAGCAAGCCAGTAACATCGTCGTAGGTATTGTGGTAACTCTGTACAATGTTCTTTACGACCGGCTGTGTCCCAGGATGTTCCTGGTTTACGGTTTCTAGGTGAATGCTGAATGAAGACTGCCTTGTTTCTAGTTCGCTGTCGTGACATCAGGCAGGACTTCGCTTGTTTCTGGTACGGAGTGGTTTCGGCAGGCTCGCTCCGTAACCACGCCGCATTACAGCGTGTAGTAAGGGCAAGCGCTCGTTCTTGGCCGCCAGCTTTCGGATCAGCACTTTTACCCCGCCTGGCTGGCCTTGCGGTTTACAGACGCAGCTACATATCGCCGAGGCCACGCCGCGGTTTGCTCTGGCTATTCTAATAACGCCGCCACGCAGGGATTTTCGGGTACGGTTGCTGCCTTCACACTTCGCCGGATAGCGTTGTCGCCACCGTGGGAAACACCTTTGGAAGCAACATCGCCCATTCGATTACGATACTTGTAAACGGCTGCAAACCGCCGGGTTATTCTAAGTGTATTGTAAGTGGTAAAATAAATTGTTGTTTTATGGAGATCGTTTCATTCTGATACACAACTAATAAGTTACACTAAATAATTTATCGAATGTCATGGTTGGATATTATCTTGTGAGAGAAATCATTTAAACCTATAAAAAATTTAAAAAAATTAAATTTAATTTTAACAAAACTTGTGTTACGCTTATATCTAATGTCACGACTGAAAATTTTCTCCTGAGAACAATCCAAAAACCTGTAAAAATTCTGGAAAACATAAATAAAATTTTTGAAGAAGTTGTTTTTGTTTCTAAATTCAGGAACAAAAATGGGTTAAGGATCATTCAAAACAGTTATGACAAATGAGTTTGTGTACAGGATTGAAATATTTTATTTGAAATTAATTTCTATGCAGGCTTTTATAGGTGTAAAACTCTTAATGCAAAGTTTCCTATGACTACACATACACCAACTGCTTTTAACCAAACTACCTGTCAAAAGTGAACATACATGTTAAAGCACTATAAGAAACATAAAATTCAACAAAGACAATTCTCTTGAGGAAGTGTGAGACGAATGTCTCTGGAATCAACAGGGGTGCACGAACTTGAGAAATTTTAACTTTTATAGATATATCAGAACGTATAAGAAATGTCTAGAAAGGTTTCCAGAAAACTCTGATGCATGCACCTGTTCATGCATACAGTTTTGTAAGAGGAACCCTTTTTCGAGAATGCAAGATCAGATTGGTATAAGAAGTATTTAACTCAGTTTTCTTGAAATAGTGTTTTTAGCCGTTTCAGCAGCTTATAATGCGTTTTTCGATATCTCAGAAGTTTTCTTAATAAATGCACAATGTTTTGGTATTGGAAATATTCTCTTCGAACAATCATTGTAAACGGACTTTTAGCAAAGTATTTAGGCTTCACTAGCGCTTTTATCTAATGTATTGACTGAAAATTTACTCCTGAGAACAATCCGGAAAACTGTAAAATTTCTGGAAAAGTTAAATTAATATTTTAAGAAATTGTTTTTGTTTCTAAATTCAGGTTCTAAAAGTGGATTCAGGGTCTCCCAAAATTGTTATGAAAAATGAATTTGGGTATAGGATGGAAATATTTTACTTGAAATTTAGTTCAATGCAGGCTTTTATAGGTGTAAAACTCTTAATGCAAAGTTTCCTAAGACTACATATACACCAACTGCTTTATACCAAACTACCTGTCAAAAGGGTGTGATAGCACTAAAAGGAAGGTTAAATTCAACAAAGACAATTCACTTGAAGTGTGTGAAGAATGTTTCTTGAATGAAAAATGATGCACGGACTTGCAAAGTTTCACGGTTAATAGAAATATCAGGAAACATATAAGAACTATCTAAAAAACTCTACACCCAACTCTGATGCCTGCACCTATCTGTGCACACAGTTTCATGAGAGGAACTCTCCTCGTGAGAATTCTCTTCGTGAAAATTTTCTACTGAGAACCATCCGGAATCCTGTAATATTTCTGGAAAATTTAAATTAATATTTTTAAAAAATTATTTTTGTTTCTAAATTCAGGTTCTAAAAGTGGATTCAGGGTCTCCCAAAATTGTTATGAAAAATGATTTTGGGTATAGGATGGAAATATTTTACTTGAAATTTAGTTCTATGCAGGCTTTTATAGGTGTAAAACTCTTAATGCAAAGTTTCCTATGACTACATTTACACCAACTGCTAATGGGAAACTACCTGTCAAAAGTGAAAATACATGTGATAGCACTATAAGAAAGGTTAAATTCAACAAAGACAATTCACTTGAGGTAGTGTGTGAAGAATGTTTCTTGAATGAAAAATGGTGCACGATCTTGCAAAGTTTTACGGTTAATCGAAATATCGGAACACATATAAGAACTATCTAAAAAACTCTACACACAACTCTGATGCCTGCACCTATCTGTGCACACAGTTTCATGAGAGGAACTCTCCTCGTGAGAATTCTCTTCGTGAAAATTTTCTCCTGAGAACCATCCGGAATCCTGGAAAATTTCTGGAAAAATTAAATTAATATTTTTAAAAAATTATTTTTGTTTCTAAATTCAGGTTCTAAAAGTGGATTCAGGGTCTCCCAAAATTGTTATGAAAAATGATTTTGGGTATAGGATGGAAATATTTTACTTGAAATTTAGTTCTATGCAGGCTTTTATAGGTGTAAAACTCTTAATGCAAAGTTTCCTATGACTACATTTTCACCAACTGCTAATGCGAAACTACCTCTCAAAAGTGAAAATACATGTGATAGCACTATAAGAAAGGTTAAATTCAACAAAGACAATTCACTTGAGGAAGTGTGTGAAGAATGTTTCTTGAATGAAAAATGGTGCACGATCTTGCAAAGTTTTACGGTTAATCGAAATATCAGAACACATATAAGAACTATCTAAAAAACCCTACACACAACTCTGATGCCTGCACCTATCTGTGCACACAGTTTCATGAAAGGAACTCTCCTCCTGAGAATTCTCTTCGTTAAAACTTTCTCCTGAGAAACATCCGGAATCCTGTAATATTTCTGGAAAAATTATATTAATATTTTTAAGAAACTGTTTTTGTTTCTAAATTCAGGTTCTAAAAGTTGATTCAGGGTCTCCCAAAATTGTTATGAAAAATGAATTGGTGTATAGGATTGAAATATTTTACTTGAAATTTAGTTCTAAGCAAGCGTTTATAGGTGTAAATCTAGTAATGCAAAATTTCCTATGTCTACATTTACACCAACTGCTTTATACCAAACTAGAAACCTGTAAAAAAACTGGAAAATTAAATTAAATTTTTTAAGAAATTGTTTTTGTTTCTAAATTCAGGCTGTAAAAGCGGATTCAGGAACTTACAAAATGGTTATGACAAATGAATTAGTGTATAGGATTGAAATATTTTACTTGAAATTAAGTTCTAAGCAAGCTCTTATAGATGTAAAACTCCTAATGCAAATTTCCTATGTCTACATTTACACCAACTGCTTTATACCACACTACCTGTCAAAAGTGAACTTACATGTTAAAGCACTATAAGAAACTTAAAATTCAACAAAGACAATTCTCTTGAGGAACTGTGTGACGAATGTCTCTGGAATCAACAAGGGTGCACGAACTTGAGAAATTTAACTTTTATAGATATATCAGAACGTATAAGAAATGTCTAGAAAGGTTTCCAGAAAACTCTGATGCCTGCACCTGTTCATGCATACAGTTTTGTAAGTGGAACTCTCTTCGAGAATGCAAGATCAGATTGGTATCAGAAGTATTTAACTCAGTTTTCTTGAAATAGTGTTTTTAGCCCGTTTCAGCAGCTAATAATGCGTATTTTGATATTTCAAAAGTTTTCTTAATAAATGGACAATGTTTTGGTATTGGAAATCTTCTCTTCGAACAATCATTGTAAACGGACTTTTAGCGAAGAATTTAGCATTCACTAGCGCTTTATCTAATGTCATGACTGAAATTATTCTTTTGAGAACAATCCAGGAACCTGTAAAAATTCTGGAAAATTAAATTAATTTTTAAAAGAAATTGTTTTTGTTTCTAAATTCAGGTTCTAAAATTGGATTCAGGGTCTCCCAAAATTGTTATGAAAAATGAATTTGGGTATAGGATGGAAATATTTTACTTGAAATTTAGTTCTATGCAGGCTTTTATAGGTGTAAAACTCTTAATGCAAAGTTTCCTATGACTACACTTACACCAACTGCTTTACACCAAACTAAATGTCAAAAGTGAACATCTATGTGAAAGCACTATAAGAAACGTAAAATTCAACAAAGAAAATTCTCTTGAGGAACTCTGTGACGAATGTCTCTGGAATCAACAAGGGTGCACGAACTTGAGAATTTTAACTTTTATAGATATATCAGAACGTATAAGAAATGTCTAGAAAGGTTTCCAGAAAACTCTGATGGCTGCACCTGTTCATGCATACAGTTTTGTAAGTGGAACTCTCTTCGAGAATGCAAGATCAGATTGGTATAAGAAGTATTTAACTCAGTTTTCTTGAAATAGTGTTTTTAGCCGTTTCAGCAGCTAATAATGCGTTTTTCGATATCTCAGAAGTTTTCTTAAGAAATACACAATGTTTTGGTATTGGAAATCTTCTCTTCGAACAATCTTTGTAAACGGACTTGTAGCAAAGTATTTAGGCTTCACTAGCGCTTTTATCTAATGTGTTGACTGAAAATTTACTTCAGAGAACAATCCAGAAACCTGTAAAATTTCTGGAAAAGTTAAATTAATATTTTTAAAAAATTATTTTTGTTTCTAAATTCAGGTTCTAAAAGTGGATTCAGGGTCTCCCAAAATTGTTATGAAAAATGATTTTGGGTATAGGATTGAAATATTTTACTTGAAATTTAATTCTATGCAGGCTTTTATAGGTGTAAAACTCTTAATGCAGTTTTTTATGACTACGTTTACACCATCTGCTTTATACCAAACTACCTGTCGAAAGTGAAAATACATGTGATAGCACTATAAGGTAGGTTAAATTCAACAAAGACAATTCACTTGAAGTGTGTGAAGATTGTTTCTTGAATGAAAAATGATGCACGATCTTGCAAAGTTTTACGGTTATTCGTAATATCAGAACACATATAAGAACTATCTATAAAACTCCACACACAACTCTGATGCCTGCACCTATCTGTGCACACAGTTTCATGAAAGAAACTCTCCTCGTGAGAATTCCCTTCGTGAAAATTTTCTCCTGAGAACCATCCGGAATCCTGTAAAATTTCTGGAAAAATTAAATTAATATTTTTAAGAAACTGTTTTTTTTCTAAATTCAGGTTCTAAAAGTGGATTCAGGGTCTCCTAAAATTGTTATGAAAAATGAATTTGGTTATAGGATGAAAATATTTTACTTGAAATTTAGTACTATGCAGGCTTTTAAGGTTTCCAGAAAACTCTGATGCCTGCACCTTAGGGTGTCCCTTATATTGCCCAAAAAATTATTTTTGCAAATTTTTTTGGTCTCACCCCCTAAATATTTTCTATTGGGTCCAATTTACTCAAAAATAAAATTTCATCTCAATAGGTTGATATTAACCCGTGCCGACTTGAGCGCGAAATTTGAATGTTAGGGATCATTGGTTTTGCTGGGTTAAGTCAATGGAAAACTATTGATACATTTTTAATATATAATTTTATATTATAATTTAATTCATTTTTACACTTTAGACTTTGTTTTGGTTTTAACTTTTATAGTGGGTACTTTTTTTCAGTGTTTCTTTCTTGCAATATGATTACAGTGAACGATGTTCTTGAACAACTCAACAAAAATTGCTTTTGCTCCTTATCTACATTCAGTAGTCCATGAAAATCTTGCATTGATTCAACAGGTCTTTCCGTGCAGTCATTCACAGCTTTTCATCTTTATAAATAACCTTTTAGCTTCTAAATATGAAGTTGCTTTTCCAGGTTAAAGGGCTGTTTTGAATAAAACTATACCCTTCTTCAGGCAAGAGAACAGGTATCTGCTATTGATTGATACAGAGTCGGCTTGTTTTCATTGAAATGAAGATTAAATTGAATAAGATGTATTGTTTATTAACGAATTAATAATTAAAAAAAGGCCATCAGTGTACAATTGCGCTTGCCATGTTATTCTTCATCCAATTCTTTTCAAAAACAAATTCTCTTCCATGTGTAGATTTTATCAGTCTAAACTTGCTACCACTTTGATTTTTATGTGTACGTCTGCTTCATCAGAGAGTACGACAGACAATTCTTCTAATAAATACTACATATGGTGTCTAAATTGTTTTAAACTTGCTTTTGAAATTGTGGAATTTATCTTTTCATGCAATTTTAGAAGTTTTTATAAAGTACCCTGATAAGGAACTTTTACAGCTGCACTGCCCTAAAGCCACAGTTTGACATAAAGTTACGATCAAGAGAGAGACATTATTTAAGGAATTTTTAACTACACAAGATAGTTTAGAATCTGATCTGAGCAGAAACATTTTAAATATTAAATATCTCTTGCCATCTATGTTGAGTTCGATGCAATGCCCGGGAAGATGTATCTTTAGTTTGTTACTTTCATAAAAGTTCAACATTTCTTTAAAATCGGACTCATTAAAGAATATTCCCATATTGTCTTTGCGACTTTGAAAATTAATGGCGTTAAATCATTTTTAACTTCTTTTAAAATGTTAAAAAAGTGGTGTTAGAATTGCTTACTACATTATGTATTTTACATTCAAATACACATTATAAAATAGGTTTTTATATATGTAATGACGGCACGGAAAGAATATTGCTCTGTCCAAATTTTCTTCAAGAAAGACGTATACTCCTTCAAGACGTCAAGAGTTTGATGCAGTTGTATCACATCAAAGAATTTGTAATCTTTTTTCTTCTTGTAATGTTCTTTGTCTCGCCCTTTCTTCTGTATCCGCAAAATGTTCGTCCAGCCCTTCAAGATAACTTTTACATCCTGGTTCTCTTTGCCGAAATAAAAACATCCTTTATTCTTCCAAAATAATAATTTGTAACGCATTCGGATGTGCAATATCAAATAGATTGTTCAATTTATTTCTAAACTCATCTTCACGATGCTTAAAAATATCTTCACACTTGTTTGCGTTTTTTGTAATTTTCTTCACTCCGAATAATATAAGTCAATAAGTTTTTGCGAACAATGCTGATTAGCTCTTATTGAAATTCTTGCTTTCTCGCAAAATATCATTCTCTCACCAACCACAAGTTTAGCGCTTTTCCTAACTGTTCATTTTACTTCCCATATGTTGTGGAATAAAACATCAAGCACTTGACTGATGCTCAATTGTGTCCGTTTATTTGGTGTTTTATATTAATAGTTAATATTATTTCTTAATAAAAACACGCATTCTTCGGCACTGCATATGACACTAACATATGACACTGTTAGATTAGCAACCTAGTTTTTGCTAGATTAGCAACACGAGTAATACGATAAAATTCATGCTCTGGACATGTCCGTCATGCGAATTCACGCTCAAGTCGGCACGGGTTAGAATACTCCGATCTCAAAAAAAATTTGTATAGGCATGTTTTAAGTGCATTGGAACAAAATTGGAGGGTGAGCGGTCAAAAATTTGAAAGTCGGAAAATAAGGGACACCCTACTGCACCTGTTCATGCATATAGTTTTGTAAGTGGAACTCTCTTCGAGAATGCAAGATCAGATTGGTATAAGAAGTATTCAACTCAGTTTTCTTGAAATAGTGTTTTTAGCTGTTTCAGCAGCTAATAATGCGTTTTTCGATATCTCAGAAGTTTTCTTAATAAATGCACAATGTTTTGGTATTGGAAATCTTCTCTTCGAAGAATCTTTGTAAACGGACTTGTAGCAAAGTATTTAGGCTTCACTAGCGCTTTTATCTAATGTATTGACTGAAAATTTACTTCTGAGAACAATCCTGAAACATGTAAAATTTCTGGAAAAGTTAAATTAATATTTTTAAGAAATTGTTTTTGTTTCTAAATTCAGGTTCTAAAAGTGGATTCAGGGTCTCCCAAAATTGTTACGAAAAATGAATTTGGGCATAGAATGGAAATATTTTACTTGAAATTTAGTTCTATGCAGGCTTTTATAGGTGTAAAACTCTTAATGCAAAGTTTCCTATGACTACATTTACACCATCTGCTTTATACCAAACTACCTGTCAAAAGTGGAAATACATGTGATAGCACTATAAGGAAGGTTAAATTCAACAAAGACAATTCACGTGAAGTGTGTGTAGAATGTTTCTTTAATGAAAAATGATGCACGGACTTGCAAAATTTTCACGGTTAATCGAAATATCAGAAACCATATAAGAACTATATAAAAAACTCTACACAAAACTCTGATGCCAGCACCTATCTGTGCACACAGTTTCATGAGAGGAACTCTCCTCATGAGAATTCTCTTCGTGAAAATTTTCTCCTGAGAACCATCCGGAATCCTGTAAAATTTCTGGAAAAATTAAATTAATATTTTTAAGAAACTGTTTTTGTTTCTAAATTCAGGACCTAAAAGTGGATTCAAGATATTTTAAAATGGTTATGACAAATGAATTTGTGTATAGGCTTGAAATACTTTACTTGAAATTTAGTTCGATGCAGGCTTTTATAGGTGTAAAACTCTTAATGCAAAGTTTCCTATGACTACATTTACACCATCTGCTTTATACCAAACTACCTGTCAAATGTGAAAATACATGTGATAGCACTATAAGGAAGGTTAAATTCAACAAAGACAATTCACTTGAAGTGTGTAAAGAATGTTTCTTGAATGAAAAATGGTGCACGATCTTGCAAAGTTTTACGGTTAATCGAAATATCAGAACACATATAAGAACTATCTAAAAAACTCTACACACAACTCTGATGCCTGCACCTATCTGTGCACACAGTTTCATGAGAGGAACTCTCCTCGTGAGAATTCTCTTCGTGAAAATTTTTTCCTGAGAACCATCCGGAATCCTGTAAAATTTCTGGAAAAATTAAATTAATATTTTTAAGAAACTGTTTTTGTTTCTAAATTCTGGACCTAAAAGTGGATTCAGGATCTTTTAAAATGGTTATGACAAATGAATTTCTGTATAGGTTTGAAATATTTTACTTGAAATTTAGTTCTATGCTAGCTTTTATTGGTGTAAAACTCTTAATGCAAAGTTTCCTATAACTACACTTACACCAACTGCTTTACACCAAACTAAATTTCAAAAGTGAACATCTATGTGAAAGCACTATAAGAAACGTAAAATTCAACAAAGAACTCTTGAGGAACTGTGTGACGAATGTCTCTGGAATCAACAAGGGTGCACGAACTTGAGAATTTTTAACTTTTATAGATATATCAGAACGTATAAGAAATGTCTAGAAAGGTTTACTGAAAACTCTGATGCCTGCACCTGCTTATGCATACAGTTTTATAAGTGGAACTCCCTTAATGAATGGAAGATCACATTAGTAAAAGAAGTATTTAACTCAGTTTTCTTGATATAGTGATTTTAGCGGTTTCAGCAGCTAATAATGCGTTTTTTGATATTTCAGAAGTTTTCTTAATAAATGGACAATGTTTTGGTATTGGAAATCTTCTCTTTGAACAATCATTGAAAACGGACTTTTAGCAAAATATTTAGCATTCACTAGCGCTTTATCTAATGTCATGACTAAAGTTTTTCTCCTGAAAACAATCCAGAAACCTGTAAAAATTCTGGAAAAATTAAATTAATATTTTTAAGAAACTGTTTTTGTTTCTAAATTCAGGTTCTAAAAGTGGATTCAGGATCTTTTAAAACGGTTATGACAAATGAATTTGTGTATAGGATTGAAATACTTTACTTGAAATTTAGTTCTATGCAAGCTTTTATAGGTGTAAAACTCTTAAGGCAAAGTTTCCTATGTCTACACTTACACCAATTGCTTTATACCAAACTACCTGTCAAAAGTGAAGATCCATGTGAAAGCACTATAAGAAACGATAATTTCAACAAAGACAATTCACTTGAAGTGTGTGACGATTGTCTCTGGAATCAACAAGGGAGCACGAACTTGAGAAATTTTAACTTTTATAGATATATCAGAACGTATAAGAAATGTCTAAAAAGGTTTAAAGACAACTCTGATGCCTCCTCTGTTTATGCATACAGTTTCATAAGTGGAACTCACTTCATGAGGGCATGATCACATTAGTAAAAGAAGTATTTGACTCAGTTTTCTTGAAATAGTGTTTTTGGCCGTTTTAGCAGCTAATAATGCGTTTTTCGTTATTTCAGAAGTTTTCTTAATAAATGCACGTGTTTTGGTATTGGAAATCTTCTCTTCGAACAATCATTGTAAACGGACTTTAAGCAAAGTATTTAGCATTCACTAGCGCTTTATCTAATGTCAAGACTGAAATTTTTCTCCTGAGAACAATCCAGAAACCTGTAAAATTTCTGGGAAAGTTTAATTAATTTTTTTAAGATATTGTTTTTGTTTCTAAATTCAGGCCCTAAAAGTGGATTCAGGATCTTTGAAAATGGTTATGACAAATGAATTTGTGTATAGGAATGAAAAATTTTACTTGAAATTTAGTTCTAAGCAAGCGTTTATAGGTGTAAAACTCCTAATGCAAAGTTTCCTATGTCTACATTTACACCAACTGCTACATACCAAACTACCTGTCAAAAGTGAACTTACATGTTAAAGCACTATAAGAAACGTAAAATTCAACAAAGACAATTCTCTTGAGGAAGTGTGAGACGAATGTCTCTGGAATCAACAGGAGTGCACGAACTTGAGAAATTTTAACTTTTATAGATATATCAGAACGTATAAGAAATGTCTAGAAAGGTTTCCAGAAAACTCTGATGCATGCACCTGTTCATGCATACAGTATTGTAAGTGGAACCCTCTTCGAGAAAGCAAGATCAGATTTGTATAAAAGGATTTAACTCAGTTTTCTTGAAATAGTGTTTTTAGCTGTTTCAGCAGCTAATAATGCGTTTTTCGATATCTCAGAAGTTTTCTTAATAAATGGAAACTGTTTCGGTATTGGAAATCTTCTCTTCGAACAATCATTGTAAACGGACTTTTAGCAAAGTATTTAGGCTTCACTAGAGCTTTTATGTAATGTATTGACCGAAAATTTTCTCCTGAGAACAATCCAGAAACCTGTAAAATTTCTGGAAAGGTTAAATTAATATTTTTAAGAAATTGTTTTTGTTTCTAAATTCAGGGTCTAAAAGTGGATTCAGGATCTTTCAAAATTGTTATGACAAATGAATTTGGGTATAGGATGGAAATATTTTACTTGAAATTTAGTTCTATGCAGGCTTTTATAGGTGTAAAACTCTTAATGCAAAGTTTCCTATGATTACATTTCCACCAACTGCTTTATACCAAACTACCTGTCAAAAGTGAAAATACATGTGATAGCACTATAAGAAAGGTTAAATTCAACAAAGACAATTCACTTGAAGTGTGTTAAGAATGTTTCTTGAATGAAAAATGATGCACGATCTTGCAAAGTTTTACGGTTAATCGAAATTTCTGAACACATATAAGAACTATCTAAAAAACTCTACACCCAACTCTGATGCCTGCACCTATCTGTGCACACAGTTTCATGAGAGGAACACTACTCGTGAGAATTCTCTTCGTAAAAATTTTCTCCTGAGAACCATCCGGAATCCTGTAAAATTTCTGGAAAAATTAAATTAATATTTTTAAGAAACTCTTTTTGTTTCTAAATTCAGGACCTAAAAGTGGATTCAGGATTTTTAAAAATGGTTATGACAAATGAATTTGTGTATAGGTTTGAAATACTTTACTTGAAATTTAGTTCTATGCTAGCTTTTATAGGTGTAAAACTCTAAATGCAAAGATTCCTATAACTACACATACACAAACTGCTTTACACCAAACTAAATGTCAAAATGAACATCTATGTGAAAGCACTATGAGAAACGTAAAATTCAACAAAGAAAATTCTCTTGAGGAACTGTGTGACGAATGTCTCTGGAATCAACAAGGGTGCACGAACTTGAGAAATTTTAACATTTATAGATATATCAGAACGTATAAGAAATGTCTAGAAAGGTTCACTGAAAACTCTGATGCCTGCACCTGCTTATGCATACAGTTTTATAAGTGGAACTCTCTTCATGAGTGGAAGATCACATTAGTAAAAGAAGTATTTAACTCAGTTTTCTTGAAATAGTGTTTTTAGCGGTTTCAGCAGCTAATAATGCGTTTTTCGATATTTCAGAAGTTTTCTTAATAAATGGACAATGTTTTGGTATTGGAAATCTTCTCTTCGAACAATCATTGTAAACAGACTTTTAGCAAAGTATTTAGCATTCACTAGCGCTTTATCTAATGTCATGACTGAAATTTTTGTCGTAAGAACAATACAGAAACCTGTAAAAATTCTGGAAAAATTAAATTAATTTTTTTAAGACATTGTTTTGTGTCTAAATTCAGGGCCTAAAAGTGGATTCAGGATCTTTCAAAATGGTTATGACAAATGAATTTGTGTATAGGAATGAAAAATTTTACTTGAAATTTAGTTCTATGCAGGCTTTTATAGGTGTAAAACCCTTAATGCAAAAATTCCTATGACTACATTTACACCAAATGCTTTATACCAAACTGCCTGTCAAAAGTGAACATACATGTAAAAGCACTATAAGAAAAGTAAATTTCAACAAAGACTATTCTCTTGAGCAAGTGTGTGATGCATTTTTCAGGAATCAACAATGGTGCATGATCTCGAGAAATTTTAACTCTTATAGATATATCAGAACGTATAAGAAATGTCTAGAAAGGTCTACAGACTACTCTGATGCCTCCACTGTTGATGCATACAGTTTCATAACTGGAACTCACTTCATGAGTGCATGATCACATTAGTAAAAGAAGTATTTGACTCAGTTTTCATGAAATAGTGTTTTTGGCCGTTACAGCAGCTAATAATGCGTTTTTCGATATCTCAGAAGTTTTCTTAATAAATGCACAATGTTTAGGTATTGGAAATCGTCTCTTTGAACAATCATTGTAAACGGACTATTAGCAAAGTATTTAGGCTTCACTAGCGCTTTTATGTAATGTATTGACTGAAAATTTTCCCCTGAGAACAATCCAGAAACCTGAAAAATTTCTGGAAAAATTAATTTAATTTTTTTAAAAAATTGTTTTTGTTTCTAAATTCAGGCTCTAAAAGTGAATTCAGGATCTTTCAAAATGGTTATGACAAATGAATTTGTGTATAGGATTGTAATATTTTGCTTGAAATTTAGATCTATGAAGGCATTTATAGGTGTAAAACTTTTAATGCAAAGTTTCCTATGACTACATTTACACCATCTGCTTTATACCAAACTACCTGTCAAAAGTGAAAATACATGTGATAGCACTATAAGGAAGGTTAAATTCAGCAAAGACAATTCACTTGAAGTGTGTGAAGAATGTTTCTTGAATGAGAAATGGTGGACGATCTTGCAAAGTTTTACGGTTAATCGAAATATCAGAACACATAAGAACTATCCAAAAAACTCTACACACAACTCTGATGCCTGCACCTATCTGTGCACACAGTTTCATGAGAGGAACTCTCCTCGTGAGAATTCTCTTCGTGAAAATTTTTTCCTGAGAACCATCCGGAATCCTGTAAAATTTCTGGAAAAATTAAATCAATATTTTTAAGAAACTGTTTTTGTTTCTAAATTGAGGATCTAAAAGTGGATTCAAGATCTTTTAAAATGGTTATGACAAATGAATTTGTGTATAGGTTTGAAATACTTTACTTGAAATTTAGTTCTATGCAGGCTTTTATAGGTGTAAAACTCTTAATGCAAAGTTTCCTATGACTACATTTACACCATCTGCTTTATACCAAACTACCTGTCAAAAGTGAAAATACATGTGATAGCACTATAAGGAAGGTTAAATTCAACAAAGACAATTCACTTGAGGAAGTGTGTGAAGAAAGTTTCTTGAATGAAAAATGGTGCACGATCTTGCAAAGTTTTACGGTTAATCGAAATATCAGAACACATATAAGAACTATCTAAAAAACTCTACACACAACTCAGATGTCTGCACCTATCTGTGCACACAGTTTCATGAAAGGAACTCTCCTCGTGAGAATTCCCTTCGTGAAAATTTTCTCCTGAGAACCATCCGGAATCCTGTAAAATTTCTGGAAAAATTAAATTAATATTTTTAAGAAACTGTTTTGTTTCTAAATTCAGGTTCTAAAAGTGGATTCAGGGTCTCCCAAAATTGTTATGAAAAATGAATTTGGGTATATGATGAAAATATTTTACTTGAAATTTAGTTCTATGCAGGCATTTATAGGTGTAAAACTCTTAATGCAAAGTTTCCTATGACTACATTTACACCAACTGCTAATGCGAAACTACCTGTAAAAAGTGAAAATACATGTGATAGCACTATAAGAAAGGTTAAATTCAACAAAGACAATTCACTTGAGGAAGTGTGTGAAGAATGTTTCTTGAATGAAAAATGGTGCACGATCTTGCAAAGTTTTACGGTTAATCGAAATATCAGAACACATATAAGAACTATCTAAAAAACTCTACACACAACTCTGATGCCTGCACCTATCTGTGCACACAGTTTCATGAAAGGAACTCTCCTCGTGAGAATACTCTTCGTGAAAATTTTCTCCTGAGAACCATCCGGAATCCTGTAATATTTCTGGAAAAATTAAATTAATATTTTTAAGAAACTGTTTGTGTTTCTAAATTCAGGTTCTAAAAGTGGATTCAGGGTCTCCCAAAATTGTAATGAAAAATGAATTAGTGTATAGGATTGAAATATTTTACTTGAAATTTAGTTCTAAGCAAGCGTTTATAGGTGTACAACTCCTAATGCAAAATTTCCTATGTCTACATTTACACCAACTCCTTTATACCAAACTACCTGTCAAAAGTGAACATACATGTTAAAGCACTATAAGAAACGTAAAATTCAACAAAGACAATTCTCTTGAGGGAGTGTGTGACGAATGTCTCTGGAATCAACAGGGGTACACGAACTTGAGAAATTTTAACTTTTATAGATATATCAGAACGTATAAGAAATGTCTAGAAAGGTTTCCAGAAAACTCTGATGCCTGCACCTGTTCATGCATACAGTTTTGTAAGTGGAACTCTCTTCGACAATGCAAAATCAGATTGGTATAAAAAGTATTTAACTCAGTTTTCTTGAAATAGTGTTTTTAGCCATTTCAGCAGCTAATAATGCGTTTTTCGATATCTCAGAAGTTTTCTTAAGAAATACAAAATGTTTTGGTATTGGAAATCTTCTCTTCGAACAATCTTTGTAAACGGACTTTTAGCAAAGTATTTAGGCTTCACTAGCGCTTTTATCTAATGTATTGACTGAAAATTTACTCCTGAGAACAATCCAGAAACCTGTAAAATTTCTGGAAAAGTTAAATTAATATTTTTAAGAAATTGTTTTTGTTTCTAAATTCAGGTTCTAAAAGTGGATTCAGGGTCTCCCAAAATTGTTATGACAAATGAATTTGGGTATAGGATGGAAATATTTTACTTGAAATTAAGTTCTATGCAGGCTTTTATAGGTGTAAAACTCTTAATGCAAAATTTCCTATGACTACATTTACACCAATTGCTAATGCGAAACTACCTGTCAAAAGTGAAAATACATGTGATAGCACTATAAGAAAGGTTAAATTCAACAAAGACAATTCACTTGAGGAAGTGTGTGAAGAATGTTTCTTGAATGAAAAATGGTGCACGATCATGCAAAGTTTTACGGTTAATCGAAATATCAGAACACATATAAGAACTATCTAAAAACTCTACACCCAACTCTGATGCCTGCACCTATCTGTGCACACAGTTTCATGAGAGGAACACTCCTCGTGAGATTTCTCTTCGTGAAAATTTTCTCCTGAGAACCATCCGGAATCCTGTAAAATTTCTGGAAAAATTAAATTAATATTTTTAAAAAATTATTTTTGTTTCTAAATTCAGGTTCTAAAAGTGGATTCAGGGTCCCCCAAAATTGTTATGAAAAATGATTTTGGGTATAGGATGGAAATATTTTACTTGAATTTTAGTTCTATGCAGGCCTTTATAGGTGTACAACTCTTAATGCAAAGTTACCTATGACTACATTTACACCAAATGCTAATGCGAAACTACCTGTCAAAAGTGAAAATACATGTGATAGCACTATAAGGAAGGTTAAATTCAACAAAGACAAATCACTTGAAATGTGTGAAGAATGTTTCTTGAATGAAAAATGATGCACGATCTTGCAAAGTTTTACGGTTAATCGAAATATCAGAACACATATAAGAACTATCTAAAAAACTCTACACACAACTCTGATGCCTGCACCTACCTGTGCACACAGTTTCATGAAAGGAACTCTCCTCGTGAGAATTCCCGTCGTGATAATTTTCTCCTGAGAACCATCCGGAATCCTGTAAAATTTCTGGAAAAATTAAATTAATATTTTTAAGAAACTGTTTTGTTTCTAAATTCAGGTTCTAAAAGTGGATTCAGGGTCTCCCAAAATTGTTATGAAAAATGAATTTGGGTATATGATGAAAATATTTTACTTGAAATTTAGTTCTATGCAGGCTTTTATAGGTGTAAAACTCTTAATGCAAAGTTTCCTATGACTACATTTACACCATCTGCTTTATACCAAACTACCTGTCAAAAGTGAACTTACATGTTAAAGCACTATAAGAAACGTAAAATTCAACAAAGACAATTCTCTTGAAGTGTGTGACGAATGACTCTGGAATCAACAAGGGTGCACGAACTTGAGAAATTTTAACTTTTATAGATATATCAGAACGTATCAGAAATGTCTAGAAAGGTTTCCAGAAAACTCTGATGCCTGCACCTGTTTATGCATACAGTTTTTTAAGTGGAACTCTCTTCATGAGTGGAAGATTATATTAGTAAAAGAAGTATTTAACTCAGTTTTCTTGAAATAGTGTTTTTAGCGGTTTCAGCAGCAAATAATGCGTTTTTCGATATTTTAGAAGTTTTCTTAATAAATGGACAATGTTTTGGTATTGAAAATCTTCTCTTCGAACAATCATTGTAAACGGACTTTTAGCAAAGTATTTAGCATTCATTAGTGCTTTATCTAATGTGATGACTGAAATTTTTCTCCTGAGAACAATCCAGAAACCTGTAAAAATTCTGGAAAAATTAAATTAATTTTTTTAAGAAATTGTTTTTTTTTCTAAAATCAGGCTGCAAAAGTGGATTCAGGATCTTACAAAATGGTTATGACAAACGAATTAGTGTATAGGATTGAAATATTTTACTTGAAATTTAGTTCTAAGCAAGCTTTTATAGATGGAAAACTCCTAATGCAAATTTCCTATGTCTACATTTACACCAACTGCTTTATACCACACTACCTGTCAAAAGTGAACTTACATGTTAAAGCACTATAAGAAACGTAAAATTCAACAAAGACAATTCTCTTGAGGAACTGTGTGACGAATGTCTCTGGAATCAACAAGGGTGCACGAACGTGAGAAATTTAACTTTTATAGATATATCAGAACGTATAAGAAATGTCTAGAAATGTTTCCAGAAAACTCTGATGCCTGCACCTGTTCATGCATACAGTTTTGTAAGTGGAACTCTCTTCGAGAATGCAAGATCAGATTGGTATAAGAAGTATTTAACTCAGTTTTCTTGAGATAGTGTTTTTAGCCGTTTCAGCAGCTAATAATGCGTTTTTCGATATCTCAGAAGATTTCTTAAGAAATACACAATGTTTTGGTATTGGAAATCTTCTCTTCGAACAATCTTTTTAAACGGACTTTTAGCAAAGTATTTAGGCTTCACTAGCGCTTTTATCTAATGTATTGACTGAAAATTTACTCATGAGAACAATCCGGAAAACTGTAAAATTTCTGGAAAAGTTAAATTAATATTTTAAGAAATGGTTTTTGTTTCTAAATTCAGGTTCTAAAAGTGGATTCAGGGTCTCCCAAAATTGTTATGAAAAATGAATTTCTGTATAGGATGGAAATATTTTACTTGAAATTTAGTTCTATGCAGGCTTTTATAGGTGTAAAACTCTTAATGCAAAGTTTCCTATGACTACATTTACACCAACTGCTAATGCGAAACTACCTGTAAAAAGTGAAAATACATGTGATAGCACTATAAGAAAGGTTAAATTCAACAAAGACAATTCACTTGAGGAAGTGTGTGAAGAATGTTTCTTGAATGAAAAATGGTGCACGATCTTGCAAAGTTTTACGGTTAATCGAAATATCAGAACACATATAAGAACTATCTAAAAAACTCTACACACAACTCTGATGCCTGCACCTATCTGTGCACACAGTTTCATGAAAGGAACTCTCCTCGTGAGAATTCTCTTCGTGAAAATTTTCTCCTGAGAACCATCCGGAATCCTGTAATATTTCTGGAAAAATTAAATTAATATTTTTAAGAAACTGTTTGTGTTTCTAAATTCAGGTTCTAAAAGTGGATTCAGGGTCTCCCAAAATTGTAATGAAAAATGAATTAGTGTATAGGATTGAAATATTTTACTTGAAATTTAGTTCTAAGCAAGCGTTTATAGGTGTAAAACTAGTAATGCAAAATTTCCTATGTCTACATTTACACACACTGCTTTATAACAAACTACCTGTCAAAAGTGAACATACATGGTAAAGCACTATAAGAAACGTAAAATTCAACAAAGACAATTCTCTTGAGGGAGTGTGTGACGAATGTCTCTGGAATCAACAGGGGTACACGAACTTGAGAAATTTTAACTTTTATAGATATATCAGAACGTATAAGAAATGTCTAGAAAGGTTTCCAGAAAACTCTGATGCCTGCACCTGTTCATGCATACAGTTTTGTAAGTGGAACGCTCTTCGACAATGCAAAATCAGATTGGTATAAAAAGTATTTAACTCAGTTTTCTTGAAATAGTGTTTTTAGCCATTTCAGCAGCTAATAATGCGTTTTTCGATATCTCAGAAGTTTTCTTAAGAAATACAAAATGTTTTGGTATTGGAAATCTTCTCTTCGAACAATCTTTGTAAACGGACTTTTAGCAAAGTATTTAGGCTTCACTAGCGCTTTTATCTAATGTATTGACTGAAAATTTACTCCTGAGAACAATCCAGAAACCTGTAAAATTTCTGGAAAAGTAAAATTAATATTTTTAAGAAATTGTTTTTGTTTCTAAATTCAGGTTCTAAAAGTGGATTCAGGGTCTCCCAAAATTGTTATGACAAATGAATTTGGGTATAGGATGGAAATATTTTACTTGAAATTAAGTTCTATGCAGGCTTTTATAGGTGTAAAACTCTTAATGCAAAATTTCCTATGACTACATTTACACCAATTGCTAATGCGAAACTACCTGTCAAAAGTGAAAATACATGTGATAGCACTATAAGAAAGGTTAAATTCAACAAAGACAATTCACTTGAGGAAGTGTGTGAAGAATGTTTCTTGAATGAAAAATGGTGCACGATCATGCAAAGTTTTACGGTTAATCGAAATATCAGAACACATATAAGAACTATCTAAAAACTCTACACCCAACTCTGATGCCTGCACCTATCTGTGAACACAGTTTCATGAGAGGAACACTCCTCGTGAGATTTCTCTTCGTGAAAATTTTCTCCTGAGAACCATCCGGAATCCTGTAAAATTTCTGGAAAAATTAAATTAATATTTTTAAAAAATTATTTTTGTTTCTAAATTCAGGTTCTAAAAGTGGATTCAGGGTCTCCCAAAATTGTTATGAAAAATGAATTTGGGTATAGGATGAAAATATTTTACTTGAAATTTAGTTCTATGCAGGCTTTTATAGGTGTACAACTCTTAATGCAAAGTTACCTATGACTACATTTACACCAAATGCTAATGCGAAACTACCTGTCAAAAGTGAAAATACATGTGATAGCACTATAAGGAAGGTTAAATTCAACAAAGACAAATCACTTGAAATGTGTGAAGAATGTTTCTTGAATGAAAAATGGTGCACGATCTTGCAAAGTTTTACGGTTAATCGAAATATCAGAACACATATAAGAACTATCTAAAAAACTCTACACACAACTCTGATGCCTGCACCTATCTGTGCACACAGTTTCATGAAAGGAACTCTCCTCGTGAGAATTCCCTTCGTGAAAATTTTCTCCTGAGAACCATCCGGAATCCTGTAAAATTTCTGGAAAAATTAAATTAATATTTTTAAGAAACTGTTTTTGTTTCTAAATTCAGGTTCTAAAAGTGGATTCAGGGTCTCCCAAAATTGTTATGAAAAATGAATTTGGGTATAGGATGAAAATATTTTACTTGAAATTTAGTTCTATGCAGGCTTTTATAGGTGTAAAACTCTTAATGCAATGTTTCCTATGACTACATTTACACCATCTGCTTTATAACAAACTACCTGTCAAAAGTGAACTTACATGTTGAAACACTATAAGAAACGTAAAATTCAACAAAGACAATTCTCTTGAAGTGTGTGACGAATGACTCTGGAATCAACAAGGGTGCACGAACTTGAGAAATTTTAACTTTTATAGATATATCAGAACGTATCAGAAATGTCTAGAAAGGTTTCCAGAAAACTCTGATGCCTGCACCTGTTTATGCATACAGTTTTTTAAGTGGAACTCTCTTCATGAGTGGAAGATTATATTAGTAAAAGAAGTATTTAACTCAGTTTTCTTGAAATAGTGTTTTTAGCGGTTTCAGCAGCTAATAATGCGTTTTTCGATATTTTAGAAGTTTTCTTAATAAATGGACAATGTTTTGGTATTGGAAATCTTCTCTTCGAACAATCATTGTAAACGGACTTTTAGCAAAGTATTTAGCATTCACTAGTGCTTTATCTAATGTGATGACTGAAATTTTTCTCCTGAGAACAATCCAGAAATGTCTAAAAAGGTTTAAAGACAACTCTGATGCCTCCTCTGTTTATGCATACAGTTTCATAAGTGGAACTCACTTCATGAGGGCATGATCACATTAGTAAAAGAAGTATTTGACTCAGTTTTCTTGAAATAGTGTTTTTGGCCGTTTTAGCAGCTAATAATGCGTTATTCGTTATTTCAGAAGTTTTCTTAATAAATGCACGTGTTTTGGTATTGGAAATCTTCTCTTCGAACAATCATTGTAAACGGACTTTAAGCAAAGTATTTAGCATTCACTAGCGCTTTATCTAATGTCAAGACTGAAATTTTTCTCCTGAGAACAATCCAGAAACCTGTAAAATTTCTGGGAAAGTTTAATTAATTTTTTTAAGATATTGTTTTTGTTTCTAAATTCAGGCCCTAAAAGTGGATTCAGGATCTTTGAAAATGGTTATGACAAATGAATTTGTGTATAGGAATGAAAAATTTTACTTGAAATTTAGTTCTAAGCAAGCGTTTATAGGTGTAAAACTCCTAATGCAAAGTTTCCTATGTCTACATTTACACCAACTGCTACATACCAAACTACCTGTCAAAAGTGAACTTACATGTTAAAGCACTATAAGAAACGTAAAATTCAACAAAGTCAATTCTCTTGAGGAAGTGTGAGACGAATGTCTCTGGAATCAACAGGAGTGCACGAACTTGAGAAATTTTAACTTTTATAGATATATCAGAACGTATAAGAAATGTCTAGAAAGGTTTCCAGAAAACTCTGATGCATGCACCTGTTCATGCATACAGTATTGTAGGTGGAACCCTCTTCGAGAAAGCAAGATCAGATTTGTATAAGAAGGATTTAACTCAGTTTTCTTGAAATAGTGTTTTTAGCTGTTTCAGCAGCTAATAATGCGTTTTTCGATATCTCAGAAGTTTTCTTAATAAATGGAAACTGTTTCGGTATTGGAAATCTTCTCTTCGAACAATCATTGTAAACGGACTTTTAGCAAAGTATTTAGGCTTCACTAGAGCTTTTATGTAATGTATTGACCGAAAATTTTCTCCTGAGAACAATCCAGAAACCTGTAAAATTTCTGGAAAGGTTAAATTAATATTTTTAAGAAATTGTTTTTGTTTCTAAATTCAGGGTCTAAAAGTGGATTCAGGATCTTTCAAAATTGTTATGACAAATGAATTTGGGTATAGGATGGAAATATTTTACTTGAAATTTAGTTCTATGCAGGCTTTTATAGGTGTAAAACTCTTAATGCAAAGTTTCCTATGATTACATTTCCACCAACTGCTTTATACCAAACTACCTGTCAAAAGTGAAAATACATGTGATAGCACTATAAGAAAGGTTAAATTCAACAAAGACAATTCACTTGAAGTGTGTTAAGAATGTTTCTTGAATGAAAAATGATGCACGATCTTGCAAAGTTTTACGGTTAATCGAAATTTCTGAACACATATAAGAACTATCTAAAAAACTCTACACCCAACTCTGATGCCTGCACCTATCTGTGCACACAGTTTCATGAGAGGAACACTACTCGTGAGAATTCTCTTCGTAAAAATTTTCTCCTGAGAACCATCCGGAATCCTGTAAAATTTCTGGAAAAATTAAATTAATATTTTTAAGAAACTCTTTTTGTTTCTAAATTCAGGACCTAAAAGTGGATTCAGGATTTTTAAAAATGGTTATGACAAATGAATTTGTGTATAGGTTTGAAATACTTTACTTGAAATTTAGTTCTATGCTAGCTTTTATAGGTGTAAAACTCTAAATGCAAAGATTCCTATAACTACACATACACAAACTGCTTTACACCAAACTAAATGTCAAAATGAACATCTATGTGAAAGCACTATGAGAAACGTAAAATTCAACAAAGAAAATTCTCTTGAGGAACTGTGTGACGAATGTCTCTGGAATCAACAAGGGTGCACGAACTTGAGAAATTTTAACTTTTATAGATATATCAGAACGTATAAGAAATGTCTAGAAAGGTTCACTGAAAACTCTGATGCCTGCACCTGCTTATGCATACAGTTTTATAAGTGGAACTCTCTTCATGAGTGGAAGATCACATTAGTAAAAGAAGTATTTAACTCAGTTTTCTTGAAATAGTGTTTTTAGCGGTTTCAGCAGCTAATAATGCGTTTTTCGATATTTCAGAAGTTTTCTTAATAAATGGACAATGTTTTGGTATTGGAAATCTTCTCTTCGAACAATCATTGTAAACAGACTTTTAGCAAAGTATTTAGCATTCACTAGCGCTTTATCTAATGTCATGACTGAAATTTTTGTCGTAAGAACAATACAGAAACCTGTAAAAATTCTGGAAAAATTAAATTAATTTTTTTAAGACATTGTTTTGTGTCTAAATTCAGGGCCTAAAAGTGGATTCAGGATCTTTCAAAATGGTTATGACAAATGAATTTGTGTATAGGAATGAAAAATTTACTTGAAATTTAGTTCTATGCAGGCTTTTATAGGTGTAAAACCCTTAATGCAAAAATTCCTATGACTACATTTACACCAAATGCTTTATACCAAACTGCCTGTCAAAAGTGAACATACATGTAAAAGCACTATAAGAAAAGTAAATTTCAACAAAGACTATTCTCTTGAGCAAGTGTGTGATGCATTTTTCAGGAATCAACAATGGTGCATGATCTCGAGAAATTTTAACTCTTATAGATATATCAGAACGTATAAGAAATGTCTAGAAAGGTCTACAGACTACTCTGATGCCTCCACTGTTGATGCATACAGTTTCATAACTGGAACTCACTTCATGAGTGCATGATCACATTAGTAAAAGAAGTATTTGACTCAGTTTTCATGAAATAGTGTTTTTGGCCGTTACAGCAGCTAATAATGCGTTTTTCGATATCTCAGAAGTTTTCTTAATAAATGCACAATGTTTAGGTATTGGAAATCGTCTCTTTGAACAATCATTGTAAACGGACTATTAGCAAAGTATTTAGGCTTCACTAGCGCTTTTATGTAATGTATTGACTGAAAATTTTCCCCTGAGAACAATCCAGAAACCTGAAAAATTTCTGGAAAAATTAATTTAATTTTTTTAAAAAATTGTTTTTGTTTCTAAATTCAGGCTCTAAAAGTGAATTCAGGATCTTTCAAAATGGTTATGACAAATGAATTTGTGTATAGGATTGTAATATTTTGCTTGAAATTTAGATCTATGAAGGCATTTATAGGTGTAAAACTTTTAATGCAAAGTTTCCTATGACTACATTTACACCATCTGCTTTATACCAAACTACCTGTCAAAAGTGAAAATACATGTGATAGCACTATAAGGAAGGTTAAATTCAGCAAAGACAATTCACTTGAAGTGTGTGAAGAATGTTTCTTGAATGAGAAATGGTGCACGATCTTGCAAAGTTTTACGGTTAATCGAAATATCAGAACACATAAGAACTATCCAAAAAACTCTACACACAACTCTGATGCCTGCACCTATCTGTGCACACAGTTTCATGAGAGGAACTCTCCTCGTGAGAATTCTCTTCGTGAAAATTTTTTCCTGAGAACCATCCGGAATCCTGTAAAATTTCTGGAAAAATTAAATCAATATTTTTAAGAAACTGTTTTTGTTTCTAAATTGAGGATCTAAAAGTGGATTCAAGATCTTTTAAAATGGTTATGACAAATGAATTTGTGTATAGGTTTGAAATACTTTACTTGAAATTTAGTTCTATGCAGGCTTTTATAGGTGTAAAACTCTTAATGCAAAGTTTCCTATGACTACATTTACACCATCTGCTTTATACCAAACTACCTGTCAAAAGTGAAAATACATGTGATAGCACTATAAGGAAGGTTAAATTCAACAAAGACAATTCACTTGAGGAAGTGTGTGAAGAATGTTTCTTGAATGAAAAATGGTGCACGATCTTGCAAAGTTTTACGGTTAATCGAAATATCAGAACACATATAAGAACTATCTAAAAAACTCTACACACAACTCAGATGTCTGCACCTATCTGTGCACACAGTTTCATGAAAGGAACTCTCCTCGTGAGAATTCCCTTCGTGAAAATTTTCTCCTGAGAACCATCCGGAATCCTGTAAAATTTCTGGAAAAATTAAATTAATATTTTTAAGAAACTGTTTTGTTTCTAAATTCAGGTTCTAAAAGTGGATTCAGGGTCTCCCAAAATTGTTATGAAAAATGAATTTGGGTATATGATGAAAATATTTTACTTGAAATTTAGTTCTATGCAGGCTTTTATAGGTGTAAAACTCTTAATGCAAAGTTTCCTATGACTACATTTACACCAACTGCTAATGCGAAACTACCTGTAAAAAGTGAAAATACATGTGATAGCACTATAAGAAAGGTTAAATTCAACAAAGACAATTCACTTGAGGAAGTGTGTGAAGAATGTTTCTTGAATGAAAAATGGTGCACGATCTTGCAAAGTTTTACGGTTAATCGAAATATCAGAACACATATAAGAACTATCTAAAAAACTCTACACACAACTCTGATGCCTGCACCTATCTGTGCACACAGTTTCATGAAAGGAACTCTCCTCGTGAGAATACTCTTCGTGAAAATTTTCTCCTGAGAACCATCCGGAATCCTGTAATATTTCTGGAAAAATTAAATTAATATTTTTAAGAAACTGTTTGTGTTTCTAAATTCAGGTTCTAAAAGTGGATTCAGGGTCTCCCAAAATTGTAATGAAAAATGAATTAGTGTATAGGATTGAAATATTTTACTTGAAATTTAGTTCTAAGCAAGCGTTTATAGGTGTACAACTCCTAATGCAAAATTTCCTATGTCTACATTTACACCAACTCCTTTATACCAAACTACCTGTCAAAAGTGAACATACATGTTAAAGCACTATAAGAAACGTAAAATTCAACAAAGACAATTCTCTTGAGGGAGTGTGTGACGAATGTCTCTGGAATCAACAGGGGTACACGAACTTGAGAAATTTTAACTTTTATAGATATATCAGAACGTATAAGAAATGTCTAGAAAGGTTTCCAGAAAACTCTGATGCCTGCACCTGTTCATGCATACAGTTTTGTAAGTGGAACTCTCTTCGACAATGCAAAATCAGATTGGTATAAAAAGTATTTAACTCAGTTTTCTTGAAATAGTGTTTTTAGCCATTTCAGCAGCTAATAATGCGTTTTTCGATATCTCAGAAGTTTTCTTAAGAAATACAAAATGTTTTGGTATTGGAAATCTTCTCTTCGAACAATCTTTGTAAACGGACTTTTAGCAAAGTATTTAGGCTTCACTAGCGCTTTTATCTAATGTATTGACTGAAAATTTACTCCTGAGAACAATCCAGAAACCTGTAAAATTTCTGGAAAAGTTAAATTAATATTTTTAAGAAATTGTTTTTGTTTCTAAATTCAGGTTCTAAAAGTGGATTCAGGGTCTCCCAAAATTGTTATGACAAATGAATTTGGGTATAGGATGGAAATATTTTACTTGAAATTAAGTTCTATGCAGGCTTTTATAGGTGTAAAACTCTTAATGCAAAATTTCCTATGACTACATTTACACCAATTGCTAATGCGAAACTACCTGTCAAAAGTGAAAATACATGTGATAGCACTATAAGAAAGGTTAAATTCAACAAAGACAATTCACTTGAGGAAGTGTGTGAAGAATGTTTCTTGAATGAAAAATGGTGCACGATCATGCAAAGTTTTACGGTTAATCGAAATATCAGAACACATATAAGAACTATCTAAAAACTCTACACCCAACTCTGATGCCTGCACCTATCTGTGCACACAGTTTCATGAGAGGAACACTCCTCGTGAGATTTCTCTTCGTGAAAATTTTCTCCTGAGAACCATCCGGAATCCTGTAAAATTTCTGGAAAAATTAAATTAATATTTTTAAAAAATTATTTTTGTTTCTAAATTCAGGTTCTAAAAGTGGATTCAGGGTCCCCCAAAATTGTTATGAAAAATGATTTTGGGTATAGGATGGAAATATTTTACTTGAATTTTAGTTCTATGCAGGCCTTTATAGGTGTACAACTCTTAATGCAAAGTTACCTATGACTACATTTACACCAAATGCTAATGCGAAACTACCTGTCAAAAGTGAAAATACATGTGATAGCACTATAAGGAAGGTTAAATTCAACAAAGACAAATCACTTGAAATGTGTGAAGAATGTTTCTTGAATGAAAAATGATGCACGATCTTGCAAAGTTTTACGGTTAATCGAAATATCAGAACACATATAAGAACTATCTAAAAAACTCTACACACAACTCTGATGCCTGCACCTATCTGTGCACACAGTTTCATGAAAGGAACTCTCCTCGTGAGAATACTCTTCGTGAAAATTTTCTCCTGAGAACCATCCGGAATCCTGTAATATTTCTGGAAAAATTAAATTAATATTTTTAAGAAACTGTTTGTGTTTCTAAATTCAGGTTCTAAAAGTGGATTCAGGGTCTCCCAAAATTGTAATGAAAAATGAATTAGTGTATAGGATTGAAATATTTTACTTGAAATTTAGTTCTAAGCAAGCGTTTATAGGTGTACAACTCCTAATGCAAAATTTCCTATGTCTACATTTACACCAACTCCTTTATACCAAACTACCTGTCAAAAGTGAACATACATGTTAAAGCACTATAAGAAACGTAAAATTCAACAAAGACAATTCTCTTGAGGGAGTGTGTGACGAATGTCTCTGGAATCAACAGGGGTACACGAACTTGAGAAATTTTAACTTTTATAGATATATCAGAACGTATAAGAAATGTCTAGAAAGGTTTCCAGAAAACTCTGATGCCTGCACCTGTTCATGCATACAGTTTTGTAAGTGGAACTCTCTTCGACAATGCAAAATCAGATTGGTATAAAAAGTATTTAACTCAGTTTTCTTGAAATAGTGTTTTTAGCCATTTCAGCAGCTAATAATGCGTTTTTCGATATCTCAGAAGTTTTCTTAAGAAATACAAAATGTTTTGGTATTGGAAATCTTCTCTTCGAACAATCTTTGTAAACGGACTTTTAGCAAAGTATTTAGGCTTCACTAGCGCTTTTATCTAATGTATTGACTGAAAATTTACTCCTGAGAACAATCCAGAAACCTGTAAAATTTCTGGAAAAGTTAAATTAATATTTTTAAGAAATTGTTTTTGTTTCTAAATTCAGGTTCTAAAAGTGGATTCAGGGTCTCCCAAAATTGTTATGACAAATGAATTTGGGTATAGGATGGAAATATTTTACTTGAAATTAAGTTCTATGCAGGCTTTTATAGGTGTAAAACTCTTAATGCAAAATTTCCTATGACTACATTTACACCAATTGCTAATGCGAAACTACCTGTCAAAAGTGAAAATACATGTGATAGCACTATAAGAAAGGTTAAATTCAACAAAGACAATTCACTTGAGGAAGTGTGTGAAGAATGTTTCTTGAATGAAAAATGGTGCACGATCATGCAAAGTTTTACGGTTAATCGAAATATCAGAACACATATAAGAACTATCTAAAAACTCTACACCCAACTCTGATGCCTGCACCTATCTGTGCACACAGTTTCATGAGAGGAACACTCCTCGTGAGATTTCTCTTCGTGAAAATTTTCTCCTGAGAACCATCCGGAATCCTGTAAAATTTCTGGAAAAATTAAATTAATATTTTTAAAAAATTATTTTTGTTTCTAAATTCAGGTTCTAAAAGTGGATTCAGGGTCCCCCAAAATTGTTATGAAAAATGATTTTGGGTATAGGATGGAAATATTTTACTTGAATTTTAGTTCTATGCAGGCCTTTATAGGTGTACAACTCTTAATGCAAAGTTACCTATGACTACATTTACACCAAATGCTAATGCGAAACTACCTGTCAAAAGTGAAAATACATGTGATAGCACTATAAGGAAGGTTAAATTCAACAAAGACAAATCACTTGAAATGTGTGAAGAATGTTTCTTGAATGAAAAATGATGCACGATCTTGCAAAGTTTTACGGTTAATCGAAATATCAGAACACATATAAGAACTATCTAAAAAACTCTACACACAACTCTGATGCCTGCACCTACCTGTGCACACAGTTTCATGAAAGGAACTCTCCTCGTGAGAATTCCCGTCGTGATAATTTTCTCCTGAGAACCATCCGGAATCCTGTAAAATTTCTGGAAAAATTAAATTAATATTTTTAAGAAACTGTTTTGTTTCTAAATTCAGGTTCTAAAAGTGGATTCAGGGTCTCCCAAAATTGTTATGAAAAATGAATTTGGGTATAGGATGGAAATATTTTACTTGAAATTTAGTTCTATGCAGGCTTTTATAGGTGTAAACTCTTAATGCAAAGTTTCCTATGACTACATTTACACCAACTGCTAATGCGAAACTACCTGTCAAAAGTGAAAATACATGTGATAACACTATAAGAAAGGTTAAATTCAACAAAGACAATTCACTTGAGGAAGTGTCTGAAGAATGTTTCTTGAATGAAAAATGGTGCACGATCTTGCAAAGTTTTACGGTTAATCGAAATATCAGAACACATATAAGAACTATCTAAAAAACTCTACACCCAACTCAGATGCCTGCACCTATCTGTGCACACAGTTTCATGACAGGAACTCTCCTCGTGAGAATTCTCTTCGTGAAAATTTTCTCCTGAGAACCATCCGGAATCCTGTAAAATTTCTGGAAAAATTAAATTAATATTTTTAAAAAATTATATTTGTTTCTAAATTCAGGTTCTAAAAGTGGATTCAGGGTCTCCCAAAATTGTTATGAAAAATGATTTTGGGTATAGGATGGAAATATTTTACTTGAAATTTAGTTCTATGCAGGCTTTTATAGGTGTAAAACTCTTAATGCAACGTTTCCTATGACTACATTTACACCAACTGCTAATGGGAAACTACCTGTCAAAAGTGAAAATACATGTAATAGCACTATAAGGAAGGTTAAATTCAACAAAGACAATTCACATGAAGTGTGTGAAGAATGTTTCTTGAATGAAAAATGATGCACGGACTTGCAAAGTTTCACGGTTAATCGAAATATCAGAAAACATATAAGAAACTATCTAAAAAACTCTACACAAAACTCTGATGCCTGCACCCATCTGTGCACACAGTTTCATGAGAAGAACTCTCCTCGTGAGAATTCTCTTCGTGAAAATTTTCTCCTGAGAACCATCCGGAATCCTGTAAAATTTCTGGAAAAATTAAATTAATATTTTTAAGAAACTGTTTTTGTTTCTAAATTCAGGTTCTAAAAGTGGATTCAGGGTCTCCCAAAATTGTAATGAAAAATGATTTAGTGTATAGGATTGAAATATTTTACTTGATATTTAGTTCTAAGCAAGCGTTTATAGGTGTAAAACTCCTAATGCAAAATTTCCTATGTCTACATTTACACCAACTGCTTTATACCAAACTACCTGTCAAAAGTGAACATACATGTTAAAGCACTATCAGAAACGTAAAATTCAACAAAGACAATTCTCTTCAGGGAGTGTGTGACGAATGTCTCTGGAATCAACAGGGGTGCACGAACTTGAGAAATTTTAACTTTTATAGATATATCAGAACGTATCAGAAATGTCTAGAAAGGTTTCCAGAAAACTCTGATGCCTGCACCTGTTCATGCATACAGTTTTGTAAGTGAAACTCTCTTCGAGAATGCAAGATCAGATTGGTATAAGAAGTATTTAACTCAGTTTTCTTGAAATAGTGTTTTAAGCCGTTTCAGCAGCTAATAATGCGTTTTTCGATATCTCAGAAGTTTTCTTAAGAAATACACAATGTTTTGGTATTGGAAATCTTCTCTTCAAACAATTATTGTAAACGGACTTTTAGCAAAGAATTTAGCATTCACTAGCGCTCTATCTAATGTCATGACTGAAATTTTTCTCCTGAGAACAATCCAGAAACCTGTAAAAATTCTGGAAAATTAAATTATTTTTAAAAGAAATTGTTTTTGTTTCTAAATTCAGGTTCTAAAAGTGGATTCAGGGTCTCCCAAAATTGTTATGAAAAATGATTTTGGGTATAGGATTGAAATATTTTACTTGAAATTTAGTTCTATGCAGGCTTTTATAGGTGTAAAACTCTTAATGCAAAGTTTCCTATGACTACATATACACCAACTCCTTTATACCAAACTACCTGTCAAAAGTGAACATACATGTTAAAGAAATATAAGAAACGTAAAATTCACCAAAGAAAATTCTCTTGAGGGAGTGTGTGACGAATGTCTCTGGAATCAAAAGGGGTACACGAACTTGAGAAATTTTAACTTTTATAGATATATCAGAACGTATAAGAAATGTCTAGAAAGGTTTCCAGAAAACTCTGATGCCTGCACCTGTTCATGCATACAGTTTTGTAAGTGGAACTCTCTTCGAGAACGCAAGATCAGATTGGTATAAGAAGTATTTAACTCAGTTTTCTTGAAATAGTGTTTTTAGCCGTTTCAGCAGCTAATAATGCGTTTTTCGATATCTCAGAAGTTTTCTTAAGAAATACACAATGTTTTGGTATTGGAAATCTTCTCTTCGAACAATCTTTGTAAACGGACTTTTAGCAAAGTATTTAGGCTTCACTAGCGCTTTTATCTAATGTATTGACTGAAAATTTACTCCTGAGAACAATCCAGAAACCTGTAAAATTTCTGGAAAAATTAAATTAATATTTTTAAAAAATTGTTTTTGTTTCTAAATTGAGGTTCTAAAAGTGGATTCAGGGTCTCCCAAAATTGTTATGAAAAATGAATTTGGGTATAGGATGGAAATATTTTACTTGAAATTTAGTTCTATGCAGGCTTTTATAGGTGTAAAACTCTTAATGCAAAGTTTCCTATGACTACATTTACACCAACTGCTAATGCGAAACTACCTGTCAAAAGTGAAAATACATGTGATAGCACTATAAGAAAGGTTAAATTCAACGAAGACAATTCACTTGAGGAAGTGTGTGAAGAATGTATCTTGAATGAAAAATGGTGCACGATCTTGCAAAGTTTTACGGTTAATCGAAATTTCAGAACACATATAAGAACTATCTAAAAAAACTCTACACCCAACTCTGATGCCTGCACCTATCTGTGCACACAGTTTCATGAGAGGAACTCTCCTCGTGAGAATTCTCTTCGTGAAAATTTTCTCCTGAGAACCATCCGGAATCCTGTAAAATTTCTGGAAAAATTAAATTAATATTTTTAAGAAATTATTTTTGTTTCTAAATTCAGGTTCTAAAAGTTGATTCAGGGTCTCCCAAAATTGTTATGAAAAATGATTTTGGGTATACGATGGAAATATTTTACTTGAAATTTAGTTCTATGCAGGCTTTTATAGGTGTAAAACTCTTAATGCAAAGTTTCCTATGACTACATTTACACCAACTGCTAATGCGAAACTACCTGACAAAAGTGAAAATACAAGTGATAGCACTATAAGAAAGGTTAAATTCAACAAAGACAATTCACTTGAGGAAGTGTGTGAAGAATGTTTCTTGAATGAAAAATGGTGCACGATCTTGCAAAGTTTTACAGTTAATCGAAATATCAGAACACATATAAGAACTATCTAAAAAACTCTACACACAACTCTGATGCCTGCACCTATCTGTGCACACAGTTTCACGTGAGAAACTCTCCTGGTGAGAATTCTCTTCGTGAAAATTTTCTCCTGAGAACCATCCGGAATCCTGTAAAATTTCTGGAAAAATTAAATTAATATTTTTAAGAAATAGTTTTTGTTTCTAAATTCAGGTTCTAGAAGTGGATTCAGGAGTCTCCCAAAATTGTTATGAAAAATGAATTTGGGTATAGGATGGAAATATTTTACTTGAAATTTAGTCCTATGCCGGCTTTTATAGGTGTAAAATTCTTAATGCAGTTTCCTATGACTACATTTACACCAACTGCTAATGCGAAACTACCTGTCAAAAGTGAAAATACATGTGATAGCACTATAGGAAAGGTTAAATTCAACAAAGACAATTCACTTGAGGAAGTGTGTGAAGAATGTTTCTTGAATGAAAAAATGGTGCACGATCTTGCAAAGTTTTACGGTTAATCGAAATATCAGAACACATATAAGAACTATCTAAAAAACTCTACACCCAACTCTGATGCCTGCACCTATCTGTGCACAGAGTTTCATGAGAGAAACTCTCCTCGTGAGAATTCTCTTCGTGAAAATTTTCTCCTGAGAACCATCCGGAATCCTGTAAAATTTCTGGAAAAATTAAATTAATATTTTTAAGAAATTGTTTTGTTTCTAAATTCAGGTTCTAAAAGTGGATTCAGGGTCTCCCAAAATTGTTATGAAAAATGAATTTGGGTATAGGATGGAAATATTTTACTTGAAATTTAGTTCTATGCAGGCTTTTATAGGTGTAAAACTTTTAATGCAGTTTCCTATGACTACATTTACACCGTCTGCTTTATACCAAACTACCTGTCAAAAGTGAACTTACATGTTAAAGCACTATAAGAAACGTAAAATTCAACAAAGACAATTCTCTTGAAGTGTGAGACGAATGTCTCTGGAATCAACAAGGGTGCTCGAACTTGAGAAATTTTAACTTTTATAGATATATCAGAACGTATCAGAAATGCCTAGAAAGGTTTCCAGAAAACTCTGATGCCTGCTCCTGTTTATGCATACAGTTTTTTAAGTGGAACTCTCTTCATGAGTGGAAGATTATATTAGTAAAAGAAGTATTTAACTCAGTTTTCTTGAAATAGTGTTTTTAGCGGTTTCAGCAGCAAATAATGCGTTTTTCGATATTTTAGAAGTTTTCTTAATAAATGGACAATGTTTTGGTATTGGAAATTATCTCTTCGAACAATCATTGTAAACGGACTTTTAGCAAAGTATTTAGCATTCACTAGCGCTTTATCTAATGTCATGACTGAAATTTTTCTCCTGAGAAACAATCCAGAAACCTGTAAAAATTCTGGAAAAATTAAATTAATTTTTTGAAGAAATTGTTTTTTGTTTCTAAATTCAGGCTGTAAAAGTGGATTCAGGATCTTACAAAATGGTTATGACAAATGAATTAGTGTATAGGATTGTAATATTTTACTTGAAATTTAGTTCTATGCAGGCATTTATAGGTGGTAAACCTCTTAATGCAAAGTTTCCTATGACTACACTACACCAACTGCTTTATACAAAACTACCTGTCAAAAGTGAACTTACATGTTAAAGCACTATAAGAAACGTAAAATTCAATGAAGACAATTCTCTTTAGGCAGTGTGTGACGAATGTTTATGGATTCAACAATGGTGCACGAACTTGAGAAATTTTAACTTTTATAGAAATATCAGAACGTATAAGAAATGTCTAAAAAGATTTAAAGACCACTCTGATGCCTCCTCTGTTTACGCATACAGTTTCATAAGTGGAACTCACTTCATGAGGGCATGATCACATTAGTAAAAGAAGTATTTGACTCAGTTTTCTTGAAATAGTGTTTTTGCCGTTTCAGCAGCTAATAATGCGTTTTTTCGATATCTCAGAAGTTTTCTTAAGAAATACACAATGTTTTGGTATTGGAAATCTTTTCTTCGAACAATCTTTGTAAACGGACTTGTAGCAATGTATTTAGGCTTCACTAGCGCTTTTATTTAATGTATTGACTGAAAAGTTACTCCTGAGAAGAATCCAGAAACCTGTAAAATTTCTGGGAAAGTTTAATTAATTTTTTTAAGATATTGTTTTTGTTTCTAAATTCAGGCCCTAAAAGTGGATTCAGGATCTTTGAAAATGGTTATGACAAATGAATTTGTGTATAGGAATGAAAAATTTTACTTGAAATTTAGTTCTAAGCAAGCGTTTATAGGTGTAAAACTCCTATTGCAAAGTTTCCTATGTCTACATATACACCAACTGCTTAATACCAAACTACCTGTCAAAAGTGAACTTACATGTTAAAGCACTATAAGAAACGTAAAATTCAACAAAGACAATTCTCTTGAGGAAGTGTGAGACGAATGTCTCTGGAATCAACAGGGGTACACGAACTTGAGAAATTTTAACTTTTATAGATATATCAGAACGTATAAGAAATGTCTAGAAAGGGTTTCCAGAAATCTCTGATGCATGCACCTGTTTCATGCATACAGTATTGTAAGTGGAACCTCTTCGAGAATGCAAGATCAGATTTGTATAAGAAGTATTTAACTCAGTTTTCTTGAAATAGTGTTTATAGCCGTTTCAGCAGCTAATAATGCGTTTTTCGATATCTCAGAAGTTTTCTTAATAAATGGAAAATGTTTTGGTATTGGAAATCTTCTCTTCGAACAATCATTGTAAACGGACTTTTAGCAAAGTATTTAGGCTTCACTAGCGATTTTATGTTAATGTATTGACAGAAATTTTCTCCTGAGAACAATCCAGAAATCCTGTAAAATTTCTGGAAAAGGTTAAATTAATATTTTTAAGAAATTGTTTTTGTTTTCTAAATTCAGGGTCTAAAAGTGGATTCAGGATCTTTCAAAATTTTTATGACAAATGAATTTGGGTATAGGATGGAAATATTTTACTTGAAATTAAGTTCTATGCAGGCTTTTATAGTTTAAAACTCTTAATGCAAAATTTCCTAGTGACTACATTTTTACAACAATTGCTAATGCGAAACTACCTGTCAAAAGTGAAAATACATGTGATAGCACTATAAGAAAGGTTAAATTCAACAAACACAATTCACATTGAAGTGTGTTAAGAATGTTTCTGAATGAAAAATGATGCACGATCTTGCAAAGTTTTACGGTTAATCGAAATTTCAGAACACATATTAGAACTATCTAAAAAACTCTACACCCAACTCTGATGCACCTATCTGCACCTATCTGTGCACCTATCTGTGCACACAGTTTCATGAGGAGGAACACTACTCGTGAGAATTCTCTTCGTAAAAAATTTTTCTCCTGAGAACCATCCGGAATCCTGTAAAATTTCTGGAAAAAATTAAATTAATATTTTTAAGAAACTCTTTTTGTTTCTAAATTCAGGACATAAAAGTGGATTCAGGTTCTTTAAAAATGGTTATGACAACTGAATTTGTGTATAGGTTTGAAATACTTTACTTGAAATTTAGTTCTATGCTAGCTTTTATAGTGTAAAACTCTTAATGCAAAGATTCCTATAACTACACTTACACCAACTGCTTTACACCAAACTAAATGTCAAAATGAACATCTATGTGAAAGCACTATGAGATACGTAAAATTCAACAAAGAAAATTCTCCTTGAGGAACTGTGTGACGAATGTCTCTGGAATTCAACAAGGGTGCACGAAACGTGAGAAATTTTTAACTTTTAATAGATATATCAGAACGTATAAGAAATGTCTAGAATGGTTCACTGAAAACTCTGATGCCTGCACCTGCTTATGCAATACAGTTTTATAAGTGGAACTCTCTTCATGAGTGGAAGATCACATTAGTAAAAGAAGTATTTAACTCAGTTTTGCTTGAAATAGTGTTTTTAGCGGTTTCAGCAGCTAATAATGCGTTTTTCGATATTTCAGAAGTTTTCTTAATAAATAGACAATGTTTTGGTATTGGAAATCTTCTCTCCGAACAATCATTGTAAACGGACTTTTAGCAAAGTATTTAGCATTCACTAGCGCTTTATCTAATGTCATGACTGAAATTTTTCTCCTGAGAACAATCCAGAAACCTGTAAAAATTCTGGAAAAATTAAATTAATTTTTTTAAGAAATTGTTTTGTTTCTAAATTCAGGTTCTAAAAGTGGATTCAGGATCTTTCAAAATGGTTATGACAAATGAATTTGTGTATAGGATGAAAATTTTACTTGAAATTTAGTTCTATGCAGGCTTTATAGGTGTAAAACTCTTAATGCAAAGTTTCCTATGACTACATTTACACCAACTGCTTATACCAAACTACCTGTCAAAAGTGAAAATACATGTATAAGCACTATAAGAAAAGTAAATTCAACAAAGACAATTCTCTTGAGGAAGTGTGTGAAGAATGTTTCTGGAATCAATCAATGGTGCACGATCC
>JAHLJT010005302.1:0-26281 GCA_031308135.1 Acheta domesticus | reverse complement strand
AATGAAGGCAGTGAAGTGTATAAATGAATGAAAGGAAAAATCATATTTGAGCCCAACTGTCCAGGATAGACCCCCGAACACATACGTAAGAAAAAACGCAATCATCACAATGATTGGCACGATTAATGATGGCGTAACATATACTTAATTTCATTTACACAAACATTCAAAATATTTCACTGAGATAATCATTTTTATTTTCTCCAGATTTTCTGCTACTTTTTTACATAAGTGTTCTTATATTTAAGTGGAAACTATCAGCACTAGATTTCATTGGCCATTAAAACCGGTACCCACTCATATGAAACATTTTTCTAATCTTCATCTTCTTAATCTTCTAATCAAAAATTTTTTCATTTGAACGCGAAAGGTTACAGTGAAATGAAATTACTATTAAATGAAGTAACTGGAGAACAAAGAAAAGTCAATAAAGTAATTTAATCAGTTTAAAAGAAATAAGATTTAAATTACACAAACCTAGTAGCGAGTGTTCAAAATTCTTAGTTCGCCTAAGACGACCAGTTTGGCGGGCCTCACGATACAATTACTCGAAAAATGAAATTATCATTGTAATAAAATTGTTTCAGTGAATGTTCAATTACCAAAATATAACAAATGTGTCAAAATAAAGTCAAATCGGCCTGCATAAGAATATATACTACACGAGAATCAACCTTTTCTTCGAATGGCCTATTTGCCGTCCCCTCTTGAAACCATATTTTGAAACTTATAAATTATTTGCTCCAGTACTAGTCACTTTCTTTCACAGTGCTCAGTACTTTCACTCGCATTCATTCACACACATTGTCATTCATCATTGTGTAGCGCGTACTAATGCCCGGGCTAGCCCGAGGCACTAGTCATCCTTCCGCTACCCAATGGAATTTTTAACTCATAATCCACGGTAAGATCAGTTCTGATTTATCGCGGGCCGGGGGCTAACCGCAAAGAAGTTATCCGAAAGAAGTGACAGTGATTCTTAGACGTAAAAAAATTAACCCTTCGTAACTAACAACATGAAATGAGAATTACACGAGCTTATAGAGCCCTCGATTCTCACGATTTTAAAATCAAAGTTCAGGTAATCCGTTTGCATTGTATTAGAAATGAAATGAATGATAAACAGTTTCCTCGCATCCATAAGACCCGACTCTTTGACCGATTTACAAGCTTCCTTTTGACAAACAATTTCTGAGTTTTGCAAAAGCGAGTATGCGCTGTGTGTTTCTGGAACCTTACTCTGCGAAGAAGCTATACTGCGACAGTGTAAGAGAATAGGTGAGTCAAATAGCAACTTTTTTTCTCGGATTTTTCAAACTAATTTGAGGTTAGTACTTGCTTTTTCGAAACGTACGGTGGACACGACTTACAATTGGGTATTTATGAAGGCGTCACGAGCATATAGGTAGTATTATTGTAATTTCCAGGTAAATAATGAAAACCTTGTAATAATTTACTATTAAAATATTCATACTCATTAATTTCATTAGAAAATCCTTAAGATACCATAAATATCTTTATTTACAATAGATATTATACTTTATATAAATATTATCTGTTCACTGCCAATAGTTTTCCGCAAATGTAAACTATGGTTACTTGATAAGATTTAGACGAATCATTTCTTACAAATTGTAACCCAATGCATTCGACTCATTTGTCCAAACTCTTGTGTATATGTATGTATGTACGTATTGTGACACGTCCTTTCGTGGCAGCGCTGCACGCGTCAACTAGCCTCCCAATGTTTCAGGTATAGACTGTAAGTCACCGCAGGGCATGCGCGCGTTCGCCCCAACTCCGAATCGTTGGCGCAAAGGAAGCGTTCTAACCCAGCCTACGGAAGCGTATGTGCGGAGGTACCTGGTAGTATATAATGAAACAATGATGTGTGAATGAAAATAAAGAAATTAAAAAAAATACCGAGACTGTACCTGGTATTATATAATGAAACAATTAATGATGCGTGAATGAAAATAAAGAAATTTAAAAAAAAAACCAAGGACAGTGTCAAAACGAAACTTTACTTAGGTTAAGAAAAATAAAAAAAAATCATTTAAGTTAGTTATTTCAAAGTGCTACGTTAGTAACCAATAAATTAGATATAGCTAAAATTAAGTTCGTTTTAGTTAATTTTTGTTAATAGAAAAGAAATCCCTCCCTCTGAGCTGCTTAAGCCGCCAGGCACACTGTACATCCATTACGACAAATAAATCTCCGCCTCCTCAGGGGCACTGTGGCGGGGAAATCAAAAGCTACCTGCTGTTCACTCCGTCTTGCGGCGCGGCGCCTTGGCCTTGGGCGAGGCGGGCGCGTTGGCCGCCGCCTTGCCCGCCGCCTTGGGCGGGCGGCCGCCCTTGCCGGCCGGCGCGGGCGCGTTCCAGTAGTACACCGAGCTGCGCGGCGATGAGCGCGTTCACCGTGAAGGCGCTCAGGTACGTGATGACGAGCACCGAGTCGCCCGTCTCCTGGATGGAGGTGAAGATGCGCGCCAGCGACCCGAAGAACAGCATGAAGCCCGTGGCGGCCGACAGCTGGCCCGTGCTGCAGTTGCGGTAGTTGGTGATCACCTGGATCATCTGCGCACACACACACTCGCCGTCAGCCGCAAATACACGCTTTTCTCGTGAGAACAGTTACACAACAAATGCTACGCTTAGTGCAAAATTAGACAAAACATATTTTTACATAATTTAAAATTATTCCACACGTTCGTCGATGATTACTAGATGATTTCATTAACAACATGTGGCATTATAATATGTAGAATGTTCAATTAATTCACCTTCACTACTACATACGTGGTTTTAACTTTAAGAATGTTTTCATTGGTACCCAACATCGGTGAAGACAGTATATTTCAATTTAAAATTATTGAAATGGATTCAAAAATGTCGTAACTGAACATTAATAATTCAAAATCTCTTAACTAAACTATGTTATTCTTAAAATCTGCAGACTCATTGTCTTTGTAATAGTATCTTTGTAATACTAATTTCAAATAATGGAAAAATGTCATTAAATTAAAAATAATTTTTAATATTTCAAATAACATGCAAATGATTTTAACGAATTTTATGTCGGTATGTTTTTTAGGCAAACAGGATGCCAAGCCTCTCGCTGGAATGCAGCAACGATTCGCTTCAAAAATGGGCACATCCATACAAACAGAATTCCGGGAACAGCGTTGCACGCACTAAACAAATACTTCTGAGCGGTAATTCCAACCCCATTTCATTTCGTCTGGCAACAAAAGACAAAATTCCACATCAATAACTGGAGGAAACAGTGAATGTAACCACGGCTAAAATTCACAGAAACGATGAGAGCATTATAACTAAACCAGAAAAAAAATAATAAACCTTGTAATATTGAAATAACATTTTCTGAAAATTCTTCGATCTGAAACGATGACATAACTTTCGAGTCCAACCATCGTGACTAGGAGGAATATTACGAAATATTTAATAGTTAACCCAACAAGAAGCAGAAATGTAACAAGCAGAGAGGGGAAATGAGTTACGAACACTACATTATGGTTTTATATTCTAGAGCTGAGTTTTCCTTGATCATCACAACAAATTGCTGATTTACAATGTTAATTCCAACAAACCTTTCTCTTTTAAATAAATATCATCTGAAGAAGAAGAAGAAAAACAAAAAGAAGACGGAGACGACGAAGAAGAGGAAGAAGGGGGCGACGACAACGACAAAGAAGATAAGGAAGGACGAAAGGAGACGAATGACGAAGAGAGAAGACGAAGGAGAAGAAATAGCCAGAAGGAAGAAGAATGACGAAGACATCGCAGAAGGAGGACGACACAGACGAAGACGCCGGAGCCGGACGCAGCGTGCACCGGAGCTCGCAGCGGAGTAATTGGCTGGCGGCGCGTGACCCCGGGGGCGGCGAGCGCGACCGGCCACGGCCCTGCGCCCGCGCGGCGAATTACGACGCGTAAACGTGTCAGCCCCGTCAGCGCCGGGCATAAACGAACGCAGCACAACCCGTCGGCTCTTTACGGCGCGGAGAGCGCGGCCCCGGCCCCGGCCGGCGACGGCGCGGGGGCGAGGCGCGTGCGCGGGGGGCGGGGGGCGGAGGGCGGGGAGCGGGGCGTAACTCCACGCGGGCGGGCGCCCGCTCGCCTGGCCGGCCAGGGCAAAGTGATGGGCCTCATTAGCTGCAGACGGTAGTGCGCGTACCGGGCGGGCTCTGGCGTTCCCACGCCACTCGCCCCCTCTGGGCAATCGAACGCCCAGAGGTCTGTAGTGCGATTTTTCTAACTCTGCCCCTCAAGCCCCTATGCCCACCATGGACTATCACAAGGCATTTCGCGTCTTTCTCCGTCGTACCGCTGGAAGTCGCATGATCGCAAGCATTGCTTGATACGGTCGCGATCATGCGATACCTGGCGGCACGACTGAGGACGTCGCGAAATGCCGCGACATATTCCACCGTGAAGACGGCCCTTCGGGGGCAAAGTTAGAAAAACCGCAGTATACACGGTGAGCCATTTCAAATGTGAACACCTCCGTGCACCTTTTAATTTGGCTAGTAATTAGTTCAGATGCGGCACGGATACCCGCAGACAGCGTTTCGTCATTTTCGCATTTTGATTGAAGCGTTTGTCTCATATTCTTCGCTCAGCGCACTCGTATGAGGCATAACGAGGTCATGGGTGATGCCTTTGATACGAGGTTGTCGCTATTCACATCCCAAGGCCATCAATTCACTTGAGTGAAGAAAAAGCACGGAGAGAGGAGGAGAAGAGAGGGACAGAAATGGAGAGAGAGAGGGGGAATGAAAGAGAACGACAGAACGAGAGAGAACGAGAAAGAACGACAGAGAACGAGAGAGAACGACAGAGAACGAGAGAGAACGACAGAGAACGAGAGAGAACGAGAGAGAACGACAGAGAACGAGAGAGAACGACAGAGAACGAGAGAGAACGACAGAGAACGAGAGAGAACGACAGAGAACGAGAGAGAACGACAGAGAACGAGAGAGAACGACAGAGAACGAGAGAGAACGACAGAGAACGAGAGAGAACGACAGAGAACGAGAGAGAACGACAGAGAACGAGAGAGAACGACAGAGAACGAGAGAGAACGAGAGAGAGAGAAGAGAGAGGGGGAGAGGAGTATGCGTGAGGGTTTTTGAAAAGAATCCTTTTTGTCTTTCAAAGCCATTAAAATTTGTAGTGTCAATGAGAAATGAAAATTTCCGATGGAATTCAATCAAAGCAGACTGAATTCCTAAGGTGAGTACCTACGCCCTAACAACGCTTGAGCTAATCGCACTTACTGCGACTTCACAACAGACTATCAGCTACCATCGGAATGGAATGGCAGGAAAATGGCGAAGACAAATGTTCTGCTTGAATCCCTAATATCAGTTTTACCCTCTCTGCTCTACAATTAAACAAAAAATATATACAAATGTAATTCCTAGCCACCTAACGTCAGAAAATAGCTTGGAATAATTTTCAAATTTCTTCTTCTTCCGCTTCATGATAAGCCACTGAAGGCCTGTTCCAACTCAAAGGTCATTATCAAATTCCATTTCCTGAAATTAAGCACCGAACTTTTCGAAACGGCTTCTCATCTCTAGAGATAGAAGACTGTCATCTTCTTTTCTCTTAAAGTTTTTATACTTAATAATTCTAGTTAAATTATCTTCAATAACTGATCACAATTTTCCTTAGATGTGCAAAAAATAACTTTCGCGGATCAGAGGTGGTTGCATCCACTGCACGAGTCCGTATGGACTGTAAATTCGCGCTCACTTACCGAGTAGTTGTTTTATCATAATCATTAAATCACAGCAACGTGTAACGCAACAAATTGCTACCCACTACAAGATATTACTGCATTCCTTGCGTATCGGTGATGCTTTTTTTGTGTTTTGACCAAAGGTTACGAGCCTCAGAATTATATCTCCATTAACGACATTTAAAGTGCATGTTTCCGAAGCATGCACGGCCATATCGCATTGAACGTTTGGAAATGTTGACGGCACCGCTCCGCAGTCAGTGCATCGTTTACAGCAAGCATAACCTCCAGCGAAAAACCCGCCTCTTCCTCAATAACCGTGCGCGCAACGACCACGTTCGTCACATGAGTAGCAGGTTAAGATAATGGGGAGGACTAATGTGATCCAATTACGCCTGACGTATCATCAAAACTTCCGCGAGTACGGCTCTTTCCTCTCATTATGTCGCAACCGGAAGGTACTTAATATACGCAATGACGACGACTGCGACGTTTCCCAACCATTTTTCACATTCTGCTGGAAAACACTGTGCTTTTTTTCCCCTCGAGTGAAGGTCTCTACCTGGCGGAGCGCGGTGCGGCGGTCCCAAATTGAAATTAATAAGGGCTCGTGAGCGCGGGCCGGGCAAAACGAGGGAGAAAAGAAGCACTTTAGCTCACTTTTCCGGACGAAAAACTTGGGAGCGGTTCGTGGAAGCGCCTGCAGACTGGCGGAGGCGACCGCGCGGGCGAGCCCCCGCTGCGGAGGCTGCGTTCTTAGATCGCTGTTTGCACACGAATATAATACTCAAAATGACACATAGGAGTAACTTCCACTGGACACTATGTTATGTAAGAAACGAGCAAACATTTTATATTTCCTTTATAAAGAATGACCCGTTGTTTGTTGAAAACGAAATACGTAAGAGAACGTAAGAGACACGTTAACACGGTATAATAAAGGAGATATTTTTGAATCTCTTTATAGATCAAGGAGAAAAGTTACCGTATACACATTCCTATTTAAAAACAAATCTAATGCATAGAAGTGATGCAAGAAAAATCGATAAAAACACTGAATTCTGAATATTTAGAAATGAATTCATACGAAGTTTAGAGACACGAACCCTGGAAAGTAAGATTTGAATTACATTCAAAAATCTGAAAGAAGAATTGGAACAATGATGATAAGAAATTATTTCAGATTTACATCACACATGTAACCTTCCAAGAAGAATTAAAGAAAGAATTGAAGAAAGCATGCTCTTAAAACTATCCATGAGCATCCTTTGTTGAGATCACATATTTCGCTTATACATTCCACATTATTTTTATGATTCACATTACGTCACATTCAACAAAAGTTGAAAAGTTCTAGGAATACATTTTCGTAAAGTGCGAAATGATAACTTCCTTTTTCTCAACCACAATCATTAACTCTCCGTCTGAGAATAGGAAGATTTTACAATCCTCACACGAAACCAATGTTTCATAATTCTCTAATTACATTATTAATGTGCGAATTCGGGGTAACGGCAAGAGTTGAATTGATACTGAGGAGAATCTGTTTACAGGGGCGCCATTCTTATGCGTTCTAGATCTAACGAGAGCGAGGGATACTCCAAAACAGTTTGCATTTTTATCGAGACACATTTTGTTCTCATCTCTTGAAATTGTCCTCTTGAAATTTGTTCTCTTGAAAACTGTCCAGCGGAATGCTGTAGCGTGTGCTGCGAGTTGAAGCGGAGACATAAGTACAGTAAAGCAGAATTCTGACTCAAATCGAAAGGAAAACACACACACACACACGCATGCACGCACGCATGCACTCACGCACATGCACACACGCATGCACGCACACACACGCATAGGCAAGCGCGCACACACATACACACACACAGAGGCAAAATCAAGTTCTGAAACAATCTTCGGAGGATGTTGAGGTCTGAACGACCTGCTATTCCGTTGCGGCGAGGGTGAGAAGCAATTAATAATATCGGAGACATCACCGGGTTGGGAGTTATCGAGCGGCCGCTGACGCGTGATTACCTGGCGGGCGGAGCCAGCCGCGCCCTCTCGGCGGCAGCCGGTAGCGCCCGGCGGCGGCGGCCGCGGCCGTAATGAAGAGGTCAGCGGAGGGCCACGCCCGCACCGCGCGCCCCAATAAATCGCGCCGCATCGAAGGCGCCATGAATATGGATCAGGCGCGGACGGGGCGCCGCCCGCCCGCGCCACAGTAGCGCGGCACCTCGTTACACGCGCACAGGCCCTGCTCTGCCGTCGGTCTTCGCGAGAACTGCTTACAATTAATATATTTTTGGTTGCGTTCGTTCGACTGATTGATTAGAGATATTGGGGGCGTCAACGGCTACGGTCATTAGTCCCGAAAGTGTAGTGCATGCTATGGCTCCGTAGGTGCGCGAGAACTGCTTACAACTGATATTTTTGGTTGCGTTCGTCGATTGATTAGCGATTCCGGGTGCGTCAACTGCCGTCACAAGTCCCGTAAGTACAGTGCACGTTGTGGCTCGTTAGGTGGCGGTGGTCTTCTCCCGCTGGATGGTGAGATCCGGCGCCAACCTACCGTCATCTAGCGGGGTTTTCCCTAACCAGGTATCTCCCACCAGCGGAGCATCGCCTCCGCCTGGGTAAACTGTAAGCTCCCAACCGGTCTCCCGGCAAGTGTGGTAGTGTAAAGCATGGATGTGAAGTATGTATAAGGAGTAGGATAGGACAAGGAATGGTAATGAAAGATCGCGCGCGATCCGGTACCGTTTTTAGGATACTGCACCGGTATTCGCCTGGTATTGATCGGAGGAACTACGGAAAACTACCGTTCAGCAACCGACCGCTAGAATTCTTCTGCAGACAGCGACAGAAACTCGACATAGCTATCTCGCTAGTGTCGAAAATCCTGCCACCGTCGGGACTCTACTTAAGATCTTCCGATCAGAGGCACTGCAGCCTTGATGTTCTGAGCCACCTCTCCCGGTGTGCTCAGGACTGCATAAACAGCAGATGTCCACCCCATCGAAATTACACAATTCAAAATTTCTCATAACTTTTGACAAGTTATCAATTCAATAATTACGTTACCTTCTGTAAACCATGGCAGTCATCTACCTCGACTAAATTAACACAATCCAATAAGCAATCTTCATTGTCTTCCACACCTCTAGACCATGGAAATTTACAGAGAATGACGAAACCTTTCAGCTATCTAGTTAGCAAAAAACGAATAATTTACTTTTATCTACACATTCACTACATAGTATACATATTCCCTTCTATCGTTATTCGTGAGGTAATTTCTCCTTCTGGACAAAATATTTCATTATCGTTGTGTACAACGAACCACTATTAGTAATAACTACACAATTTTTCAAGTACAAACTCTGAATAATCTAACTTAAAAATTGTTCATACGACAACTGTACGTTAGATTTCTTGTAAACATAATAGCGCAACTTCGTGACAAACCTCGTTTTAAAAAGTGAGAAATTAACTTTATAATGGTTTTCTTTAGATATGTTCTGATGATTGAGTTCATGGTGGTCTTGTAAGTCAACAAGTAAAAAAAATTCTGATGACTGATATAAATTTCGAATATGTGTAGCATAAGGCGCTAGGACGCCCTCGAAAGGGCACGCTTCACAGGGAGCCCAATAGGCAGAGATTGAGAAGGAGAGGGTGCAGACACGAATGCTGAGATGGGAGGGGGGCGAAGTGAAGAACAGCAACCACTCACTCACTCTCCTCTCCCACGGGAAGCCTTGCTTGACACCAACTCGAATTGCGTCCACACTATTGTGCGAGCAGAGTAGAGGACAGTTCTTACTATTTTTCTGCGCTCTCATGTTATTTCTACTAAGTGTATTGACGCATATCTTCGAAGTGAGAGTGTAACACGTTTGCCGTGTATTCCACGTTCCTAATCCGTGACAAGTATATCTCACGCGCACATTACCACGTCGTGTATCTATCCACGATAGCGGCAAGTCATTGTGTTCCCGCCAATTGCGAGTGTGCACGTAAGTCCAATGCCAGCGTTTACGCGGCGGTCAGTAATCATCACACGATATTCATGTTGTCAGAGCAGAGGCGTATCTACGGTATGGCAGACATAGTATGTGCCATGGGCGCCACTCACAAGGGGCGGTAATTAGAAAATACCCGCTAAAACAAATAAGAACTCTAATTTGAAGTATCCTGACAGGGGGCGCAAATTGTATGCTTGTCATGGGGCGCGTGAATACCTAGAAACGCCTCTGCAGAGTGTTCATAAATGAGTTGTTTTTGTTAATAAATGTTGGATAAAACTTTAATTATTGTGTTTTGGGTAAACAATTCACATATAGTACAAATTAGTTACTTACACCAATACATTAGAATTTTACTAGCATGTCATAGAAATAAGAAAGGATACATCAAATGTTGAAATTCATATTACATTTCATAATTTTACCAAGTCATTATAATTAAGTAACTGAATGCACAAATAAACTAAGAGGACAATACATATTAGTGCTTAATGGTAAGTAAATTGCTCTCTGAAACGACATATTCAAAAAAGCCACTGAGAAAAACCAAAAAGCATCAGCAAGAGACGAAAGTCAAAGCTAGAAAATTCGATTATGAAATCAGATACAATTACGCTTGTATACAGACAGGGTGTGTAAATAGGATGACCGCAAAAAAGAAATAAAAAGACGAAATTGCTAAGAAACAAACTGATCAGAGCTGGACCTAAAAACAAACAATTGAAAGATATTACAACAAAAACTGTGTACTTGTACACATCCAGCATCGGGATGTTCTAGCATTCGTATTAAGGAAATACTCCCTACACACGTTTGGATGATGTTTATTCAGATGAATACCGACAAGACAAAATAAGCTAGAGCAGGAAAAGAACGGCTATTTAGTCACGCGGGAGAAAAAATACGACAAAACACATTTTAGATAGTAGGAAACAATTTGAATACACAAAAAATCTCAGCAACGACGAGGATGAGTATGTGGTAGCAAAATGTTTCCCCAATAACGAGACGAGTTGGAACGAGTTTCAGCCAGAGGTTTCTTGAGGAGTGTTTGATCTCACCGTAGCAGCAATTGGGTTCCTAATTACCCCAGATTACGAGGAGGGCAGCGTCGGCAGCAACAAGCACGCGTAAAGAGGCACATGACTGGACCGGGAACGGTCGCTCAAGCATGGGCACGTGCGACTCTGCAATTTGCGACGTACGAAGGCGATCCACGCGCCACGAGCCACGTGCCACAATTGGAGGCATCAGTTACCACCCCGTCGTCCAGCACGCGCTGTTTCCACTATAATTTCCAGGTAATTTCTTCGCTTAATTGCAGGGTCAGTGCCTGGTATCAACTTTGTTAGCTGAATCAAGTACTCTCTAAAACAGACCGGTTATTTTATCTCTTTGGAAGAACCACTTCCAAGAAAACAAGAATGAACTTGCTGGTCAGGAACCTCGATTCAGAATGGAGGGCTGTAATACAGGAATTCAATTAAGTTTGCTGAATTTTAGAGAATAAATGCCTAGTAAGAGCACCTACAGCATAAATTATAACTTTCTTCTTTCTTTCACTCGAACTGCTCGTCTCCGATTAAAATTTCTCTATACTTCGTAGAGTGGAGTCGGGATATGGTATCCAACGGAGCATCCACTTTTGAAATTGAAGCTCCCGTATGGAAATTGGAGCTCTCTTTCCTAACTCACAAATGTAGATAAATTTTAATGTGAGAATTGTAGCTGAACAAATTCGCACAGGAGAAAAGTATTAAAGGATAGTTTTTGTACTCCACAACACACGACGGTACTTGCATAACGTGTCGATTATAATCGAAATTCAGCAGTAGGTCGTTTTTTTATTTTGTTTATTAAACGTTAACTACACTTACCAATCTGTGAGGCAAATTTAAAGGTTTGCATTTTTTAAGACGTCTTATGTCCAAAATGTTATCTAACAAATTTATGGCTGAAGTATTTGTAAGGCATTCGAATTTTTGAACATATTTACAACTATAAAATTTTATTTCTTCGTGAAACTGTGTCATTTTAAAATCAGGGCGAATTACATCATTTCACACAAACTAGGGGGCATTGACAATGTTTGTTAATACATTGGACTGAAATCTTTGTACGATTTGGATACTGGGTTTGCTTACTGGTCCCTCAGAGCTGTATGCAGGAAGTCCAAATATGCTTTAAGAATGATTTATAAATGAGTAATTTATTGTCTAAAGCTAACACTGAATTTCTACATAACCATTACAAGTTTTTGTATTTTAACTGGAGTTCTTTTCGTTTACCCATTATATGTTTTTTCCACGTACGACTCGTACCGAGAATAAACACCTAACTATCTCACTGAATCTGTTTGTGGAAGGTTAGTACTGTTGAATGAAAGCAAATCAAGTCACATTACTTTCACCACGAAGAGAAGAACTTGTCCCCCAGGAGTACGTGAGCATGTAATTGTCCTACGTTAACAGATCGCTTTGTAGACAACCGGCGGTTGCAGGTTCTCGGGAGGCGGAAGGCGCAGGGCTGAACTCGCAGCAAATTGCGCATGGTGCGTCTCGGACGCGCCGCCCCGCCTTCGCGCTCGACTCCTGCGGGAGGGCGGGGGCGGCGTGAGGCCAGGTGGGGGGCCGCGTAATTAATGCAGCAATTACCTGCGGCGCGCGAGTGCTCAGGAAGTTAACGCAGTTTCCCCGGCGCCGGGGAACTCGGCGGGCGCAATCGACACTTTTCCCTCCGCGGGGTGGAGGGTGGGGGAGGGGTTGGACACGAGGGAACGCCAAGCCACGGCGCCGGAGAAGGCCCTGAGGAAACGGGGGAGGCGGGTCGCACGTGGGCGAGGCCACCATTCAACGACGAGGGCGCGCAACGGGCACAGACGCTGCTGTGACCGGGCCGCGAAAGCAGGCGGGCGAGAAGGGCAGGGGAGAGCGGTAAACGAGAAACAGGCCGGTGAATATCCACAGCTGGGACGCAGGAGAGGTGAGGAGAGGCGATTTGCGCGAACGGATGTCGACTGGACGAGTCGGTGGAAAGCGGCCGGGTGAGGAACGGCGGGAGAGGAGAGGCTGGGGCCGGGAACAGCATGGGCGGGCGAGCGAAGGGGGAGCAGAGGCGGCGAGAGGGCGGCAAAGGGTGAAGGGCGGCGAGCGAGAGCAGTTCACACTAATTTCAGATAAGCGCGTCCCGCGGGAGGCGGGAACATCGGCGTCGGCTTTTGTCTCCGCCGGAGATAACGCGCGCGCGCCGCGCCGGTGCCCTCTGCCCGCCCACCCCACCCCGCCCCGCCACTCCCTCGTGCTCGGGCGCTGGGCGCGCGGGGAAGGGGCAGGGGCAGACGATGCCAGCGCACGCGGAGGCGGCGGCAGCAGGGCGAAGGAGAGGGAATGCCATTGTGGTTTCGCCTGCCTTATACTTGGATTTAAACAGAGGGGCAGTTGACGTGAATCAGCTGTTACGGTGGCATCCAATCGGGAGGTTGAACGTCACCGTAGCGACATCACTGTAGTGATGTACAAGCACCCGATTGGATGACACCATAACCGCTGAAGATCTGTCAATTGAAGCTCTAAATAAATCAAAGTATAACACGGAGAAGGGTCTTCGGTATGAAATCATGGGTGTGGTGAAATCATATTGTAAAATCAACTGGAGTAAAGTAATTCTTGAAGCAATACTTGTACACGATATTTGTTTCCATACATTTGCAAACGGACTTCACCCCATGTGTTCCATATTGCTGCAAATAAGGAGCGGACAAACATCTTTTTCTTTTCCAAATGTCTTATATTGTGAATTTTATAATCCTCGTCAGATACGTCCTTCAAAAATAATGAATTATGTAAAATACTGTTCTTAGTTTCAGAGGACCGTCGACACACAAGGTTCTAATATACTCCCAAACTGACAGGCCCGTCAACCTTTTAGCTTTGATGCCCCTCCAAACTAAAGTACGTGAGAAAAACACGCTGAATAGTCAGGTACCACACACATACAAAAAGAATGACCTATATACCCATTGCCACAATGTTACAATGGTCCCGCTTGAGTCCCAGCGAGCAGCATACAGCGCGAGGCGGATTCGGCGCGAGTACACGACAACGCTCGGGGGCGGCCGCTTCACTTGAGTCGCGAGGCGTGGCGGCGGCGGCGGCGGCGGCGGCGGCGGCGGCGGCGGCGGCGGCGGCGGCGGCGGCGGCGGTGGCGGCGGTGGCGGCGGCGGCGGCGGCGGCGGCGGCGGCGCTTTGTTCCGCGGCGCGCAGGACGTGCGCTACAGCTCGTAAGACAATATCTACGAGCCGCTGCTTAAAAGTTGTCTCATTATTTGCTAACCACATGCACACACGACTACCGTGAGCCACGTGACTGTCAAATTCGATGTTCCGAACAGGGAGCTAATATTACTGCATCGGCAGGTCTCCTTGCATTAGAAGACGGACGGAAATATTCCTATTCGCAATAAAAAATTGAGAAACACATCGAATTGTGTTCTCCAATAGCTATCACTTGACAAAATGAGAAGAAAGGGGTGTCGATGTTACATTTGCTTTTGGGTAAGAGGTTTCATTAGTAACTCCCTAAGAATATAATAACAAGACATCGTTTCTGTCGTTTTTGGAAATGAACGTAATGATTCTTAAAATTACAATATCAGAACATGCATTAAATCTTACTCATTGCCGATTTTACGATTCTAAGATCAAGTATTTGTTAACAATAAAAAAAATGGATTTTACATAAATATGTTCAGTCTCTGTGATACTGATTCCTAAGAAATCTAATTGATTGCGATCTGGAGATAGCTTTCCAAGCGGGATGCCCAAGCACAAGAAATACAATTTAGGCAGTGGAATACACCTGGTAAACGCAATGAATTAATGGCGAGGAAAACGGCAGTTCGTAGCGAATATCTCAGAACAACATGCATTTACCCACGTTGCGCGCAGCGATGCCTACGTTTCTAGACTCGATTCTTTCGCTGGACGTTCCTACGAGTACATTAATATGAATGAAGCATGTTGTGCACAGCCAGAAAATCAGTTAATAATCTAATTTCATTCAACAGGTCATCTTACACTTAGCTGAATGATAGTACTGTACTTCCACACTGAGGGTATAGTGATGTAAATCCTTATTGATGTAGTATAATCGAAAAACACAGCTTTGAAAGAACGTAAATTTTCGTGTTTTCGGGATACACTTATGGAAAAAGACCCGGCACACATACTTTCGCGTGCCCATTGGAGATTCGCTGAAGCAACTCGCTCAGTCTTTTGTCCCATCGCCCAGACCACAGGCGCACATACGAGATGTTTTCACGGCCACATTTCCCCGGCCATTGTGAGGGGACTCGTCCGAAGAGAAAGTGAAGCTGAATGGGCGGCCGCGACCAGGACCCATTGAGGCAGCCACGCACGCGCACGAGCACGCGCACGCGGGACACGCGTGCGTGCGGCTGAGGAGGGCCGGGGGAGAGAAGAGGGCGGAAGGAGGCGCTGTGCAAATGGTTGAGAACGAGAGGAGCCGCTCCGTTGTTCGAAGCCGCACAGGCGACGGCGATCATGAAAGTAGCAGTGATGCTGACTACGACAGAAAACGGTTGGGGGGCATGGAGTGCCAAGGAAGAGGAAAGTTTGCGATGACGACAGAGTTCGCAGATACGCTACCACGGTACACGGTAGTTTTTTGCGACGGCGACTGCAGGCGGCGCAGAGGGGGCGGGTGGGTGTTTGGGTTTGGGTGGGTGGGTTTGGGTGGGCGGGCGTCGGGAGGGTGGGTGGCGGGACGATGGGCGGCGGGACGGCGGGCGGCGGGACGGCGGGGCGTCGGGACGACGGGCGGCGGGGCGGCGGGACGGCGGGACGGCGGGCGGCGGGACAGAGGAACGGCGGGACGGCGGGCGGGGGGCGGCGGGCGGCGGGCGGCGGGCGGCGGGCGGCGGGCGGCGGGCGGCGGGCGGCGGGCGCGGGCGGCGGGCGGCGGGCGGCGGGCGGCGGGCGGCGGGCGGCGGGCGGCGGGCGGCGGGACAGCGGGACGGCCGGGACGGCGAGCGGGAAGCGCGTGGAGGGGTGACGGCGGCGGCGTCTTCAAAGGCGCCGGCCGGAGAGCCCGTGGCCGCGAGCGGCGGAGGTGGAGGAGACGGGCCTTTTCCCGAACGCACGGCGCACGCACGTCCGCACGCCACGGACAATTACCGGCCGCTCGCACGCCAGCGCCCTCTTTCGCGGCCCCAGCCCCAGCCCCTCCCCCTCCCCCCGCCGGCCCCAGTAACCCAGTGCCAGAGCCAGAGCCAAAGCGAGCACAGCACACTGAAGAACAGCATTACGCGTCTGACCAAGGAATCAAATTGTATACTGCTTCGAATACATCGATGTTCCAATGTGAGCACCCAACCCTCGTGAGCACGCACTCGATTAACACGAATATAATCAAGAATTTTATTACGCCAACATCGATTCTCCACAGCAGCGTCTTAAGCCCATCAAATTCATGTTAACGAGGGATTATTGAAGCGAAATGTTAACAATCTGATTAAAAGAAACACTATATGCAGACGCAATTACATTACATTTATATCCGCAAAATGAAGCATTAGAAGATTAACAGCTGTGCATGGAAACTATTGTACAATGTAGCACAATGAAATCATTATTTGGAAATGAAACAAAAAAGTACCGGAAATATTCTTACGGTGAAATTTGGGAGATTATGTGCATTTCCTAAGTTTGCCTGTTACAACACAAAAACACTGACACTCAATATGCTAGACAACACGAACCAGGACCTTTTGTAGACGTACGTCCCTCCTGAGAGCATCACTACACTACATGAGATACGTTCCAAAAGCAAAGCCTCCATGTTGGGCGCCAATGCCTATCTCATGGCTGCGTCGAGAGGCCTCCAAACAAGAATAGCATCTTTAGCAGGTACAAGCAAGCGCCGAGCGGAGCGCAGGCAGCCGGATGTTCGGGAGCCGGGGCGGTTGACATATCTTGGGCCGGACGCTGCCGATGGCCGGGCTGGGTGGAGTGAGTGGGGCTGGGCGGGGCGAGCAGGGGGGGATAGATGCCTCTTTGGTGGCCATGCCGCGCAAGGGTCTAGTGCCGCCGCCTGCCTGGCAAATATTTGAATCGGAATTACTAATATTGGCGAATTAAACGCCGACAAGCGCCGGCCATTTCGCGGGTCGCTCCTCGTGGCGCCTGGACCCCGTCGACCGGTACTGGCGGTCCTGATGGTTTGCTCCATGGGAACTCGCCACGTTACTACTTGCCTACCGTACCAGAAGAGCGAACGTACCAGTACACAAGTTATCAAATCCCGACTTTGGTCGTAAATATTGGTATATTTACCCAGAACTTTGATCTCTTCAATCAAAATATTTGTTGTAACCGACTTTCAACTACTGTGAAGAACGCAAAGGTATTTTTAAAAAAAGTGCTAAAAGGTACGTCAGGCACGTAATATTTCATTAGATATACACCTTCACAAAAGTCGGTCTCATTATTCGCAAAAGTAAAATAAAGAGACGGCACCTAAAAAACACAGTTTTCTTAAATGAATGGGCCCAAAAATTTAGATTCTAAGAGAAAGTAAGTAGCGGTATACAAGATGTGTTCGAATTTCAGTCAAGTCACAAAAATAGGAAAATATTATGACGTATGTTAATAATAATAATATTAATAATAATAATAATAATAATAATAATAATAATAATAATAATAATAGTCTCAGCTTTTCTAATTTTAGAAAAACTCGAATACATGAAACAGCATAATATAACCTGTAATTATCTCTCCTGGCACATCTTTAACGCTCTCAAAGTTCCAAATATATGCTCGCAGTGGCACGAACCCTCACCACAACCAGTGATATCTGTCGGACTGTGCATAATACTAAGACCAACAAATTCATATGAATGACCAGTTGTTACACTGTGCTTCTCAGTATTATAGATTTGTTGTGTCGAGTGAGTAAACATTTTAATATTGCTAGTGTGAAAATAAAATTGCATAGAAAATCAAATATTCGCTGTAATTTTATCGTGGAAAATTATTCGTCTCTATAGTTTCAATTAATTTCATTCAGATTCCGTGATTCAGTGCATTTCTGATCGACTTTGCTACGAAGTAGAGTTAATCAGAAGAACTAAATCTCCAAAACTGTAACAGAATTATCAAACAGGTCTCACACTTTAGAAAAATGTGGTTACATTGGATATGATTTACTGCATGGTACAGGGCAGCCCACAAATAATTGGTTGGATTCATATAAATGTGCTAATGGAAAACCAGCAATAAAGAGAGAAATATATCAAAGGATAAATTAATTCTTCCTTCGCCTGTTCGTCATCATTTACCATTTAATTAAATCTTGTTGGCAACAGTTCTCAATAACTTAAATAGTTGCACGCGGCACACTGTTGATCATTCAGTCCACCATCCGACAGTAGAGACGTCCAGAGAAAAAAAAGTGTAAGAGATCTACGCTAGCACCTTATTTCAAATAAAATTTCCTCCCCACGCAATTCATGTATAGAATTAATGTCTCCTTGCAGAGAAGGAAGAGTTTACCGCGGCTAAATTGAATTAGAAGTAAATACACGTTTAGACAGACACTACTAATGCGGTTCTTTCAGGACTTTCGTAGCGTGCTAATAGTTCAATTTATTTTTAAAAAACTAGAGCTAAAAGTGTGACGATGCCTAAAGTGTTCAATTAAACATGTGAATGCAAAAAAGAAAAAAATAATTTCGTGTTTCTGCGAAAGCTACTATTTCTCTTAACACATTAAGTGATTAGGATACTTGAATTAAAATAAAATTAAAGCCAGGCTGTCTAAAAAATAGTGTATACGTACGTGTTAAAAGTGATAGGCTTAGCGGTCTCGGGTTGCAACTTTTCCTGTTCGCAAAATAAAATGTCACTTTTACCATTTGCATCATAAATAACTATTTTATATGTTTTCAAAAAAAAAAACAACAAAAACCAACAACTAGTAGTGATAAAACAACGTACCTTCTCGGCCGTATTTTCACGCAAAATTACGTGGAAAGTCCCTAAATTTTCGAAAAATCATACACGACCTTATTTCATAATCTATTTAAAAAAAAGATTTCATTAAGGGAAAAATCTCTATCTGTAATATTTTAGTTGTAGGAAAACTTTTGCAATTTTTGAAAAAGCTGAGTCAACATGAGACCTGCACTATTCTCCTATCCAACAACAAAATTTAATAAAAAACGATGAGTCTGTTTTTTGAAAATTTGGAAAATGTCCCAGGGGCATAACGTAAAGAAACCTCCAAAATTAAAATATCGGTTTCAAATTCAAGGGGCCGCAACATCAGCCAGATCGATTGGGGAATATCAATTTTGGAGAAAAATCGGCTGAACGGTTTAGCCGCTAGCGTTGTTCACAGACGGACGGGCAGACAGAACGTTTTGCCGTTATTAGATTTTTCGGTATCAAGGACCTACAAAACATTAATTCTGGTAACACCACATGTAAGAGGAGTTTGTTCTAAATTTAACAACAGGATTTATCAACTTTTTCGTTACCAGGGCCCTATAATAAGAGTTTTTCGGCCGAGAATTCGCAGTTTTATCGCGCAGCATCATACAACTTTCTCTCTTCTCCATAGCGAGACAGTAAAAAGGGTTCCAATTAAGTCGGGACCTGGGACAAGTTGCCTCCTCCAGACGCCTGTGTCCGGCAACGCACTTGAGGGAGGCGCGGAGATCCGTTCCGTCGGAGGCGGGCGTTCGCCCCAAGCGGGCAGCGGCGGCCAAGGCGCACGCCTTATCTGCACGCCGCGCGGCACGGCACGGCACCGCGTCGCGCCGTGCGCCCCGCCCTAGGCACACGGCGCCCCTCCCCCGACCCCCCGGCGCGGGCGCACTGAGGGCCCTCCACGCTCGCCGATTCTCTTTCCTCCGGCTCGCGTACGACCGGTAGCCGGCCAGCGGCTTGTTCACAGCGGGGGAACACAAACGGCTGTAGCCAGCACGAGAGCACCCGCTCCGTCCCCCGCGCGCCCGCGCCCCCGCACGCACGCACTCACACACTTGCACATCGCTGGCAAATTGCAGGGAGAATACTGTGCGCCGGTTGTCGGCACATGTTGACTCAAATTAAGAAACAAGACAAAGGTAAATAAGCTGTTTAAACATATCGGGCTCTTGAATAAGCTGCCGTGTTGGCTGAGTCAACAGCGATGAGCTTGTCCGGGCTTCGGGAGCGCCGTCCGCGGGGAGGGCCGAGGCGGCGGCGGCGGCGGCGGCAGCGGCGGCGGCCGAGGCGGCGCCGTCCGCCCGCCCCCTCGCGCCGCTGTCCCACGACCGCGCCGATGACCCGACGGTGGCGGGCGGGCGATCGATTTCCCAGCGCTTCCTGGAAGGGCGCCTCCGCCCACGCCCACATGGAGCGCCCTCGCCGCCCCGCGCCGCGCCGCGTCCAGGTGCGTTTGGACAGGTCCAATGTACAGCCTCCGCGCGGCGGCCACCGCACACAGCTCGCAGCGTATTCGGAGCGTCCGGGATGCGAATCTTGTTCCCACCGGCAGACGCCGCCGCCGCCGCGTTTGCTTACGTCCGCCACCGATTCCCAGGGCGGCTTCCCAAAACAAGACCCCCAACCGGCTCTCTTCTTTGCGTCGTTTTCCTTACCATGCTCTTCAATCGAGTTTTAAACTTCATTGCGGAATTACTTGATCATTCTTGATTATGGCTAGGAATTCTTCTGTCAGGGGACTGTATGTAACAGCCAGAATTTGGACGACTGTTTGTTCTCATCATGTAGTGGACTCCTATTAGATTCATGGAGGTAAATCTTGTCAGTTGATTCTGAATTTTTCCTGTAAATGAACAGGTCTTCGCGAGAACTCCTTCCTAATAAAGAGAAAGAAAAATGACGAGTCATATGTTCGCAGACATATCTGTGGACGATGGTTGAATGAAATACGTCTCCACCAATCGTTTCTCAGATTTGGGAAGAACTGGCTCACAATATTGTTCTCTCATGCAGATCTGACCGAAGATATCAAAACATGAAAATGCTAAGAGAAGACAATATTTCGATGATTCCGATTCTCCGACTGTCTTTTAAGACACTACTAGGGCGGAGCCCTATCTTGAAAATATACTGCCCTCCAAGAAAAAAAATAGAAGCACTTCAATCAATGAACACGTGAAACAAGATAAGACTAAATATATTAGCTACTGTTTAGGCAAATTAGCAGATAAATATTTATAAAGTAAGTTAAAGACATTTGAGAGAAAAAAACACCTAAAAAACAAACTAAAGCGACGCAGCTCCACGCCACACGTGATGAAGACCAGAAAGCGAACCTCTAATGGGATTCCCCTTGATATCCATCACAAAGGACGTCTCGTCACAATGCTCGACCGACCGCAACGTCGTGCCGCATGCGACACGCACCTTGCTGCAACGTGCGACGACGATGCTTCGTAGAAAGCGACGATATCTGCGCACACAAAGGGCGCAAGGGCCGCGGAATGCGGTCGCATGGCCCTCGCGCCGTCTCTCCACGTGTCGTAGGTCGGGGTTCCCCAACGCTTTCGTGCCTTCGCGCAGGACGTCACGCCGCGCCGACAATACTCTCGGCATTCTTTCGACGGCTGCGCATCACGTGACCTCCATCGCCTATGAAGGGGGGTTCGTTTCAAACCCAGCCATCTCCAGTTTTCATGATATTGCTACCAGGGGCGGATCCAGCCGATCATTTTGGAGGGCGCCTTCACAGATTTTTGTTGAATAATAAACATTTGTAATTATATTGTGTATTGTTATAGTATATATATATATATATATATATATATATATATATATATATAAAAATACTATAAAATTATATTTTAAATAATTACGTAATTATAACATAAATAAATATCTAAAATTTTGCCAAATAAAATAAGGTAACAAATGAAAACTGGAAGCCTTGGGTTGTGGGGGCATGGGGGCCATCTCCCCTCCCCGGATCCGGCACTGATTGCTACAGAGTCACGAACACATTCCCCCACTTTCCTTCGAATTATGATTAAATACTGTAAGTTTCAACGATCGCTGGAATAATTAAAAATGAGTAATGGTGAAGATTGGTATTTTAGGAGAATAGCAACTTTGAAAAGAGCAATTTTTGGAGATTGCTCGGTTTTGATATTTATTTTTTTTTATTTCGAAAAGTACTATCCTTTTTACGGCACTTTAACAAATTAGGTACCTTTAAGAACGTAAGTTTCAATGTGAAAATTGTCCTAATGCTCATAACGCAATTTCAGATACAATTGAAATATCTGAGTTTGAAACTAGCCTCACATCTTGCATCTCAGCCTCTTTATCAGAAATGCCCTGCAAGCAAATTGGAAAATCACAATGAAGAAGAAGCAATGTTAATTGTTTGTGAAGTAGTAATTTTCCCTTTCCACTAATTATTTCACAGATTGAAATTGTAAAGCTCATCTCATATATACAACTTTCATCGTTCAGAACCAACAACGTATTTTCAACAAGATAAATAATTATCAGGAAACCTCTGATTAATTTAAAAGACGCACGCGGGAAAAAGCAGTCAAGATGAACAAAAGCGAGAATTAAAAGTGGATATAAGGAACAAGAAAAACGCCAACTCTGCTAGGACTCGCAGCGTACAGGGAGTTAATTAGTAAACAGTAAGAAATGTGAAAACCAACTTCTCGTATTCCACTGCTTATTCACAATATCTTTTTCTACTCTTTAAAGGCATGAACTATTACAATATTCCAACAATTTTCTTCAGAGAGCCAGTTGTCAAAAAAACTGCTGAACATCAGGCTGCTTAAATCAAATAAATTTAGACGATATTAAATACATTTTGTACAAACCATGATAGTACATTTCATGTAAACGTTCACAAATAAATTATATACTTCTGCTCTGAGAAGAAATAATTATACATGGAAGAGTGATTCGTCATTCCACACAACCAGCGAAAGTTTAACAAATTCTGCTTTTCAACCGGAAGTAAACAAGTCTACCACTCTGACAAAAAGAAACATGCTAACCCAAGCATGAGTTAATAAAATACAACAATAACTGCACTGAACGGGATACGATTTCACTACATTCAGAGAAAACAATATCAATGCAACCTCCGCGTCAACGCCTTTGGGTTTACGGCCGCGCCTAATCTGACTGCGTTATCCGGATGCAGTCGGCGTCGCGCAGGTCAGCGCGAGCGGTAACCCACGCGAAGACGCTCCGTCGCCGGCGGGCGGCGGGGGGAAGGGGCGGGGACCGCAGTAGTAAATCCAAAAGCCCGCAGCAGTAAATGGAGCGTAGGAAACCCGTATATCAGGGGTTATGAAACATCAAAACGCGTTGACGACGCGCTCGCTGCGCGGAAGCAATACCGCTTTTACGATTAGGGGCTTCGGCGGCGCGGAGGCGGGGGCGGGGGCCGGAGCGGGGCCGGGGGGCGTGGCAGGACCCAGCGACCACCGTCTGAAGCGGCAGCCAGGTCTTCGGGGGGCCGGAGACGAGGGAGGAAGCGGTGGCGGGGGCGGTAGCGGGGGCGGGGGCGGTAGCGGAGGCGGTGGCGGGGACGGAGGCGGGGGCGGGAGCGGCGGCGGGGCCGGGTGGCGTGGCAGGACTCGGCGACCACCGTCTGAAGCGGCAGCCAGGTCTGCGAGGGGGTGGGACGGGCCGGGGGCATGGGCGGGGACGGGGGGCGTGGCAGGACTCAGCGACCACCGTCTGAAGCGGCAGCCAGGTCTGCGAGCGGGGTGGGACGGGGCGGGGGCCATGGGCGGGGACGGGGGCGTGGCAGGACTCAGCGACCACCGTCCGAAGCGGCAGCCAGGTCTGCGAGGGGGGGTGCGGGGCCGGGGGCATGGGCGGGGACGGGGGCGTGGCAGAACTCAGCGACCACCGTCTGAAGCGGCAGCCAGGTCTGCGAGGGGGTGGGACGGGGCCGGGGGCATGGGCGGGGACGGGGGCGTGGCAGGACTCAGCGACCACCGTCCGAAGCGGCAGCCAGGTCTGCGAGGGGGGGTGCGGGGCCGGGGCATGGGCGGGGACGGGGGCGTGGCAGGACTCAGCGACCACCGTCCGAAGCGGCAGCCAGGTCTGCGAGGGGGGGTGCGGGGCCGGGGGCATGGGCGGGGACGGGGGCGTGGCAGAACTCAGCGACCACCGTCTGAAGGCGGCAGCCAGGTCTGCGAGGGGGGGGGACGGGGCCGGTGGGCATTGGCGGGGACGGGGGGCGTGGCAGGACTCAGCGACCACCGTCTGAAGCGGCAGCCTGGTCTGCGGGGCGGGGCGGGGTGGAGGTGGAGGTGGAAGAGGTTCATCGGGGCGCGACGACCAAAGGGTGGCGGATAGGTGGGAGACGGCTGTCACACACCAGACAGCAAGATCCGCAACGATTGATTGATTCATTCGTATTTCCGGGCGCGTCAACTACTTAGATCATTCGTCCTGTAAGTGTAGTGCGTGTTTTTTCTCGAGAGGTGGCGATGATCTTTTCCCCACTGGATGGCGAGATCTGGCGCGAACTACCGTCAACTAGCGAGATTTTCCCTTCATCCAGGTATCTCCCACCAGTGGGACACCGTCCCAGCCAGGTCTCCCGGCATGTGTGGAAGTGTAGTGCATGTTAGTGGTGGTGTGTGTAAGAGGAAGAGGATTGAACAAGGAAGAGGAAGGAAAGATCGCACGCGGTCCGTGGCCCGTTTGTTAGGGTACTGCTCCGGCATTCGCCTGGTGTTGATCGGAGAAACTACAGAAAACTACCGATCAGAGCAGCTGGCCGCTAGAATTCTTCTCCGGACAGGCACTGAATAGCGACCGGACATAGTTGACAAGCAAGTGTGGAAAATCCTGCCGCCGTCGGGACTCGAACCTAGGACCTCCCGGTCAGAGGGACTGCAGTGACATAAGGTTGACCCGCTATGAAGCAGCAGGTTTGGGACAGGAGAAGGCGCGAATGGAGAAGAAGCTGAAAATTCTCACGTGATGTAAACCAGGCTAGATGAAGGAACTCGAGACGATGGAAAAGATTCCGCGAGAGTCGGGGGGGCAACGGAGGCGGGAATGGCCCAGACGGCGATGGCAGTAACTTGTGACGGCAGAGGTAAGGTTATGCCTGAACCACATGACTGCACCCCGATGGGGAGTTGTAACGTAAGAGACGATAAAGGCGGGAGAAGAGCGGTAAAGCGACAATGGAAGTAGATGCAGCGAAGACGGTGGATCGTGGGCGGAAGAATGATGGCTCAGAGAAAGGTCGTTTTCAAGCAGGAGTGTCAACATCGGATGCTCGACACGAAGAACGCAACATATATATGAAAATACATATGACGGGCGGATCCCCCTTTCACATTGCATTGCAGATTTTATGTGTATTCCCGTCGCGCTGTATCTGAAGCCGAGTGAAGAAGCAACAGGTACTACTGGTGAAACCAGCCGTGCGGCTATACCGGGAAGTTTGACTTCGAATACACAAGACAATGTTGTAGCATTCGTAACACAGTATCAAGCACAGATAATTACAGTTAATATGTAAATTACGCAGCTTCCAATATCTTTTTCGGTATAAATTGTATACACTACCTTCCGAACTGCAACTCCGAAGTAATGTAAACGCCCGGCCGGAAGTGATCCGTTCTATGTTGACGTAACTCCAAATAACACACGTATACACATCCCGTCACAAAATCCAATTCTATTGTAATTAAACAAATTAGAGCTCTTTCCACTTATCTCATTCTCATAAAAAAAATCATTCCTCACCCATTACTGAGCTACCGTTTCAACACTGCTAATTCGTTCCACCGCTCACTCTCCACGCCGCCGCCGCCGCCGTCGGAGCCCGCCCACAGCTTTCGCGGGGGGTGGGGCGGCTGCGCCACCCGCTGCACAAAAGGAGCGCGTTCCAGGAACCCGGAGAAATTGCGCGGGGCGACTCGGGGCCCGCAGCGCCGCGCCGCGCCGCGCCGCGCCGTCTCCGCCACCGAGAGCTCTGACGCCCGGGGCGGGGAGGAGGCGGGGGCGGAGTCCCGTTGTTTCAGACGCCGGCGGCGCGCCGCCCAGCGTTTACGCCTTTACGCGTCTACGCGGGGCGGGACGGCGCGTCGGACCCCGCGTTTACGCTGCCCCATTTGCGCGGCGCGGCGCCGCGGTGGCGCTGCTACCGCGTTACGAGCGCGCCAGGCGGAAGCGGAGACGGAGGCGGAGGCGGAGACGGAGGCGGAGGCGGAGACGGAGGCGGAGGCGGAGGCGGAGGCGGAGGCGGAGGCGGAGACGGAAGCGGAGGCGGAGACGGAGGCGGAGGCGGAGACGGAGGCGAAGGCGGAGGCGGAGACGGAGGCGAAGGCGGAGGCGAAGGCGGAGGCGAAGGCGGAAGCGGAGGCGGAGACGGACGCGGAGGCGGAGGCGAAGGCGGAGACGGAGGCGGAGGCGGAGGACCTGGGCAGTCGCCGTCTGCGGGAGCACGAG
>JAHLJT010005301.1:0-21121 GCA_031308135.1 Acheta domesticus | reverse complement strand
CGACTATTAGTCAAGATTACTATTTTGAGAAGGGTAAGAAGAAAGACAAAAATGTGTAATGACAGAAAAACCCGCCCCTATTCATGACATTGAATTCACGTCGTCCTCTCCGTCCACTTGGGACCGCGGGGGACGCAGCGACGTGGAAGCAATCGCCGAGATTATCTGCCAGCGACAGCGCCGCTCGTAAAGAACTTCGGCGCGCCCCTTATCTGCCATCGACTCGTCCGCGTCGATGTTTCATAGAATATGATCGATGCTATCACGAGATATTAAGTCTCGTCATATTTTTAAAACCTAGAAATGTTCATAAACACACCCTCGTCACGACGAAAAAAAGCAACTAAAACGATGTAATTATGAAAGGTGTCCTTCGGTAGTCGGAGAAGGCGGACGTTGCTCGCCCTATCGCTTCATGCTCTGGTGAACAGTGGGACAGAGTGTAAGGAAACACGGAAAAAATATTTTGTTGATTTGGAGAGGGCAGTGTTTTCAATACTGTACATGCATATTCAGTTACCACACTGTCATCATTGGCTCGATAAATACGTTGAAAGGGCTCAATAACTACTGCCCCACGTTGTTGGTTTACCCCGTAATCGTAAGAAACAATTTTCTCAAAGCCGACCCGAGTGTCTGAGATCGCTAAGACAGTAGTGCCGTGGTGATCTCGGGCCGAAGGATCGCGGATTCGAGTCCCGCCTCGGGGATGGCCGTATTTGCGATCGTCCTTTCACACCTCCCATCACCACATCACTTCATTCAATGTACAGAAACCCCTAACGTTAAATCAATAGTGGTCGCTAATGACCTCGTAGTTCATGCGACCTTAAATTAAAATTTTAAAAAAGCTGCCCGAAGTATAGCCGCAGCAATCGCGTCCACAACTCGGCATAACTTTTCTCTACCCGATGACAGCATTGTGTTCCAGGAATCTGTTCAGGGGTCGGCCGACTCCGCAGCTTGGTTGTTAGAGCACCTGGAAGTTCACCAGGAGACACGGGTTCAATTTAGGTCGGTTCAATTCATTCATTTAGTTAACAGAGATGTGAGTGAGAGATAAACAAGTCAATGCAGTTTTTTATTCACAGATCACTTAATTATTACCCACATTTGTATGTTGAAGTGAGTACAACAAAATAAATCGTGTTTTATATAGTCATCAGTCGAAAAATAATAGTGAGAAGCAAAAGGCTTGTTCAGAAAATATTGTAAATGCGATCAACTCCAATCGTTCAAAATTGTGGTGGTGACTATTACTTACTGATCCCTTCAACTTCTTAAACCTGTGAATGCTAAGAGAAGAAAATATAACAACACACTGCCGGTATTGACTTTAATATTAAAATTATCGGAAGTGTCATTACAGTCAACTGCCTTCATTAAAGCAAGAAATGTTCTCTAATGTTGTGATTTTCCAGAATTTCCAACGTTCTGGAATAGTGATGTAATTTTGTTTGTTAATTCTATGATCTTAAAATAATTATAAACAATTTAAGTCCGACATTGTCAAATTATTGTTATTAATCAAAAAAAGATATTAAATATTTGCTCATGATAAATAGTACTTACATCACCGAGGCAACGATGTACCAACTGTCCACCCACATGAATACGCTACTTCTCAAATTTCTTAATTAAAATGTCTTTATTATGCTTTTGTAATATCTCAGACCTTAATTACAGGTGAGTTGCGTGTCCTATTTTTGGCAAGAACATTATATTATTTCAACAATTTTGTTGTCATGGCGGAAAAATTAAAAATCATATAAAATATTTTTACATATTCAAATATGCTTACAAGTGTGTGTACTTATAAATATCTCGATTTAGATATTTTTTCTCCTTTGAAGCTAATAAAATGCAAATTTTCTGGAATGTTTTTCGTCTAATTTATGCCGGCTTGTCATGAAATCTGCCCCACTGTACGGCTTGTACATCGCCGCCACCGGATACATCTGATGTAATAAAGGCGATTCTTGGCACAGGCTCGCCTGTGTTTATCTTCACCTACCGCACGTTAAAGGAAACTGGTTTGAGGTAATTATATGTGGATGCATGGGGTTTGTGTGCATGCACCCGCTGGGTTTTTTAGCGGATACGGAAACCATCAATCCGAAGAAGCAGCGTTCCTGAACTTCCGGTTGGCGTCGCTAACAGGGCGAAGTGGCCGAAGGCTCCCCAGTTTGCGCGATTGAGGTCACGAAGCAAATCCAGATTGAGTAGTTTTAGTATTGTTTTTGTCGACAATTGAAGTTCAGAAAATTGTGGATTGTAGCAAGTGTGTTAGCGGCTTAGTAGTTCTCCCATTGCGCTCGGATTTGAAATTTACTGCTGGTATTCTGGCGATCTGCTGGCTGTATTCGCGCATGGCGAATAAAGAAAGAGGTCCGCTTAAGGACCTTTTGATTAGATATTCTCTACAATGAAATTTATATTTGACGGGCTATGTGAATAGGATAAAGAATTGCGTCTGTTCTTCAATGCCTATTAAGTATAGTTTTGTTAATTTTTATATCAGATATGCCGTGTTGAGAGATTTTTTAATTTGTACATTTAAACCTCATGCACAAGAAAGGAAGAATGCATTCTGAAAAATAAATTCTTCAATGTATTCTTCGATTGCTTGAAGTGCTAACAATTCTTATTTTCAAGAAAGTAATTTTAAAGTACAAGACCGATCAGCCTTACAGTTTGACAATCTTACATTCTCACAGAATTAGATTTCTGTGTTACATGGGCATTAGTCACTGCTTAGTATTCCTGTATGGTGGTTTACATGAACCTATTGTCAATGTGTTTTTTAACTATTTATAATTTCGAACTATTCTATTTTAACTGAAGATGAATTTGATATTTTTTCTAGGATGTGGTTATTGTGGAAAAGTGTATTCAGAAGAAATGCTTTTTCTCACGCTTTCTAAATTCTTACATTTGTTGATATTGTAACCAATAATTTTTTATTAGATATATCAATCAAAATGCACTGAACTTGACGTCATGCTGACTTGTGCGTAGTCTTTAAGTGATGAGTTAATCTGTCGTGTTCTTCAAGGTAATATTGAAGTTTGTTGCTCATTGGGCAACAAGAATGTTCTGTTGTCAAGGTGTTCTATTCTATAACGAAAATCTACTGTATTAGGCTTCATTTCATACCGAAGGAACACATTACAAATATTTTTTCTCGGCTTAAGTCACTACCGACGAGAAGTAAATCACTGCAATCTATTTGAGGGTACGCTCAATATTGACCGGGAGCCAGCAAGAAAATCGACGTATGATAAGCTCGAAGCAAATTTTTTTGAGAAGTTAGCCAGTGTGATGTAGAACAAGGAAACGCAAGTATGGCGGCCAGTAGGTATCGGTGCTGCGCTGCGCAATTTTTTAAATATGTCGAAAAAACTAGGCCATTGAGGAATGAATAGCTAATTCTAGTTGTATATTGCTCGTTAGATAGCGAAAATGTGAGGGACGTCTATGCCATACCGAAGTGGCGTCTCCAACTGTCCTCCATACTGAATTGAACAAATCAATTTTTATGCCCGCTTGGATTACGAGCTCAAAGCTATTTTTGTGATCTTATGGTAGAAAATTATATTTCATTGCCGATTATGACCACGCCATACCGCTGCGGCGTATAAGTCCCTCACACTTAGGCTATCTAACGAACAATACACGACTAGAAATAGCTGTTTACTCATTCCTCAGTAGCCTAGTTTTTCCACAGATTTAAAAAAACTGCGCAGCGCAACGCCGACACCTACAGACCGCCATAACTTGCATTTCCCTGTTCCTCATCACATTGGCTAACTTCTCAAAAAAGTTTAGCTTTAAAACTTATCATACGTCGATTTTCTTGCTAGCTCCCGGTCTAATATCATCGTCAAATACTTTTTGAATGAGTGTATGGAAATCATGAGTAACGCAATAGTAAATATTTTTTTTATTAACATTATTAGTCCTCTTTAAATGGAGTTCTACCTCGTTTTCCAAAGAGAGTTTGATTCCCTTTCAAATATTTTTCTAAATTTGAAATATTTACCTTGAAGAATAACAAAAAATTGACAAAAGTTAAGAAACATTTCTGCAGAAAGTTAAAATATTTATTAAATAAAGAGTATTTTCTTATTTAGAACGTTGTTACTACGAAGAGTTATTTGTTAACAAATTTTCATAGCAAAATATTTATAAACTGTTGCAAAATACGCATTATGGGTTTGCGTATTATTTGAAAATGTTGAGTGAAATACTGAATCTTAGTGGAGAAATTGTTGAATTGCGAAAGGCTTAAAAAAGTAACAGCCATTAATACTTTAGTTGAAGTAGAGAGAGAAAGTTTATTCCTTGAAGTATTTTTCTAACAATTTTAATTAATGCATTGAAATTATTGCGATAGTTATTGAACACTGATGAGATGAAGACTTTATAATGGAGATGTCATAATGGATTGTGAAAAATCATGGTAAAGGCTTTCCAAGATCATTTTCACTCTCGCCACTTCACCAAAGTTATATCAGTAGATTGCGACTTTAAACGCGCATCTAAAGTTCCGTGTAACGTGATAATACCGGTTTAGGTGAATATCCTGCAAAGATATGACGTGAGCAAGAAGATATCAGATAGAGCCGGAAACTCTTGGTTGTACGATGACGGTAATGGGCAAATCATGTCTTATCACATCGTGATGAATCCATCAACCTTGTCAAGAGCAGCTGTGTCTGAAGCGAAGACCACCGGCGGCGGTGAGAACTCCCAAGAGCTCCTTCACACACACACACCACACACACACACACACGCACACACACGCACACACACGCACACACGCGCACACACACACACACGCACCCACTCCACTCACACGCACGCACACACTCACACACTCACACACGCGCGCGCACACAACACGCACAACACAACACACACACACACACACACACACACTCACACACGCGCGCACACACACACACACGCACACACACACCCTCACAACACACGCACACACACACGCACACACACCACGCACACACACACACACACAGTCGGAGTAAATAGGATTTTCCCATATTTCGGTAAATTGACGGTGAACTATCAACAGTCATTTTAGCCATCAGTTGAACGTGTTTTTTTTATCGCTCATCCAATAGATCAACGTCCTAATTACTCATTAGTACACGTAAAAAGAAAAAAATGAAAAAAATGGCAGAACTACTTAAATTGTAGTTTTTTTTCTGACCCCATTGGTATCAGTTATGTTGTTATTGACATGTCTGGTAATTCTAATTGTATTTAGGAAGAACAACACTACACTGCTGTCTTTTCAAATTAATTTTCTACAGTTGCATTATTATTTCATTATACCATGGATGTTTAGGACAACAGCTCATACATTTGGAATTATCGAAAATTCTGATCCTCACCTTCCACATTGCAATGCTGGTATTGTATTCTAATTTTCAATTTACCATAAGAATTTTCTAAGATTACAAAATTTACAACGGGCGAAAAAAGAATAAAATCTATAAATTTTAGTAGCTGTTTTAAGTTTCTAGGCAGCAGCATTTTATGCTTAGAGATTGTTGACGTTGAAAGGAAATGTAACGTTTCAATCATATATGCGGAACAATTAAAAGATTCCTAAAAAAATGGCCAGTCATTCACGGCTGCTGAGGGCCTCAGGCCCAGCAAGAATAAATAAATCAAATAAGGCAAGAGAAGTCACCCTCCTAAAATTTGATAAAAACTACTAGCTGTACTCGTGTGAAGTCTTAAATTAATTTAGACAAATTAATATAACAAATGTAAATAAGGTGTAAAAATTAATTTTTGAACAATTTTTTAGAAAATGTAATTACGTATTTGATATACTGCTTCTGCGTACACTATGTTTTTGGTTTTACGTTCAGGAGGAAGAATCAGTACGTTTAGAAATCACTCACTCGTGAGCACGCTACATATTATTAATTACTAAAATTAATCAATTACTAAAAAAAATTCTAGCACAAATCTAAGCCCACTTTTAAAAAATCTGCCCTTGTGTTTTATTTACTTTCACTGAAAAACATAATTTATCATTTAACAGAAGTCTCGTGAATTAGAAACGATTAGTTTCTGGGTGTTTTTGGAACATTTGTACGAAAATCGTTTTCTTCTTTCGCGTAGCTGGTAAGAAAACAGCTTCACTGAATATATTTCGTTGCAATTCAGTGACTCTCAAACGAATTATGTTACAACGCCTTTGGTACATTGGAGGTTTACATTTCCGAGTAATATAAAGAGAACTCCGATTTCTTGTGAATCTTGGCGAGTGAAGCTCACTCGTACTCTTTTTTTCCTTTAGGCCTTTATCCACCCGCCAGCTGGTTACCCTTTACGTCCGATGGTACCTCTCTTACAATTCGACCTCTTTTGGGCTCCTCTGATCTGCAATCGCAGAACGCGAGGTCCTTCGCGACAACACATACATGAGAGACAAGGGACACATACCCGTGCCCAAACCGGGGTTCGAACACTGGACCCTTCGGACCGAAGCACTACGCCGAGTGTGTACACGCTCTTAGCCACCTCGGCCGTGCAGGTCTGCTCACTCACGCTAATAATGTTGAACAGTTCCACTGATAGTGAACTGCGTCTTGGTTGCACATCGTGTATCTATGTACATCGTGAAGAGACCCGTGGGAATTCGGATGTGGTATTGTTGACGCTATTACATGAAGAAATAAAAGAACCTCTATTAAGGACAACTATTAAGTTGACGGGAATGACTTCTTTTATTTCTTCATTCAAATTCTGAATCATTGATATCAATATGTAAAATCACCTGTTCCGACACGTAGGAGTTTGTCATTAATGACGAAATGCTATAACACGCGTGTGGGCTCGAGTCGCACCAAGGTTGCCAGATGTGCTGTGAGCACTTTCCCCACCACTAGTACGAAATTTCCCCAAATTACTCCTCCAATGAGACGAAATTCCCCAAGTTTCAAACGAAGAAATTCTCCAAAGTATGACAAACGATATGAGCGGTTCCTGGCAATTACATTGGCAGTTCCCATAACTTCAAATAATTCAAATGAACCAATTATCAAGCTGCTCGAAGCCCATAGTATTGTTGTTCTTTATATACGCCTATCGTTTATTTTTCTCTTTTTGATGCATAAACATTAAAGTGAATGACGTCTATTGTTTAAATTTTATTAATAATAATTGAGTGAATAATATTTCTATCTCGCTTTGGATGAAACTAATTTCCACAAAAAAATCCCAAACATTCCCTGAACATTTATGTTCTCCATTCTGTCCCCACAACGAAAAAATCCCATTTCGGGACAAAATTCCCCCCATTCTGGCAACCGTGAACCTCACCTCGCACGCCCCTCCACGCCCCCCTTCGCACACGCCTTCCTTCACACCTCCTTCCTCGGCTCAGGGAAATCTCCAATGCGAGAGTTCCGCTTCCGGCGCGCTCAGACGCCCCCGCCCCACAACTTCCCACGACCGCCCTCGCCTCGGACTGTCGGGTGCGAACTGCAATTGAGAGGACCGCTCCCCCCCCCTCCATCCGCCCCGACGTCCATTACGGCCCCGATGGACGCCCGCGCTCTAATGTTTATTAAATGCAAATTCGGACCCGTAATGACTTGTCCGGGGCTCAGCAGACGGACGGGCTCACAGTGAGGCGGATCCCATCATTCTGAGCACGAAATGAAGTTGTTGTTCTTGGTGAAGTAGTTAGGGGGCGGTCCGCCCCGGTAACACCACTTTAGGGGTGACATCAATTATAAAATTGTATAGTTGGAATTATACATTTTAATGATTTATTTAACAATTATATATTTATTTAAAGGTCTTACATTTAAAACAAAAAGTAAGAAAACAAGCAAAGAAATAATGTAAACTAAAACGTGAAATTATAATCCACAAGTGCCTATTCTTCAGTGGTCAGAGAATCTCGAGTATTTTTATAAAAAATATACATTTGTTAATTAGTTTCGCTTCGTTTTAGATTATTTATTTAAAAATTATATTATTTTTTTCTCAATTACGTATAGTTTTTATTATATTATAAATAAACTTCATGTGTAAATATACTTATATTTTTATTAAATAATGTATAAACTATTCAGCAATAGATATTTTTGTCTTTAATTTATTGGGGGGGGGGGTATACCAATAGTTTTGCTCCGGGTGACACCAACTGAAGCTACGCCACTTTAGTGAAGTAGTAATAGTGCCTGTCCTCGTAGTTGTCGTTCCTGTTGAAGCTTCTTTTGTGCGTGTAAAATGTCTGGGCCCGAGACTGCTTGCAAAGTCTGACCCAAATATTGCTCTTACAACTTTATAACACGAAAATTATGGGTGTTTTAAAACTTTCTTTGTTTTCAGTGTTCAACTTATAGATCTAAATACACATAACAATAACTCTCTCTCCCTCTCTCTCTCTCTCTCCTCTCTCTCTCTCTCTATATATATATATATATATATATATATATATATATATATATATAATATCATTCTAAAGGACACCTTTATATACTATACGCGATGGAATTAAAAAATTGTTATTTTATCTATATTTTGAAGCGCAAAATCCTTGATGTTGATTCAATCAACTGATTTTGTGGGACAGAATATCCCGTCGTTTTGTTACTAACAATAATATATAACTTTGATGATTTGTTGATAAAAGATGCTAAAAACCGGTTGATAAAATTAGTTAGGTTTTAATCCTTTCCTCTTTAGAATTTGCGGTGTGAGCGTACGTCTGTAACTCACTCACAGTTTTGCATCTTTCCGTCTCAGTGTGAAATTTAACCGCGTTTGCACTTTAAAAATAAATAACATTAAGTAGAGAAGAAAATAAAAAACGAGATCTTTTCATTCTCATCAATTCTTCAAACAATTGCTCTGTGCATAATGAGTACTGCTCCTATTTGTGGCTAAGTGGCAGTCAGAAGACAGAAAAATAAAGTCATTCGCATCATTTCAGGCTGAACTCTATTTCTCTTCATAGATATTTTGTTTCAGCTTATGTCCAGTCACCATACACAAGCTCAAACAAGAGATATTTGAAGAAACTTTCCTTCAACACTTTACTTCACATCTTTACTAAAATAACCGAACCCAGCAAAATCAAACCAAAATAATTTAAAACAGTTACATAGATAAAAAAAACGATTTTCGGGTTCAAAATTGCGTGAATGTTCTCGCCACCTTCACCAACCTCAAACATCTCTAGAACGGCATTAAACCTGCCCTTAACCCGCACGAAGTTGCACAAAGATACACCTCGTATAACGACAGTTCGATTCCGGCCAGGTTCCTAAATTACATGATCATTTTAGCATCCGTGACTTCGTGGCACCTACCAGAATCGAATTCATAGGTTGACTGCTCTGATTGTAATCAACCGCCCAACACAATGTGCTACAATCCTTCATTTAATAAAAAAGTATGCAACGCACAACCAACCTAAAATCGAGATACGTGTAACAGTAATTACATTGTGAATTAGTGGTTTCTGTACTTTTTGCGGATCATTTCCCGGCGAATGTCCGAGCAGCACCCTTAAATACCTCGCGCGATCTTTCCTATCCATCTATCCTGTTCATCCTGATCCTACCCACATTCTTGGAGCCGAGCTGTGGATCATCTACATTGGTAAGGCGTCTCCCATTGGACAAGAAAACCCCTTCGAAGATTCCGAACCTATGAGTACTCCAAGGCACTAAATTTGTCACGATGTAGGAAAAAAAACCAACTAAAAATAATATTACATATTTTTTTACTACAAATTTAATACTCATAACGCAAATCTTAAGTACCTAATGTATATCACAATTTTTTATAAATGATGGGAAGGTAATTTGATGCACGTTGTACCGGATATGGATGCCTTCTTAATCAGTGTTGGGCTCCTAGTTTTGAACACCAATTCAGGCACTAATATGTAGTCCCTGTGAATGAGTGGTCTGCTAGCTCTTGGGCTCTGAGCATTGTGAAATTTATGATCATGGTTGTGTAAATTGTCCACACCCAAGTAAGGTATGTTTCGTATATATTTTAATTTAATTTTTAAATTCTTTAATTTTAGAATTGTATTTACACAATTGTTTATATACTAAACAATTTGTGACTGGTAATGTGTGCTTCCAGCATACTTGCACATAATTAGTGTTTGCACATTGTGTGGGAGCCGGGGTGGCTCAGTGGTAGGGCACTGGCTTCCTGACCTGGAGGAACCAGGTTCGAATCCCGGCGAGGGCTTTTTATCTGGTGCTTTCCCTTCAGGGCGGCTCTGGGGTCGACTCAGCCTCCTTTCCAAGTGAGCACCAGGATCTTTCCTGGAGGTAAAGGCGGCTGAAGATCACCACACAACCTCTTCCTTGTGCCGACGGCGATGAAAAGCACTACCTTCGCCTCCCCTTAAGGCCACATCGGCCTGTGTGCAATGCACAGGGGATACCTCTAGTTTTTTTTTACATTGTGTAATTAATGTTTATATATCTAACCGTGTTCATGTATTCAGCCTTGAGGATGGAGAAATAAAACTCCGAAACGTTGGCAAACGGATATAAAATTTTCCTTTTATGAGCAATACCGATGAACTACTCAATGTATAAAAATTCTATAGAAAAATAATTCTGTGAACAGCTCCACTGTGGTGAGGCCGGGGGGGGGGGGGCAGCGTGGCGCGGCTCTTAATGCGCGCATCAAATATGCTAATGGCGCGGCGGCGGCGCGACCGGCACGGGAAGTGGATCCTATAATTAACTAATGCGTTGTTTCCTTAATGCGAGCGCGCAGATAGTGTCGCTAGACGACGGGCCGCCCCTCGCGATGCACACATCGCCCGCCTGCGCCCGCCCGCCCTCCGGCCGCACCTGCCGGGGGCGGCGTTGCGAAAGACCGCCATTGCCCGACCGCTCTCCCTCCCGCTCGCCCTCCCGCTCGCCCTCCCGCTCGCCCTCCCGCTCGCCCTCCCGCTCGCCCTCCCGCTCGCCCTCCCGCTCGCCCTCCCGCTCGCCCTCCCGCTCGCCCTCCCGCTCGCCCTCCCGCTCGCCCTCCCGCTCGCCCTCCCGCTCGCCCTCCCGCTCGCCCTCCCGCTCGCCCTCCCGCTCGCCCTCCCGCTCGCCCTCCCGCTCGCCCTCCCGCTCGCCCTCCCGCTCGCCCTCCCGCTCGCCCTCCCGCTCGCCCTCCCGCTCGCCCTCCCGCTCGCCCTCCCGCTCGCCCTCCCGCTCGCCCTCCCGCTCGCCCTCCCGCTTCGCCCGCGCTCGCTCGCCCGCCCCGCACGCCCGTCCACCCACCCGCCGGGCGATAATGGTGCGAGGAACTCTTCGTGTACGAAGGAGCGTGACGTCTTGTTCCTGTTCTGCGACAGCTCCTGAGAAACAAGCTACGAAACCTGAATTTCAGAAGGGTCTTTCACATAATGATAATCCACATTATTCGGTCAAACCTGTCATTTGGTGGATATTTACTACTCGCGCATCAAATGCTGAGGTACAAGTGTAGTCTCCCAGCGCCCCATCCCATCTCTCAGTTTACCCGATTAGTCTTCCGCGATGTGTGGTAGTGTCGTTAATTTAATTATTAGAGTATGTGTGTATATGCGTGCGTGCGTGTGTGAAAGGATGAGAGAGGTGCGATGCGGTGCATGGTCCGTTTGTTGGGATTCTGGTTCGGCATTCGCTTAGCATTAGTAAAACTAGTGGTGCTACAGAATGGCACAGACTTTCCCGTATTATTTTCCTGTTTCGTTTGGTCTCGGCTAGCTATTCACACTTGCCAATACTCTTGACAGCTGCCCAAACATCAATGACATCTATCGCTGAGCAAACTACATTTTTTGACATTCTATTAATTTGTCGGTTTCCTAATAGTAGAACTTAACTATTATTTTAAGAATATTAAAAAAAAACACTTAAACCTTCTCCCAAATGGTAATTTTCACTGAAAAATTTGGTGCCATTTTCGAGAAAATGGCGTTTAAGCGATACTGTAAATGCGAAATTTGAAGCTCTTTTTCACAGAAAAGTTTTCAGTTTTCGAAAAACTTCATTGAAAGTCATTTGGAGCACTTACACTCACAAATTCAATAGTGTTTACAAATTGCTGAAAATGTGCATTATAACGGTATAAGAGAACTTTCAAAAAAATTACATTGTGTAATTTTTGAAAAAACAAAAGAGTACCTCAAAATACACTTTACGTCATATTAAGAGTGCAATTAGCACTATCCGTTCGAAAAGTTTGAACAAAAGATTTGAAACCATTTTTGAGAAAATGGCGTTTGAGCGTTTCTGAAACTGCGGAATTTTGAGTTAGTTTTCACAGACAACTATTCAATGTTCGAGAAACTTTATTTGACTTTATTTAAAGCACATGTACTCATAAATATAATAATGTAAACAAATTGCCGCTAATGTAAATATTAACGACGTGGGAGACAAGTAAAAAAATTCATTTATGTAATTTTTTAAATAACGAAGGAATAGAGCAATGTGGCGTTTATGCCATCTCATAGAGTACATTTAGCATTATACCTGCCAAGAATTTGAAGAAAAAATTTGGAGCTGTTTTTGAGAAAATCTGTTTTTGTAATGTTTTTAAAATTCAAATATTGCCTGCAATATTGCGCAAAAAGTAGTAAGATTTTTTAAAAAATGTACATGACCTTAATAAAAGAACTCACTTTGGAAAAAAATTATTTGTAGGAAAAATCTTTATCTTCAATTTTGTACTTGTAGGAAGACGCTGAAAAAACTCCAAACTTTGACCTCCTTCTATTATGCACTAATGTAATAAAATTTTGGAAGTGGTTAGGCGGAAGAGCAGGCTAAATGGCCTGAGTCTCGCCACAAATAAAGACATTTATTTATTTAATAACTTTTGAAGTTTTCGAAAATTGAGAGTTAACTGTGAAAAATGAGACCTATACCAAATTTACAAGTGTGTTATACTTTATCCTTACAAGAAATGTAAAGAAAAATTTCGAGCGGTTTTTGAAATAATTTTGAAAATGTCCGGGGAGCTTCATGTAAAGTACCCTCAAATTTTGAAGAAAGTTTTTCAGAATCGAGGCGCCTCGAGTGGACGCAGATCGACCGGGAAATATTCATTTTGCAAGAAATAGCACGTATGGTTTACGCGTTAGTGTTGTTCACAGACTGACAGACGGACAGACGGAAAGACAGACAGACGGACATACGGACAGCCGGACGGACGGACGTTTTGAAAAGACCCACTTTTTCGGTATCAGGTGATCCCAAAACGTGTATTTCCGTTGAAATCTCGAAATCGAATTTCCGCAACATTACATAACTTTCCCTATATTACGTATATTACACCGTATATACGCACGTATACGAGAAAGTAATAAACAACAGAAACTAACGATCAGAACAGACGGTCACTAGAATCCTCCAGACATTGGCTGAATTCGACTCAGCATATTAGCTAGTGTCGAATATTCGCCTCTGTCGGCTCTTGGACCCCATAACCTCACGGCCAGTGAAACTGCTGGTCGAGAACTTATCCCCGCTTGGGGATCCGCTCGGAGAGATACCTGGAAGAGTAAAATCCAGAAAATCTACATGTAGATCGGCACCAGATTCACGTTCCATCGGTGGAGGATCATTACCACTTCCCGGCCACATCATGCGCAGAACTTTTAGCAATAATGAACAATGTGTCCGAATACACGCAATACCCACACACTTTTTCCAATCTGTCTTCTGGGGATCTATTCTTAGTTGAAAGTCGAAGAGCCTTTGTGACGATGTGCATGTTGTCTTTTTATTTTTTCGTTCTTACTTCGTAAGAAGAGAAAGTGTGGCGTCGGTAGACGGCAAGTTTTTGACAGGAAAACATATTGTTGGGCACTGGTAACGAGAAAATGGATAAATCTTGTTCCTACATAAGTGAATTACTTTCTCTAACACGTCGGAAGCGTGTGTTGGAGGTCCTTGATACCGAAAAATATATTGACGGCAAAACGCTTCCATTCCTCCGTGTGTAATCAAAGCCAACGCCAAACTCATTCAGCGGATTTTCTCTAAAATTGATATTCCTCGATCGATTTAAATGTACTCGATGTTCTCTAGTTTGAAATGTATATTTTTGATTTTTGGGAGAATTTTACACAAACCCTCAATATTTTCAAAATTTTCTAAAAAATGGCTGCAAATTTTGGAAGCCCTCTCCCTGGTGATATAAACATACACTATACTTACGGGAATAAAGACCTTAGCAGTTTAACCGGAAACATCAAACAATTAATCCATATGATCTACGGATTAGTAGATCCGTAGATCTTAGTTGAAAAAAATCACAGAAATGTGTTTGTCAAATTTTAATTAATTAACGCTTTGATTGCGAGTGACTGAGACACGCCACTGTTGGAATTTTGTTGCCCATTCGAAAGAAGAAGATAAAAACCATTGTGCTGGAACACCCCTCGGCAAAGCAACATACTAACGCAAGAGTGTTAATCACGCGAACAATTTCTGCACTAGCACCATGTCGACGCAGTTTCTCTTTAGTTAACGTCTGTCTCTAGCGACTAATTGCCTGTCCGTGGACTTCGACTTCTGGCTCGAATGCTGAAAGTCCGCGGAGGACATGAATCATTTCTGCATAATGCCTTCTTAACTGGTTCTGTAACCCTTCGGAAAACCGCAGCTTTATTCTCGTGGGTTCGCCTTCATTTGAAATGACAGTAGGAGAGGAATTTGACGGATAATCACTGCCCCACTTGACCCCAAACCATGCGTAAACGACGCTCTGAAGAGCTTCACATTTTGTACTGCAGATCGCGGGCACCTCGGCTCACTAAGGACTGTTCTGGCTCGTCTTTTCTTCCGTCGACCGGTATTACGAGCGTCTGGCTTTACATATTGAAATTGGACACTCGGCGGGTGCTATTTACATACGTAAAGTAAGTGTAAAAAAAGAGGGCGTTGAAAGAAGATGCACTGGGAGGGAATGAGCTGATGAAAGGAATTACGGACATTGAGGTTCTAATGAGCGTGGACATGCACTAGTACGAGTACTTATTTACTTGTTTTGCTCTAAGCTTTTTCAATTATGTTACGGCCCAGGCCGGCGAAATCCTCTGTAAAATAACGCAGTAAAAATCAATGTTCAAATCTTCCTCTTTTATTCGTTTTCTTTGATTTCAATAAAGGTAACTGATCTGTGGGACACGGATTTGCCCCAGTCAACGTAAATGTCGAATCAGCTAGGAAAGGTTAAGGATTACTGGTAAATTTGGAAGGGTGATAGACGAATGATTAGGGAGTATTATTTTAATGATTTGGAAAGAAAGACGATGAAGATAATTTGCGTAGGAAACGGAAATACAAGCTGAAATGCTTTTTGTCAGAAGTTGAATTTTCCGTTGCACTTTGGAGAAATGGAAGTCGATAGTTGATATGATTGAAGATGATAGTTGCCGATACAACCACTCAGTTTTTGAAAGATGGTCACTTTTTAATCAGATTCAGTCTATTAAGTCAAATTTAACTTTCTACTTCTCTACCAAATAATATAACAGTTTTTCTTTAAATGCCTTGGCAATACGTATACAGTAAAAATAAATCTATAATATTACACCGACATAATACCATCGTTCTTCTAATTTTCGATATATCAGTATAACCAAAATAGTTATTTTTGTATCATGCAAACAAGTTTAGTTTTTTTACCTGTGATTAGATATAAAACATATTTTTTGAAATACAATCTTTCAATGTAAATATCACTTGTTCAATAACTTTGCTCTTCGCGTTTTTGTGACATTCTACGTTTCAATTATCAGGTATATCTCCACGCCTGTCGGAAATGTTGGCCGTGCTTTTCCCAGCCCTGAGACGCTCTTTGCTGCCCCTCGGAGATCCCTTGCATTCCTCTGACTGAGAGATGAAGTCCAACTTGACCATAACGTTTCCACGATTCCTTTTTGTTCCTTCACAATCCCTCGGGGCTCGCAGTCGTGGTCCGCCATCTTTGTTTGTCTCTCAACTGCTTCTTTCTCGCGAGCTGTAAGTTTTCCAATACCTTCGCAAGACAAATTAGCCCAAAGACGGGAAGCCATCTCCAAGTTGAAACGCTTAGCATCGCCGACGGGAAATCGTCAAACAACCGACGCATGAGACGGGGAGGGGGAGGCGGTGGTTACGATCGTAAAATGGTGGGTTTTCGAAACACTTCTTCTTCACGTTGCACGTCGCACAGACGGGAGAATCCGAGAGCGTCTAGGAATGCGGGAGCCGGTCTTTGAACTTTTGTTTCTACTCTCAAAATGCTGGGAGAAATATGCGTATCTTACGAGAATTGTGATCAGTCTTCAGTTCACTGTTTAATACAAAACCAAGCTATAGGGAAGGCGTAACCTTATTGAAAACAATTATCGTAACTATTTTTACTCGGAGAATATTCTTATCAACCTGAAGTGGGAATAAAAATTGCTTTGCTTCAATTTACAAAGTTTAATGAACTCAAATCCCTTCCTTCAAATTACATAAATACTGTGTGAATTTAACTAATTGTATATATTTTATACATTGCAGGAATCTATTCGAACTTGCATAATCGAGCTATTAATGTAATTGTGGCCTAATATATAAATTATTTATTCAGAAAGACTTCAATAATTACTGAGAATTTGATTGTTTTGTTCTGTAATAAGTGAAAAAACTAAATATTGTATTTAATTATAAAACTGCATGAATAAAAACCACATATTTTATAAAGATAGAAAAACATGAGGCACAGGAGAAAAAATGAGATTAAGAAGCTGTTTATTACACGTATATCAATGTCCACTAGAGACAAAGCTAGCTACGTTTAACTTGATCGGTCATGCATGGATTCGGAGTCTCTAAGTAGCGACCTGATCGGGGGCAGAGAAAAAAGTGTGTGTATAGCGAAGAGCTGTCCAACTTAGAAGGGGTTATAGAACACATATCAAATTCTAGTTAAGCCTTGGGTCGCACTGTCATTTAAATGCCCAAATTACTGAGATTATACTGAAACATATATTATGTACGACTTTATTCAACATTCTTAATGATTAATGTACATACAACGAGAAAATAATACGTATATCATTAATAAAAATAAGATGAATTGTGCATTTGTACTGTATTTGGTTGGTATTATACAATTTTTCACAGCAGTCGCGGGCCACACAAAACGATCCGGTGGGCCGCCAACCCCTGATACAGGGAGCAAAGATGAACGGGGTGACAACAATAACAGTGACAAAAATCAAGAGAGGGTAAATGGGGGGTGTTATGGCTTGCGACCTGGCAGGAGCAGTTCACACAGCCATCGGCATTGGCAGAAGAGGTAGTGGGGGTGACAAGTGTTTATTTATTGTAATGGTTTATTGATCTTAATAAACAGACTCAGTATTTTTTATGACAATTTATTTATTGTTATACATTATTGACATTTCGACCCTCTTTGGGGTGTTTTTCAAAAATATCTAAAAAATGTAATGAAAGTTCTGATCAAATAATGGAGTATTAACAATAAAATTCTATCTCATATGTAATAAAGCGATGCAATTAAAAGGAATTGAACAATAATGAAATACAAATTGCGAGATACCTAGTGTCCAGGTGATGTTTGTACAGGTAGCAAAATAGCTTCGAGTGGAAATAGCTGGGAGAGCAGAATGAACTGCAGAGCGGCTGGGCGAATGGAATACAAGTTTCTAATTCTCTTGCAAAACACTCTGTTTTGGGCGTGGGGAAAACGTGGTTTTGCACTTCTTTCGGTTAACAAACCGTGGCTTTTCTTTCAACGCAATATTTTTCGTGTTTAAATCCAATTGTCACGGTACTGAAACTACATAAGCACTTATGCTCGCTTCCATATGCTGACAATACGACGGCTGATCTATCATTGTGGAGTTTTGAATTTTGTAACAATGATCGGACGCGTCTAAGCAGAACTAAAAACCGTTTCTAAGAAATTCTGATAGAGGAAAACACTGGCTTGTCAGGTGACCAGTAAGTGCTGCAGTCTTGTGGTTATGTTGGAAAGTATGAACAGTTGAAAATCTATCCAAAGAACTCGTTTCCCAAAGCATATCGTTGAAAGAAGTGACTCTGCTCCCTTGTTCGAATTTTCGCCCGTGATTTGGGGGGAAAATATTTGCCAACTCGAACGTTAAGCACTATCGATCTTCCGCGCATGCGCAGATGCGAAACTTGAACAGCGCATGAGCAGACGATCGATTGTCCTTCAAGTTCGAGGTGGCAAAAACTCTCTAATGCTGGGACGCAAGCGCGGGCGGAGATGGTGACAGGGAGTTTTCATGGAAGGGGGTGCGGTGGTGGTGGTGGTGGTGGTGGTGGTGGTGGTGGAGGTGGTGGGGGTGGTTGCGAAGGCAAATGCGGGGACGGGAAGAATGAGGGAGTGGCAGAAAACGGGGTCAGTGATAACTAGGGAGACGTTTTTATGCCCTAAAACATCTTGAAAGATGTGCAATTGTGACCTAAAAATTCTCAAATATGCAATAAAATTAACAATATTTCATTTCCCCTATTAACCCATTTTAGCAAAATCAGGAAAGGCATGCTTGGAATGAAAATACGTATTTTTGTGCAAAAATAACATAAATGTTCCCTACTTCACGAGAGAAATAATTGAAGTAATATTCACATTAGCGAAGTACATTGTATGTCTTGTGGTAATTCTTCTGACTGGTTTAAAAAATGTGTTATCAAGAAATATCCTACAATTGCTCAAGTATTTTACCATCTATAGAAAAAACAACTACACAAACCGTGACTAGCTCTTTGAATCAATGAACGCTTACAAATAAGTTTATTCTTCGAAAAGATGAAACATTTTATAGATATGTGTCTATTTTAACGAAATATGCAAAATATGCGCTTTTAATTACACGAATATGTACTAATCGGAAAAATCGGCCAAATATGCACTGAAATTAATCTCCATAGCATCCAATTCTAATCAAATGCAAAGATATTTCACTTAGCTATACCCTAAAGAACCAAACAAAAGTATGTACGAGATTAGGGATAGAAGTCATGGCAACTATTTGTTTTCTAAAAGAAATGTTATCGGATTGCAAACTTTCATTTATATCTTGAAAAAATGCTGCAGTAGGGTGTGTTTACATCAACAGATAGCTCTGCAAGTGTCTCTATTAGCACAGAGAGCAACTTGAAATCAATTGTCCGTCTATCGCCGTGCGAGGTGAATGTATCATGTTTCCAACAGCGCTCTTACTCCAAGAGAGCCGTTCACCATGAAAGGAATGCCGGAGAATGTCACAGGGAATTGGTGGAAGCTCATGCTCTTCCATACCGGACAGCCGCGAGATGCGCAGGAGAGTTTCTTTAAGATGCGCAGCAACCAGTGATCAGCAACGCACGTGACGACCTGTGACTGTGCGGATCTTTGTAATGTGTGGTAATCGAGCATCTACCTCATCAGGCCTTTAGAACGGTTATGTAATGCTTCTCGAATTTGTGAAGCCGTATTCTCTAAAATGCCTTAGAACATGAAACGAGTACGGTCATTTGAAATACCTAATAAATTTGTTAAATTCAATTTTTGTATGTAAATAAATGTCCAAGCACTTGTTTATACCTTGCCCTTTCATGTGTATATTTGAAATTTTCCACCCCTACTCATATTTTCACCCGCCCCCCCAAAATAGTTGCCACGACTTCTGACCCAACCCTCCTGTAAATGCGCTTCCTATTGAAAACAAACACAAAGAAAGGAGACCGGTGGCGCAGAGAGGCAGCCTGCGGAGACGAGGGTGGTGGCGATGGAGGCGGCGGCGATGAGAGGCGAAGGAGGGGCGCACGAGGTCGGGAGAGGGAGAGACGACGGCTGGATAGATGTGATGGCAGCGACGATAGGACGAACGTGTGATTGGCGACGGGGAGAGAGAGAGCGCTGGGTCGCAGCCGCAGAGGGGGGCAGAGGTGAACCCGGGATGGACGCTGAGTGGGAGTGGTGGCGAGAGTGGAACTACGTCGCTAGGCCGACGGCCTTTAAGCCATTACAATACCTACATCCTACCGCGATCTAACCTTTCGAATTCAGGCATTCACCCCAAATGGTCTCTCCATCGCATCAAAGCCGTGGAAAGACACCATAAAGAGACGGCGGCAATGGTGTAGCGGTTAGCGTAACGGACGTGCCATGTTAGTAGATTTACTTGCATGTAAAAGATCCTCAAGCCTAAATGAAGCCTCTGAGCTAAATTCAAATCGCCTGTCTCGTCGCCCGAGATAATACCTTCTTTGTAGCGAAATTGAGTGTAGCGAAATTACGTGGTGAGACGGAAGATCAGGCCTCATGGCCTGAGTCTCGTCACGTAAAATAAGGCAATTCAATTGAATTCAATAAGGTACGGGACAGGCCATAAGGGCAAATAACAGAAGCAGCGGGGCTGACAGTTTGCAGTACCTGGCGTGTCGGCGGGATCCATATCGGCCTCGGCCGCGGCATCAAGCAGCGCGGGAGTGAACAGAAGGCATGGGTGGGCGTCGGTGGGAGAGAGAGACAATTCGCTGGTGACACCGTCGCGAGTTTCCATTAAGAAGCTAGAGACAATGGGATGGCGCGACTGAGCGAAAAGAGAGGGGGAAAAGACTGGGGCGGAGGCGCGCTCGGAGTGCGAGCGGAGGCACAGGCGAGTGCGGAGCCGATGTTGTGGAGGGTGAAGCGGAGGCGGGAGCGCAGCGCGGGGGCGGGCGGGGCGGGTGCCGTGTGGGTCAGGCAGCAGAATTGCACCCGGAGAGGGGGTGTCGGGGGTAACGAAGGGATGGAGTGGTGGCCGAGTGTTGGCAATGGAAGCGGAAGCGGACGCTAACGTGCTGGTGGCGGGGAGCGGAGGCAAATAAAATCAGGGGGCTGACACTTTGTTCCCGAAGGCGTGTTGTAGTCTCGTGTTGTGTTAAGGCACTGGCTCTGTTCCACCTGGGAGACAAGTCCCGGGGTAGGCGTCTTGCACTTCGCTTCTTGATCCTCACCCCCCGACGGCGGACAGGGCGCCAACAGGACGATAGCTGGGTCCGACCGGTACCCAGTTTGCCCCATGGCCACCTCCCCATTTAATGCCTGGGTC
>JAHLJT010005300.1:0-17124 GCA_031308135.1 Acheta domesticus | reverse complement strand
TCGTTCACACGTAGATGGCCAGCTTCTACATTTGTAGAGTAGGCGTATGGACTACCATAGTATTTTAGAATTTTTTCCTAAATCGGGTTTGGTTTTAAATTTTGAGATATTAGTGTAATATTTTATATGTGCACGAAGTCTCACGTTTTTCTTGAGTTGCTATTTAAGAAACACACACACTTCAACTTAGAATGCTTAAAAAGCTGTAAGATCGGAGAAAATACTATTTAACACATTTTAATGATTACATGCTTATTTTGTAATAAAAAGTTTATATAAATATAAAGAAATATATAAACCTTAAAATGAACTTTCTCTATTTAATTTTTTAATTAAGCTTTAAATTTATTGAAATAAATTTTATTTATTCCAATAAATTTTCATTATAACAGATAATATTCAATAATCATCAATATCTTAATTTATTATTAAATTTATTGAACTGATTATTGAATTGATGAATACACGGTTCTTGGAATTGATTGAAATAATCAACAATTATTTCAGTAAATTTCAAAAATTAAGAAATAACCTTTGACTTTTTCCCCTCTGATGAATTAAAATTATGAAATGTATTTATTTAAAATCCATTAAATTAAACTGATAATAGACCTGGGATTTTATGGCCTAAAAATCTCCTTTTAGACCTTACATATTGCACATGTATGACAAGAAATACCAGAATAAAGAAACTTTCAATGGAAAGTAGGTACTTAAAATTATTCGTTGCAAATAAGACTTACAGTACAAGTAATATTATGTATTAATTTGTTCATTCTGTTGATCTTGACCTTTTCTTATAAATATAGTTTGGGTAATCGTGAGGGAGATCAATGAAATTCAGTTATTCTTACAGTGCCAACGTTTAGGCCATTTATTTGGCCTGCTTCAGGGCTATAAACATACAATACATACAAAATAAATATCCAGGTAGTACACATGGTTACATGATACCTGGATATTTAAAAAATTAAAGTCCCAAAAGAGCTAGCATGCACGTTTAGTCTGCATAGCTGAAATAAAATGTTTAGGCGTCATGAAAATTGTTCTGAAGAGCAGAAATTGACTGAATCACACTGATAAGTATTTTCGGGTATTTATGTGCGAAGGTCATTGCAAAAGTCATTAGCATAAAAATCCAAGGTCTATATATTATAACATTTATTAAAATTTATCTTAATAATATTTATTATTAATTATATTTATTAATAATATTTATTATTAAAATAAAAATATACCAAAATGAAATATTTCCTTTTATTTTAACTTTGACATAAACTTGTCCTTTCACGTTTAAATATAGTTAATCACAAATTATTGCAACTAGTTTGCAAATGTAAATTGTATTCCCTTCGCTCGTTCCCATTTCTGTAATTGTTTGCTGCCTCTGCATATTCTGAGTGATTTTTGGTGTTTTTTCCGTATACTACTGTATTTTTACAATATCTCCCATTGTAACATTTTATTTCCACTTTTTGCTTATGTACCACATAATGACTTTTATTTTATTTCAGTGGAATGTTATCAGAGATCTGAATCCAGTGTGGTTTGCTGAGACATATGCGGTCGGATGTCGGAAGTACAGGTCTCGTCTCTTCATCACTAGCTTTTACTAAATGAAAACCATTAATTTCACGCAATCCTTAATAGTTTCTCATGAAGTACAGTGAAAATTTTGTTTTTACCTTATCTCGTGTTTGTTAAATGGAACACACAAGTTATCCACGAAATTCTGTATATTTTGATACCATCGTTCATTTAGTAATGTTATCTTAAATAAGTTTTTGTAAGACGAGTCTTCTCCCTACTGAATTCTTCAATTGATTGTATTAATTGTATTCTACACATGATTTGAACTTTTACTTCCAATTTTCCGAATGTGCTATCCCACAATTAGTTTTGGAAGCCATAATCTATTTTTTCTTTCAGTCTCAGGAAAGAATTCTCTTACATTCTGCTCATTATCAGGAAGAAATATTGACAAGTAACGTCCTCGCGGACCAAAATAGTATTTTTTGACTGTCGTTGAATCTGTCGTGTGTCTGGAAGACATACACTCTAGATCTAGAGCATTTCCAATTATCCTCACTGCCTCAGGATAATTTCTTCTTCTAATGCAGAAGAAAAGGGGAAGCAGTATATATAAAAGAGTGAGGAAATATACGAGAGGAAACAAAAATAAATGCAAATTTCATAAATTCAAAGAACACTAATTTTAATTTGTATATTTATGCATGTTGATTCATTAATGTATTTTCCCAAAACATGTAGGCAATGTTCCTGCCAGCAGGGATGGCTTCAACAGGCGTTCCGGAACTCAATCTGTGCTGATAGTTATTGCAAAATGATTACAATTTTTAACCATAAATATTGGCATGTAGATGCACCATTATTATTCGTTACGTCTGTTATTACATACACGTGGTGTAGAGAAATATAGTCATCAAACAAAAATTTAATCGCGAGATTTTGACGGGAATTTTGAAGGTCATCGACAGAGATATTGTGTGGTTTTCGAAAATATCTCCCCACCTTTCTTTGGAAAACGTCATGCCTGCCTTTGTTCAAAAAACTCGAATTCTTAATCTCCACATTAGAGCTTTTACAAAGTATTTTTCTATTGATTGTCAACTTAAAGAATTTTCTGAAATCTCGTACTAAAATCTAAGCGAGTAATCGGTTTTCCAAAGCTTTGTGTGGGATCTGGTTTCTATTTTGACTCAGCATTGGGCCGGTAACTGGCCGGTTACCTGATTGTAATGAAGAAAATATGATCATAAATGCCAGAGGAATTAGCAATGGGGCTTGATAAGTGCACTGTATGACCCTTTATAAAAATCACCGCGTGGAAGATAACCTCTATATTCCTCGTAAATCCAGGGAAAATCAAAATCAAACTGTAATCTATACATGCCAAAACAATATGTCTTCTGTTTAGAGTCGGGGCCAATTAATTTTACTTCCTTGTATACGTACGTATCTACAGAATAATATACCTAGTATAGAGACTGTTATGTAATACTCGTACTGCGGGGAAAAAATGACGCTTTTTCGATAGAAAATCTCGTGATCCTGAAACAGAAAAAGTGGACAAATCCTGATCTAGTGTGTAGTAAATTATTCCCTCTTACGCTTATGTAGTCAGATTTCAGAAATAGAGGGTTCTTGATACTGAAAAAGAGGTATTTTTCAAAACGTCTGTCTGTCTGACTGTGAACAACACTCGCGTCTAAACTATTCATGGGATTTTTTTCCAAAATGAATATTCCCCGTTCCCTGGCCGAAGGTACGTTTTCAAAATTTTATTAAAAATGGCGTAATATTTACATCTCTATTGCTGTGTGATTTTGTCTCCTTGAAGGTTGAGTTTATTCACTGCAAAACTGTAGTTCCAACTCGAGTATTTACAATCGATTATAAGAAATTTTCAGAAAAAGCTTTTTAGTTTACAGTACAAACTTTAAATGCCAATTCCATATTTTCAAGCATATTTCAAAAAATATAATTTTTTACATCAATGGTATCGGAAAAACATCTCGCTAAAAAAATGCAATTTCTTGTGTGGATAATAAACTCTCGGAAAAGAACTCTAAACACTTTAACGTGAAATGCTCCCCCAATTATCACCACTGTCCAGGATTACATGACAGCTAGAAATTATGTAGTACCGGTTTCTACGTCACTCAGAATCCCGTATTACATTCCGTTTGCGATGCACGCTATGAAAATATATGCAATTGCAAAGCAGTCAGTGTCTAATTAGTTTGCGAATTCTTAGAAATCCAATACACAATCATGAATACATCATTTGGGGAAAATAATAATGAAGCGTTTCAGTGTTACGTGACGTATGCAAAGAAAAGCAAGGTCTTGGAAGACATTATAATTAGTATACTTACTATATTTTGACATGACCCGCGCTATTTCAATTCTCGTAAACTGAAGTCTCTACGGAACTTACCGGTAAGAAAGATGTATGGTTATTGGGTGATAAATTCAACGAAAATGGATGAAAATTATATTCTAGTAAGAAATCAATGTATTATTATTTATAATTTTAAATGTGAAAGAATCGTATATTCATTCCAATACTTTACATCACATAACGTTAGAAGTGATCTACAGAATGTGTGAAGAAAAACTTTGATGTTTTAAGACAATTCTGATAAGACTTACTAACCAATATTGAGTAAGTGCATATGTACTCAATGACGTAATTGATGTCTACATCGTGTAGGAAGAAGATAAAGAAGGATTACACTACGGGGAACATACACGTGTGGAACGGAAGTATATTGTCCCACATTCCATTTAAGGTAATCCCAATATCCCAATATTCTTTCAAGTACCAATATGTTTGAAATAGATGGTTAAACATTGCATATATTTCTTTGGTGAAACGATAAAATAGGAAGTTGTGAAAAGAAATCTGTTGCAAATCGAGGATTAAAAATTAAATGCAAATTATTAAAAATTGGCCTACGTTGCTGGAAGGTGTTATTAAATGCTGGAGACATTTTGTTCTGATGATCATATTTGAAAATTCTACATGAAAACTATTAAAAGAGTTCGTTCAGAGTAAAATGTTTGATTATTTGAAGAAGAAAGAAGAAGAAGAGAAACATTTTGACATCAACCATTTCCTAATTGTTCTTTGAAATTCAAAGTATCTAATTACCATACTCGTGTATAACAGAATTTTATTTAATTAGGTAAGTTAGTAATTAGATTAGTTGAGTATCAAAGAACGTCAGGTTTTGTATAATTTTTACAATTTGTTTATCCTAATTTCTACAAAGCGAACTTATAGTTTATGCGTCGTGCACGATTAGTGTAGCAGTACAAATTTGATAAGAAGTTTTAGGTTGAAATAATGAGGAAGTGAATTTGAACCAAAATCTGAATTAATTTAGGAGTAAATGCCGTATTTAAATAGAGAATGTAGGAAACAATAGTAATTTGGCTGTGGCACATGCGTTACTAAAAGATTAGCAATGTCATTTAATCTGAATCAATCGCGGAAAATATAAATTAATTTTCCATTCCACAGAAACTAAATTTTGTTCTTAACCTGTTGGCTAGACAGCCAGTCCGATTTCTAACATTGGCTTCTAGTATTGAGTAAACATAGTCAAGACTGTATTCTGTCTTTATTTTAAGTAGGATCAATGCTATGAAACAAATTAATATGTAGTAGAAAATTGACGAGACTTCAAACGGAGAGCACCCGTTGGACATAGTTCCCGTAATTGCATGGAAGAGATCAGGCGAATTGTCTCTAAGATGTGTCGTTGCGTGTTGCCACGCCGCTGCAATTGCACCGACATTCCAGAGGTTCCGCTGCACGAGCTCTTCGGGTGCGCACCATCGGAGGAGAGGGTGGCAGAACGGCGGCGTGCAGCCACAGCTAGCGAGGAAACGTGACTAATTAACAATGGAGCGGGCGTGCGGGTATCAATCCGCTGGCAGCGAAACAAAAGGATGATCACTTTTGTACAGTCTCTCATATGAACGTTGAACGTGCCCGATCACTTAAGCAAAATTTATAGATTTTTATTTCCTTATTGGACGGCAGTATTGGATACAGTAAATTATTGTTGCACAATCATGTATTTTCCTTTCGTGTGCTTTGCAATAAATATAAACACGATTGTCACATGACAGAAAAAATCCTGAATGGATGCAAATTTGCTATGACGAACTTCATGTTATGTGCATTCCCGCAAGAGCGTTAAACGACATTGAAACCTACGTGCGGCGGCAACGATGATCACGATCGGGTGCAAGCATTTTGGTTGTGGAATACACATGTGTTATTTTCCGCGCATTTTGTTCCGGTTCCTGCCACGTTTTAATCTAATTAACACAAGTGAATCCTGAAAGGCATGCGACTTTAAAAATTATTCATCGTCACGTTATTTTGACCTGATCATTCTGAAACCTCAGGATCATTCATTCCTCAGATAGTGCAGCATCTCTTTTCCTTTTTAATTGCATCCTTTCTTTTATGTTTCAAAGCATGTAACTTACTGATTCAATGGAAGGGTGTTGTATAAAGCCCTACAACAACTATTATTTTCGAATTATTGTCCTCTTATTTACATTCAAGAACAAAAAAATCAATTATCAATAATTCTCAAATGTTGTGTTCTTTTACAAAAAATTGAATCTGATATGGTGTACATTTATAGTGATATAGATAGTATATTATCCATAAAATAATATAAACAAAACTATTTAATAAAATAATAAAATGAATTTTCAGGTGAGAGTGAAAACAAAAAAAATATACATGTTTTATTGAAGCCGACTAAAAGTTGATACATCAACAAATTGATAAATCGAATACATTGATACTAAAAGTTAAATTTCTACAGACGATAATACAAGAAACATCGTGTTTTCTTACAGTTTTCTGAGTATTTGTAGGAAATATATTTATTCTGAGTGCTAATATTCATAATTATTTGGAAGGTATTCACTCTTTTTGGAATTAATTACACCAACAGCACCACGTTTAGAAAAAACCTTTGGAACCTAAAACTAATTTGTAGTTGAGAAACCGATTAGAACTATTCAGCAGGAACGTCAATATGCTGACCTTCCAATCGCAATTTCACTTAATGAAAAAGCAAGAAAGAAGAAAGAAGAGAAGAGTGTGGATGTCTCAGTCATTCTTGCTACGAACTGCCTTAAGAAATACAGTTCGTCCTCTTCTGCAAATACAGTTCACTTCGACTGAGGGCATAGGCTTCTGCGGCCGGAGCCAGTGACTACTTGAGTGTCCGGGAGGCACTACGTCCTAGGCCAGTGTTGTCAAGGTCGATGCCACGAGCGGGAGTCCGTGGCACGAGTGCCACGACGAAATCGCCTCTCCATGCATTCCGCTCCCCGCCGGAAGAGGCAACACCATCACTATTGTAAAACGGCGTGGTTACTAAGTTTCCTCCTCCGACGCTACTGGCACAGTGGAGCTTGTGGCTTGGCACTGCCACCAGTAGGAGACCTTGACACCAATGTCCTAGGCAGAGATGCGAACGTTCGTTCGCCATTCTGCGACCTTCCTCAGGGCGATATACTCCTGAGTCAAGCCCGAAATGCATTTCGCCCTGAGGAAGGTCACAGAATGGCGACCGAAACGTAGGCCTAAGACTCGCTAAGTCTCCCGGACAGCCAAGTAGTCACATTTTGCTTCACATTTCATTTACTGATTTCATAATTGATAGCTTTCTTTTATAAAAGTCTAGAAAAATTTCACGCACTTTCACAATTCTCTAACAGAGTTATGTATATTAATGATCGTACTAGACACTCGGAATCTTCTTGAATTTCCATCTCTCTAAATTAGCTCTAAGTACTGAAACATACTCACTCAGTAAAACTTTAAATTAAAAACATTCTTGTGACAGAACATTATATCGATTTTTTGATTTTTGATGTTCATGTGCGTACATTCCAAAGTAAAATAGTATAAATTGTCTGCAAATCCAGTATTAAATTACATTATTCCATGAGCGAAAATTCACATTCATGCAACAACGTTTGCAGAAGTAAATCGAAAGCTATTATTGTAACATGATACGTGGTTCCAGAGAGTAAATATATTATATAATGTACCATGTTAGAATACACACGACATATGTATTTTTAAAGGGTATAAGTAGTTTCCTGAATGATTTATTTATTGCAAAGTGGTCTTTGTAGAATGCTTATGATAAAGGAATGCACATTATTTGTACGGCAATAAAAGTGCAAACTTTTGTAAATGTAATTATTTTTGTAATGTATATTTTTCAATTTATATTCCTCTTCCTCCTAGAAACCACGTAGGTATCCAAACAAAAAGAATGTAACTTGTAAAAGAACGTGACTGAACTCTACTCATATCATAATTTCAGTAGTATTAAAATAATATCATTCTACTCTGAATCGGGAATGTCTATTATATATTAAAACAAAGAAATATTTTAACTGTTCCTGTATTAGGAAATAATTAAGAAAATTAATTTACACTTTCACCAGGAAAGTTCGTGAATTCAAAAATTACTTCTCATAAATTTGGAACTAGTGTGGTACAACAGCTATATTTTCTCGCATAATTTTGTAACAGATACACAATACTATGCAACTTGATGAACCTGCAAAAGTTTTTCCAACTAATAAAAACATTTTCTCCGATCTGATATCCGATCTCATGTTCTTAAACCCTTAAAACCCGATGACTTTCACTAGAACAGTTTTTGTAGTGACGAAACATTTTACCGGAAACTCACATATTCATGTTATTGTGATTAATACACTACACCAAATTCGTCATGACCATAGGAATTATCTGCTACTGAGTCCTCCGAATCAAAACTTTTTAAAAACGTGTCAGACCATCAATCATCAATAACCGAAATATTGAAATCAATATTTGATGTAGGCTCCTCATCGTAATCCTCATCGTACATCAAATATTGATTTCATTGATAGCATCGTAAATGCCACACCATTTCCTACTACTAACCGAAATATTATATGAAACATGAACCTCATGAGTCAAGGCTAAATTATCACAGTGGTCTAAGGCCATCCATATCAGCGCCGTCAGGAAGGACAACGTCACAACGAAACGGAAGTAGGATTGTGAGGATGTCGGTCGACATTTCCGTCCAGCGAAGGCGTCATGGTTTTCACGGGGGACAACTTGCGTCATACACGACTTCATAGTAGTGAACGTGCAATAAAGCAAGTTCCCCTCAAGCAGGTGATGACACGGCACTGCGAAAGAGCAGCAAATATCAATGATGCGGTGAAACGCAAAGTGTAACGGAAATATTGTGCAGAATGTTGTGAAGTTAAACAAAAGCTTAAGACAGGTAGCTGTTACGAATAGTAGACTTTATGAGAAATATGGTCAATTTTTTTTATTTTGGTAGCAATTGTAAAGCATTGAAATGTATAAAAGGGGTTTGTTCGAGGATTTCTATTCTTGTATTTGTTGAAGTTAAGAATGAGAAATTCGTTTGTGTACAGAACTCTTACGAGCTCGCCATATCGTTAGGATTTAACAACAAACAAAACTGTAGAATTCTGTTTTTTCTGAAAAAAAATTAATGTTACTTCTTGCAATAAATTTATAAAGAAAAATTATACATTATTGAAATGAAATGTTCTCCCTAATTCCAACGTTCTATTTTGAAAATAACATTATTCTTAGCTTCCTTTTCTCGCTGACCTTTCATAAAGACGAAGTTCTTCACTATTTCATTGAATGGTTGAAACTGAGTGTTTGCAGTTTTGGAGTAAAATAAAGGCTGAATGCATGCATCGTCTCCTTATAAGATTAAACGCGTGATGATGACGATGAGTTCCATAGTACTGAGTAGACAAGCAAATAGGTTTTATACCATCATTTCTTCCCTTTTCCTGGACATGTGATCATAATTATGGTGTGCCTTTGCTTTCCACTGAATGGACGAAGGTAGGTGGATGATCATGAGGTGTGAATGTTCTTGAGAGATGAATAATTATCAATGGGACAATGATTCAAACGGGGAGTGTGATAGTGTAAGCAACCGGCAATCACAGTCGAAATGTTCAAATCACCCGTGTGTTATGGGGATTCTTCCAATATTGAGAGGTGTTCGAACCTTGGTATCACCAGGGCTGGCGAAGAGAAGGTGTCAAACTTCTGAATATTTTCAACGAACTGTAAAGGTGAAGTTCCAGAAACAAGTACTATGGCACTGCAATAACTCAAAAACCTTTAAATTTATAATTATCTTCCTCCTCCTTCATTTTTCTATATATACCCTTTTTATTTTACGTATGAAATTCGAATATAGAAAAGAATCTCGATAATACGATTTTATGCTTCTTTTCTCAACATGACGTTGAACCTCTTCGTGTACGTGTTCTTTTTTCCCTGTCGTTTGAAATTCAGGAGAAGAAACACGTATCGTTTACTTGTGGTCGCGCCTTCAAGCCAGCTGAGTATTAAAACGCATAAAAAGTTCACTGTTTCAAATTACACGGTCTGCCATCACGAAAATCTGCGCAACAAGGCGACCGCGACCGGTAGCTAGGATGGTTTCGGAAAAGAGACAGACGATCGAGAGACAGGTCGAATTTAGCCGCTTTCTGAAGAAGAATTCTAGCGACCGACTTCTCTGGTCGGAGCTTTTTCGTGGGTTCTCTTATCAGTATCAGGCGTAGCATCCTAATAAACGGGTCATGGACCGCTCACGATCTTTCCTTCCTGTTCCTTGTCCAGTCCTCTCTCCTTGCTCATACACGCTTACACTGTACTACACTACCGCACGTCGGATCCATAGAACCTGTCCCGGCGGAGGCGTTATGCCGCTGGGGGAGATACTTGGAAAGAGAAAGCTCTCGCAAGCCGACTTGTAGATCAGCGCAGGATAACACCATCTAGAGGAGAAAAATTACCATCTCGCGATAAACCATACACTACACTAACGGCCGCAGGGGCTGACATAAATCAACAATCGAGACAGATGTTTGTTACAAGAATTGGACCTTAGTGGGTTTGTGGCTTCTGCCGTGATCGAGTCCTGTAGACGTCTGCTCTTATCGGTGGTTTTCGTGGATTCTTGATTATTTCCTGGCCAATACCGGAGCAGGACTCTGTACAATGAGACGAAGAGTGATCTCGGTTGTCCGGGTTGCAACTCTGGCCGCTCCGATCGCAACTCTGGCCGCGGAAGCCTAAGACTTCATTTGAGACGAAGAGTGTACACGATCTTCCCATCCATCAACCAATCCTGACAGATTTCCTTGGTGCGTGGAGGAGAGACGATTACTTCTACACTTTCGCCGAAGGAGAAGATGGCAGCCCACAAAATATTGAATATGCTGGTAAATTAAATATTAGTTCAAATATATTATTTGCAATTTGTTCCTACACAAAGATTTGGAAAATGTATATAATTTTAAAGAAGTACTTGGGAGACGTTTATGACTATTGATGGCTCTCTATTAATACGTGTTTTGCAGAAGATTGATGTACTGACAAACTTTATATGGGATACGTATACCACTTCAGAATTGAAAGCGTTGTTGTCGAAACACGCCCATCTGATAATTGGGATGACCAAGATAAGAAGCCTGGAATATGTCCAAGTGGTAGAAATTGAATGAAAAAACTAGTTTGTTGTAATTTGGTACGAGGACACAGAAAATCTAGAATCATTATGCACTACTTTCATAACTACATTCCGCGTTTGGAAAATGTGGCTTTAAGGATTCGACGTTTGGTTTCCATTTCTCCACTACCTTTCATTTTTACGATATTACGTACGTACAGATTTGAAAGTTAATCGAGTAAAATTCCTAACGATATGAAATGATAGGTATGCGTGACGAAATGTGCTCATCACAAATTTTGACTAGGGTAAACGGTACAGTGATTGGCCACTTCAGGTTTGTGACCGTATTAACTCATTTGAAAAGTAAAATGTTGAAAATTTGCTACTCAATTTCTACTGTTCAATGGTCCTTTTACGAACTTATCCCAACCGTAATTTCTATTGGAAAATGAACATTACGTTATTAATTATTTTTTTCATAAAAACGTGTCATTTTGTAGTGATTGGCCAGAAATTATAGTGATTGGCCGCTGAACTATTTCTAACAGAAACAACTAGTATAAAGATATATTCAATTAATTATTATCGCACATAATGCCATGAAAGCTCACAATTTGTACGGTACAGATTTAATATAACTTTAATATTTAAGTGCTGTCAGGGTAAATTCTCCATTTTCAAATCTGAGCATATTCGACACAATTCTTATGTCAGATGTCTTCTGGTCGGCCGTCACAGGGAATGGGATGGCATTTTTTAACAGAAACGGATGGAATTTGCTTCAAATATATTCGTAGAATACCTAGCTTGTAATCCATCTGCTGTCACTTTTTAAAATTTTCAGCCGTCTGGGACTGTTTCAGCATTTTTTTTATATCCGCTCGTGTGGATAGATAATCAATGGACTAGTAACAAGTCCACTTACTGCAAAGCAGGACATAACTGTCATATTGTTTTTTAAAGCTCTTTGATTTACTGAGTAAACATTCTTACTTTCTTTTTCAGCTAAAACCTTCCCTGTAATTGGATGTTTCAAACTTTTACTCTTCCCCAATAGAGACCCTTGTAGGATCATTTATTTTCTCATCCAAGTTACTTCACTCGATGAACACTATAATTTCTTCAAATCACATTCTGTCTTATTCGCTGACTCATGACTAGCCGCTTCTTCCTTGGAAAACCTTGGAAATGCGCCCTTCTTCCTTGGAAAACCTTTCATGTCTAGTTCAAGTATACACCTAACAAGACTGTGTTCTTCTTTAGATGTATCAGGATTTAGTGCTAATTTGTGATCTGGATTGTTAAAACGAAATCTGATCGTTGTGATCTGGATTGTTGATCTGCAAACTTGTTTTGGGAAAATTAAATGATTTTTCAGCAGAACGCACAGATGTCCCGTTATTTTTAACACATTTGATGGCATTTGCCTTGGCTTCTGCATCGTACGTATCCTGCTTTGGCTTCTTTGGCATTGTAAGATCTATTTAAGGCCCATGCATTTCATAACTGTGTGCAATAATATTAAATTTCGATTAAAAGCAATCTGACAACAATCGTTAGGAGAGTGGCTAATGACACAATTCACACACTGTCGAAGATACTGTTATTGGCCACCCCCCATGTCACTAAATATGCAAAGCTAGGCTTCTCATTTTCAGCTGATATCATTATCACTCAATAATGTTTGTGTTTTCTGACATATCAAGATGATTTACTTAACGTTGTAATCAATAAACAGCGCTTTTGGATATCAGGTTTCTAAAGAAAATCTTAAGAAAGTTTTACATACAATGAACACACACCGCACTGTTAACAAACATCCGCCAAATTGGCAACAGTTCCACTCTTGCGGTCAAAGTAACTATTACATTATAACCAAAAAGCCTCCGTTCACGCCATTTACAAGCAAAATATTAGAACACGGTGTTAGAACAAGCGGTAATTCAAATTATAGTTGGAGTGGCCAATCACTGTACCGTTTACCCTACTTCTTTCTATACTTCAGCCTTCAGGCCTGTACCAAAAATGATCAAAGCATTAATAAGTAGTGATATTGATAAAGACAAATAACCTATGATGGAGCAATTGTGAAAGGAGAAGCAGAGAAAACGGCAGAAACCGTTCGCTCACCTACTTTGTCCATCACAAATGATCCAGATTTGAAACCCAATACGAAGTAACACCCCCCAGTAACTCACAGGGCATAATAACACAGAGGTGATATTGTAATGTGCTGACCATTATTTTATAGGCCGTAGCTATTAATGATTTCTCCAAGATAGATAAGCCTGGAATGTTTCATCCAGACAGAAACTGCATGTCAGGAAAAATTTAGGTTGCACTAATTGGGCGCGAGGTCATTGCAAAATCTGAAGACATTATGAGAGGTGTCGGTTGCGTGAGGCAGGTCGGCCAGAACTCACAATACAATGTATTTGGTAGATGACATACTTTTGATGGTACCAACTGTGGCCGTTGGTTCCTAATGACACCACTGGGTGACTTGCTCCTCTTTCCTCCAACATTAATCCTTGTTACTCTAATATCTGCAACATTTGAAATGTAAAGTCCCTGTTTACAATGGTCACTTCGCTGGAACCCCTTACCTTCATTGCTAACAAAGTGCTCAAAATTTACGATATTCAAGAAGGATACTTAGTAATGGAAAGCTGTTAGCATGAGTGTCGAAACATGCCCACCCAATTGATAGGATGATTGCCTAAAAATAGCCTGGGCCATTTCAGGAGTAGGTTGAAGCAGAATGAGAGAAAAAAATAGGTTGCATTAATTGGCAATGAGGCCTTCTGCAATCCGAAGGCGCTCCCTAGCGTCGGTTGCGTGAGGCCCAGAACGCGCGCCCTCTGCCCCTGGGCCTCGCGCGACACACAGTGGGTAGAAGAATGTAACAAAAAGGGCACAACGGGCTAATTGTTTAAAAAATATTTTCGTTGTTTCAAATGCTTTGGTTTACCTATCGAGATGTCGAAGTCATATCGCTCACCGTCCACTTTTGGTTTCCGGAGTTTAAATACCAGTCGATAAGCTATAAAAATGGGTCATTTATGAAAATAAAATATCATTTGACAAAAATGTTATAGATAATCAACCATTAGGCTAGATTATTGCACTGCACGTGCGCAAGATGTTTTATTTGGTCGAATCGTTTAACTTTTCAGCCTTGTTTTAAATATAATTCTTTATAAACTAATTGCCTTACCTTTTAGTTTCTATTTAATTTATGTTTCTATGAATTTTTATGAAATCATTTATATGATTCTTTTGTAATTTGTAATAAATAATATTTCTAACATTTTAATGCTGTAGCGAGAAGTGGCGATTTTTTGACATAAAAACACTTACGCAACAAAGTGGATAATTTTTGCTCTTGTAAATTGTTTCCTGTAAAACGCTCTGTAGTCAGAATGCACCTCTGTGATACCTAAAAATTGCTTATGAAAAAATGTTATTCTGTCTTTTGGACCATCTGTGAACAAAGTAGCGTCTACAGCGTTCAGGATTATCCCCAAAATTGATATTTACCGAGAGATCTGGCAGGTCTTGCGAATTTAAAACCATCTTTTAGTTTTAGGGTGAGTTATTTTTATAGTAGCTTATGCCAGTAGTAATGATTTTTACATGAAACCTCAACCGCATTTTCAAACTTTCTCAAAAACTGCTCCAACTGTTTGAATTAATGTTTTCGGATAAAGTAAAGTACGCTCATAAAAATTACGCAGACATGATTTTCACTGAATTCTCAGAAAGTTTGCAAATTTTAAAAAGGTTAAACGTTTTTGGCGCTTTCGTACAATTACAATATTGAAGACAGAGATTTTCGTTAACAAAATCTGTTATTCAAGTTTATTTTATGAAATGATCATGGGTGTTGTCACTGCCATCAGTACTGTTTAGTTGAAGAGCAGCTTTCGTTGGCTTAGCCGTCATCTCCGTTTCTGCTGTCTGGAAGCCACAAAACGACTACGCCGATGATGATGATGCCATCGAAAGCTGCTGTTCAAATAAACTATTGTTGGCAATGACAACACCCATGATAATTTCATTTTAAATGCAAACGACACTTCACCACAAAAGCAATATTAGATCATTATATAAGTTCATGCAAAATTTGTTTAAAAAGTGAGTATTTTTTGCGTAGTTTTGAGAAAAACAGTGACAATTTTTAAAAATTACGTTATTGTCATTTTCTCAATTCTGTAAACTTTTTCTTAATAATTTTTTTCTCGAATTTGCCCGATTCTTAATAAAACCCATGCGAATTTTCAAAAATATATCCATTTAAATTCGAATTTTCGTAAATGCAAATGTCTAACTTTGTTCGTAAAGCAGCGAGAATATTATTTTATATCTGCTTGTTGATGTCGATGCAAGGTGAGTGACGGACTAAACCTAAGTACCCGAGAACGAATCCCAGAATTGTGCTTGTAAGAAATACTTTTGTGGATTCAACGAATATTATATAATAACACGTAAACTGGCAAAGATGGCTCATAGTATCAACTGATGTCACAGCAGTGCTTCTAACCAGGAGGCCCTAGGGTTTGAGTTCCAACGGTGGCAGAATTTCCATCACAGCTAGGTCGAATTCATCCGCTTTCTGGAGGATAATTCCAGCGGCCGGCTGCTCTGATCGGAAGTTTTCCGTGGTTGGTTTGATAAACATCAGGCGAATGTCGCAACAGTACTCTAACAAACAGCCCCGGGTCGCGCGCGAGCTTTCCTTCTTTTCCTTGTCCTATTCTCACCCCTTACTAACACACACACACACACACACACACACATGCACTAAACTACCACATATGTCGGGAGACCAGTCGGGAGCTTTAACTTTGCGCCGACTGGGGTGATGCCACTACTTGTGGGAGATACCTAGTTGAGGAAACTCCAGGTAACCCGACTTAGGTCGGCGTCGGATTATGCCATCCAGAGGGGAAGATCACCGTCACCTCCCGCGACAAAACATTCACTACATTTACGGGAGTACTGAACGTAGCAGTTGGCGCGCCCGAAATCACTAACAAATCAATTAATTAAAAACATGTAACCGTTACAAATAATGCAAGAAAGTCTGTGCGGTTGTAGCACCGGAAGTTTAAACTCCTCTTTCGCCCGCGCGCGTGTGTGCGCGATGCCGGCTAGAGTCCCTAGATACAGAGAGTAGCGCAACCGCCGCCATTTAATATCCTCTTACCCGATAGTTCCGCCAGGCAGCAATCAGGAGCTGAAGGAAAATTATAACAATTGGTAACGTTATGAAGATTTTCAAGAATATTAATATTGGCTTGGGATATATTCATGTTTCTCAACACACAGAATACCACACAGTTCCAATTCTCCGGACAACTGGATATAAAATGGTGGGATTGTTGGAACAATGGAATGCGTTACTCGCTGTATCTAGGGACTCGAATGCCGGCCGGAGCGCGTGGCGAACGGGAGTGGCGGCGCAGCGGGTCGGAGGTCGCGGGTCGCGGTCGCCGCCGCCGCACAGAACCTCTCTCAACGCAGGAGCGCCCAGGGCTGCGGAATTGGGGCCCGGCCTACTTCGCCAGCCGCCGCTCCTCACCACCTCCGAGAATTGTCCAAGGAGCTGGACGCGTTTGTAGGTCGCACGCTCGGGGTGCAGGAATTGGCGAGCAGCTTTTCGGAAGCGACCGGGTCGATTTGTCGCTTCGCCGTTCGCGAAGCTCGCTGTTTCCGGCCTCTGTACCCACTGGAGCGACAGCGGGTCTCCAGCAGGGCGGATTCAGCCGTTTGGGAGGGTAGAGATCTGATATTTTTGTTAGATGAATAACATATTTGTTTTATTGTAAATTATTTTTGTGGTGTATGCATGGCAGTGCCCATTGGCTCATTAACTCATTGGCCAGTGTGCTCGCTTTCCATGACGCGACCGCGTGCTCGGTTCCCGGTCGGGCAAGATTATAAAGTGCGTTTTACTTGCAGTGTCTCAGCATATGTTGCCGTGTAACGAGAAAATTCACTTCTTAGGATGAGAAGACCAGAATACGGC
>JAHLJT010005299.1:0-21476 GCA_031308135.1 Acheta domesticus | reverse complement strand
GCGCCGGAGCTGTTTACTCGCTCCGCGGCCGCGCCCCCCCCCACTCATCGAACAAGAACCCAGTGATCTTCTCGCCCTAACGCCGCTAGCGTGGAGGTCTCCTCGTTCCGCCACCCCGAAATTCAAGTCCCCAAAATCCTCCCTACCCCACGGAATTTGCCGCCTGATTGGCTATGCTACTACGCCCGTAATTTGTCCTCGGGCCAATCGTCCGGTTGATTCTAGGAATTTTCCGTAGCCCTATCTCTGTCTGGAAAACGCTTCGTTCCGTCTGACTTCGGAAGTAGTCGTAAAGGGTACGCCGGAATGTCGTTGGGACCTCCTGGAGAAAATGCGAAGGACGTCCTGGTACTAGTGCGCATGATACCCGAAACGGCGGGATCAGCACACGTCTCTAATCTCTTCTTCGGCGCCCCGGTTGCGTACGGGATGGGGTCGACTCGCGGATCGATGGACATAACTTTAAGAGGAGCGCGTGTGTCATCTCCTTCCATTACGGAGGGGGCGCGCCGACTCCGGCTGGCGGCGGCGGAAGGTGGACGGTTCTCCATCGACAGTTATTGTGTTGAAATTACAAGTATTAAAAATAGCGTACCGCTAATTGGCCCTCCCTCCGAATAGAGAAAAAAAATTGGGGCTTTGAAAAATTGAGATTTGGAAATGAAGAATTTTTTTTCCTCGTCGTGATGAAATTTCAAAAAAATAACATGGCGATGCCTAACATTAAAATCATCTACAGTAACTAAGAACATTGCAACTACTACTAGATCTTAATTCTAATTAACCCTACAAATTTAACAAAGAAGAACATGAACTGTACCGCGAGCCCAAGGTACTCCGAATCGTGTGCAGAGGTTGTCAGTGACTCTACTCTTTAAACGGACGGAGGTTGAAAAAATTGAATTTCCGGCTGGAAGGCCGTTTTTCGTCCCGCAGGAGGCATACGTTTCCAGACGTAGGTTAAGCCGTTGTATAAGAATCCCGTGAACTTCCTATCGTCGGGGTGGATGGAAATCTCTGCCAATAAGAACTCGAAAAATCTAAGGCCGAAATTTTTTAGTTTTTGTTGAATTTCCAAAGAATTTCGTCTATGTTTTGAGGTGCCTCGTTTTTCTGGGACTGTAACTTCGTTGATTCGTCGTGCATCTAAACAAATTCTAACTTTCCCGTCTTTCTTCTTGACAACAACAATCGGGTTTAAGTAGCCGTGACTGACCTCTCAATAATGCCTTCACTAATCATGTTTTTGATCGTTTCATCGACTTCCCCCCTAATGGACTGCGGAATAGGGTAATTTTTCACTTTAAAGGGTGAGTCATCGGTGACCTGGATCCGAAAGCAAAAGTCTTTTATTGGATGCACGGGACGATCGAAAACGTTGCCGTATTTGCAGAGCAATTGCTGCAGCTGATGGCGCTCGTGGTCATTAGTGAATCATTTCCTAGCAAGCACTTGTTAATGACTCCACTCACGTCATCCCCGAATCCCCAAACCCCCATGAAATGCTAATGTCCGGTCTGTCCTCGTCATCTGTATCTCAATTTCCCTACCCTCACCGAAACTCACAATATTCCTGGAAAATCCACTATCCCGTTATTTTCCCGCAAGAAATCTACCCCTAGAATAACATCATAATTCAAGTCTTCTATGACTAAACATGGCACGTCGAATGAAACTTCCCGAAAATTTAGTGAGATTAAGGCCTGCATGAAAATCGGCTTACTTTTCTTCTTCCCGATTCCTACAACGAAGCATTTACCCGTAGGCAAAGTTGGCACTGGAATGCGCTCACTTATTAGTTGCGAGTAAAATTTCTTTGAAATTGCGCTAACCTCACTGCCGGTATCTACTAGAGCGCGTACATTAAAATTTCCTGTGAGAAACTCGATTACTGGGCACTTCGTGCGAGTTCCTTCACATGTTCATTCGCATCGTCATTTAAGTCATGAAATGCGTAGTTCACTGACACTACCTTGGAAATTGGTACCTCTGACACAACTCGTTCGGGACCCCGGTACCTTACTGGCTCGAACGGTTCTAATTAAACGGGCTCTGTCTAGTGGAATCATGCTGACCGTTTCTGTCCCCAGCGTTCCCGCCTCGATTCTCATTAGAATCCGGTGGTGGGCGTCGCTCATTTGCAGCGTTCCCCCGATTCCGGTCATCGCGACGCCATGACGGTTCGGTTCTGGCCGTTCCCTTGGTTTCGCTCCCAATTATCCTCATAAGAAATTACCCGAGTCCTATCAAATTGAGCGAGCAGCTCCTGGAATCGATCGAGGTCCTCACATCCTACACTATTAATTAAATTTTGCACATAGGTAGGGTAGGGTGCGCGGTCAAAAGCCAAATGACCTTTTTATCCTCTATCATGGGGTCACACAATTTAATAGCGGAGATTTTCTCCATGGCGTAGTCAAGGTAAGATTGGTCGCGTCTTTTGTCCCACCTGTTCTCTAGAATCTTTCTCTCGAATTCGTAACGCGTTTGTTCGTTCCAGTAACGCGCAAGGAACTTGGTACGAAACTCTTCGTACGTTTGTGGAATGGTGCAAGCGCAGTGAGCCAATGGGCAGCATTTCCGCGTAGAAGTTCCTGCATGAATTTAGGTTTAATTTGGACGGTACTGCCTTCGTCAAATCCATGTAATTCTCGGCACGGTCGAGAAAAACCTTTGGATTTTCATCTGCTTTTCCCCAAAAACATAAATTTTGTGGAGGGGCCCACGAGAATCTAAGCCCTGATCCTCCCGATGAATTCGCAATAGGACCGTTCTCTTTCTCTTTCTCGATTTCCTCCTCTTACTAATTTTATTAAGTTCTTGTCTATTTCTTTCTTTAACTTTTCTTCCCTGTCCTGATATTCTCCCCTTCAATAACTCCTAATTTCTCGAATTTGCCATGGATTTCACTCACTTCCGTGCTGAGTTTGGTTTCAATTTTCGTGAATTTGCCGTTCATTTCTGTTTTAACCTCGGCAATATTCTCAGTAATTGATTCGCAATAAGCTTCCACTTTCCTGTCACATGCCTGAAGTTTCTGACTAATTTCTGATTCGATTTTGATAATATTTTCCCTTGCCTCGGCCCTAGAACTTTCTAACTCCTGGCCTAAGTTCTCCACGCTAGTTTCAATTTTCCCACATCTACCCTCTAACTGATTCTGCAAAGTTCCTATTTTGTGATCAAATTTCGCCTCCAAATTTTCTAGTTTCGCGGCCTGGTCAACAACAACTGTCTAGCCGGTCAAATCTTTCCTCATGTCTTTTATTACTTTCTGAGATTTGGTTCATCAATTTAGTTTTAAATTCTTACTACTTTCGCAATCTGACTCGCATGTCTTTCGCTACTCTCTGAAATTTGGTTCATCAATTCTAGTTTTAAATTCTTACTACTTTCTGCAATCTGACTCGCATGTCTTTCGCTACTCTCTGAAATTTCGTCATCAATTCTAGTTTTAAATTCTTACTACTTTCTGCAATCTGACTCGCATGTCTTTCGCTACTCTCCGAGATTTGCTTCGTGAGAACTCGCATAAGTTCACTTAGGGTGATCTCGGGCGCAGGCTGTTCCCCGAACTGCTCTCTTCCGCCACATCGACGCCTGATTCGTCCAGCATTTTGGCTGTTTTGCGTGAAACGCGCAACGGTATTCACAACACACAAAGCACAAAACAATAACACTTATACACAAAATACAATAATAAATAATATCATTACCAGACCACAAATTGTTCTTTTCGTAGCAGCGTCCTTCCATCCATTTAAAAAACAACAGTAATAGAAAATGTAGGTTCTGCGACTATTATCAAAATGGCACTGAGACATGAATTGATTCTAGGGCGTTTTACTGGGGTATCTGTGGTACTATCGAGCCCCACTTGGGAAAGCCAATTGTCCACACCCAAGTTTCGTTATCGAGCCACACGGTGGCGTCGATTGTCAACCACAGCGTCGAGCTCCGGCGGCGTGGGTGTGCGCCGAAGTCAACCGAGGGCGGCCCGGGCCTAGCTCAGTCGGCCAACTTTGTCACCTGCTTAGAATCTAACTCGGATGGAAGGAGTCGTAAGGCGTTTGCTAACTACAGAAACAATTCAGTGGTTGGTAAAGCAAATAAAAAGGTTTATTCCCGCCTAATAATAGGCCGGGGAAGTTACAGTGATTCAAAGAGTTAAGAAAGGCCCTACCTGATGAGCTCAGTTAGAAACGAAAGAAAAAATGAGATAAAACTTAAATCAAAAAAAATAAAGAACGAGAATTACAATTAAATTCCTTTACAGGCCCCAACAAACTCTAGGCCATTCGCCTTCTGGCTGACAATAATGAGGAAACAAGTGCCTAAGCGCGGCACAGCAATGCACAATAGTTCTTTGGCGGTCGTTGACCGAAGTTTATGCCTGAATGGGGCGGCGTGTAGGCGGCCCTCGGCGTCGGCGGCGGGGGTCGCGGCTTCTCTCCGTCTGGGTCGGCGGCTGAGATGGCCCTGCCAGGCCGAGAAACGTCCTTCCACAGTAGCTACCAAAGGAGCGGCGGCGGCGACAGCGGCTGCGGCGGTGACGGCGGCGGCGGCGACGGTCAGCTGGCCCGGATCGTGAATGATCGCGAATTCCGTTCACACAAATTAGCAGTTCTTACGGAAAGTTCTCTGGAGTTTTCACGATCACGAATCTCGGAGAAAACTAGTCACCGGTCACTGCCCACGGCAGAGCTCAGTGTCCACGAACTAAGTCCCAAAATAATAATTCTCCCTCGAACGCGGCGCCGGAGCTATCACTTACTCCGCGGCGCTCGCCACCCAAGACAAGTCGAGTACACGTAGCGTTCGAACGCGGCGCCGGAGCTGTTACTCGCTCCGCGGCGCTCGCCCCCCCCAGCTCAATCGAACAAGAAGAAGTGATCTTCTCCCCTACGCCGCTAGCGTGGAGGTCTCCTCGTTCCGCCACCCCGAAAATTCAAAAGTGCCCCAAAATCGCTCCCACCCCACGGAATTTTGCCCCTGATTGGCTAAGTGCTACTACGCCGTAATTTTGTCCTCGGCCAATCAGGTCCGGTGATTCTAGGAATTTTCCGTAGCCCTATCTCGTCTGGAAAACGCTCTCCGTCTGACTTCGGAAGTAGGTCAGTAAAGGGTACGCGGAATGTCCGTTGGGACCCCTGGAGAAAACTGCGAAGGACGGTCCTGGGTACTTAGTGCGCATGATACCCGGAACGGCGGGATCAGCACACGTCTCTAATCTCTTCTTCGGCGCCCGGGTGCGTGACGGGATGAGGGTCGACTCGCGGACGATGGCCATAAACTTTAGAGGAGCGCGTGTTGTCATCCCTTCCATTAGCGGAGGGGGCGCGCCGACCCGGCTGGCGGCGGCGGGAGGTGGGACGGTTCACATCGACAGTTATTTGTGAAATTTAAAAAGTATTAAAAATAGCGTACCGCTACAGTATGAAAAATACAAAAACACAATATTACAATTTTTTGTTGCAGTAAGTTAAAATATTTTTTTACATTCTTTATTGGGTTGTGTGATATTATCGCACATAGTATATATTTTCAAGGTTGTTTCAAATGAATATCCAAGTACCTGTCGACAATCTAAATTCCGATCTGAAGGGAGAGAAGCGTTTATACCGTCCCCAAAGGAACATATAAATGCAATAACGCATGAAGCAAAAGTAAAGATCCTCCAACTAAAACCACTCATAAATCACAAAAGTAAACTATCTTTAAACAACGCAATAGCCCTCTACAAACATATTATCCGGCCTACTATGACATACGCATGCCCCATCTGGCTAAATGCCTCAAGAACCAACTTAAACAAAATCCAAATCACCCGGAACAAGTACCCCAGAACAATACCTCAAGCCCCATGGTTCGGTTCAAATCTTCAGTTGCACAAAGAATTAAATATTGCATACATAATCTCATTCATTACCAAGATCTCCAGCAAATTCTTCTCTTTCATCAAACAAAACGACCAACTATCCCATTTCAACCTCGCTCAAATCCCGGATTACCCAACTGGAATTAAAAACAGGTTCCCTATTCAAGCTTTTTTTATACATTCAGTCCGAGTCGTAATGTAAGTAAGGCGCTTCATGAGCTCCCTTACCCTGTGTAGTTAGTTTTAGATTAAAGTTAGTATTAAGTTAATTTAAGTCGCTAAGAATGCATATGTAAAAGTGCAAGGTACTGATCTATGTAACTTATATTACCAATAAAAATAAAATGAAAATAAAAAATAAATAAACCGTGCCCAAATCATCAAATGCTCTCTTCAGTATTTCACTCTATGCCGAGATTGTAATCTCTGCTTTCTTGAAATACTGAAATTACACTACTTTTTTTCCGCCCCTATCTCATGTTGTAACATTTTATCACATATTAAAAGCTTTCTGTCAGGGAAGATTCCACACATGTAATAAATCGGCAACTGTCAATGCGCAGCCCAGAAAACAGAGCGCACTTGTCGAGTGCTGACTTGGCTACCGCTGTATATGCACTGGCCGCGGAGAGCTGCCCTGCGAACTGCAACCGTGTGCGCCGAGGCCGTCTGGGTGGCGGGGACGCGGCGCGGCGGGGCGGGGCGGGGCGGGGCGGGGCGGGGAGGAAGCGATCGCGTGCGGGCGGTCGAGTGCGCAGGCAGCGGGCGAGGGCGGCGGCGGCGGCGCGGGCGGCGACACGCCACAGCAAGTGTCGCGATACGTATCACTATTGTCCGCCGAGAGTTGTTGGCTCTCGCGAAGCGATTTACGGGCCACGAGAGGAGCGCCTCCGCCGCCACCGCCCCCGCCCCCGCACGGCCCCCGCCCGCGCCCTCGCCGCCGCCTCCGCCGCTGTTGTTTCGCGCCGCCTCCTGTGTAGGCACCTCGCGCCCCGGGACGCCCTCCCTGACGCAGCCGCCGCCGCCGCCGCCGCCGCCACGGCCGCAGCACGGTGGTCTCAAAGGCGCACAATGCGGACAAAATTCTTTTCTGCAAATAGTTCCTCCGACCGGGAGGTCCTAGCGTTCGAGTCCCGACGGAGGCAGGATTTCGACAGCAAGATAACTTAGGCCGAATTCAGCCTATGCCTGGAGGAGGATTCCAGTGGACGGCTGCTCTGATCGGTAGTTTTCCGTTGTTTCTTCGACCAAGATCAGGTTAGTGCCGGAGCACTACCGTAACAAGCGGGCAACGAACCGTACGCGATGTTTCTTTTCTCTTCCTTGTCCTATCCTCACTCCCTACTTACACACACACACTTACATGCACTACACTACCACACATGCCGGGAGAGCAATCGGCAGCTTGGGGCTTGCCCGGGCTGGGGCGGTGCCCCGTGGGCGATACGTGGTTGACTGAAACCCACGCAAGCGGACATGAATCAAACGGCACCGGATCTAGCCAATCAGCGGGGAAAGATCACAGCCACCTCCCGCGATAAAACATGCACCACACTTACGGGATTAATAACCTTAGCAGTTGACGCGCCCGGAATCACTAATCAATCAATTCAGATAGTCCAATTTAAAAGCTTTAAGCTCAGATGAGAAGAAAAAACAGTGATACAGGTTTCATCGCATGGGGGTCTGATATTCGACATTCAACATTCATTTTTCCAAATTGCCCGATTCACATGCGTCAAGAGTGGAATAAGAAATTGTTCAATTTTAAGTTTCAATGCAAAACGCACAGTTCATATTAATTGTTCAAAGTGAATGATTCAAGAATGTATGGAAAAAAGAGCTCTGCTTCAAGTATCATCACCTTGAATAAAGCAAAATTAATTTTTCTAAATAATAGAATTTAAGGGATTCAAGCGAACGATGCAGTTTGAGGTTTCATTGCACGGGTTTATAAAAAACGCAAGTTGATTTCTTAAACTAAACATTTTATGTGACTGAGGCACATATGAAAATAAAATATATAACAAAGCCCCGCGTGCCAGAGTTTATATCGTAAAGTGTGAATAATTAAAGCAAGGTAGATGTTCGCAGTACATAATGCCACTCTAACTCTATTTTTTACATTCCATTTCATAATCCCATTTATTGTAGCAGCATTCATAACTATTCATCTACGATATTTTTTTGAAATTACAATTAAATAATAAATGTTATGGTTTAAGGATATGCTGCAAAAAAAGATTTGTCGTATTAAACATCTCCATAAGCAATAAAGTAAAAAGAAGTAAACCGACCGAGTCGCGACAAAATATCGAAAAACATCTGGCTGTTCAAATCGGCAGTTTTCGCGGCGTGCAATTCGGTTTCGCAGTATGAGAGGCAATCGATCTTACACATTTGTGAGTAGAGTCAGCGCTGCGTACAGGTCCTTACAATCGCACGCTTCGGAACTCGAGATTGGCGGAGCCGGAAGCATTAAATATTTCTAGCAGCGACGCGCACTAGGGATGTATAATGTTGGTGATTATCAGGGCTCAGATTCTGATGACCTAAAAATTATTTCAAAATTACCTATAAAATGAGGGGAAAATGATCTAATTTAAAAAAAAACAACTAAAAAATGAATGTGTATGAAAATGTTTATTCATTCAATGAATTTTACAATTTTAAATAAAATTTATTTATATTAAAATTGATGTAGGTTCGTTCTGTTGATCCTGGTATATGATTTGGTATGTTATGCTCCGACGTAAAACCAAATGTAAATATTTATTTCAATAATATTGTATTCCATTGTTTTATATCAATTTGTATACAATTGTCAACCGTTGCCATTGTATTGCTCTTGACAAGGCACGTACTGAATGTGCGGAACGTTGTGCTAAAAATAAATGTATTTATACTAATGTTTTAATTCCTGGAATCAACATTGATTGATCCTTTATGGTCAAAAATACGTATTTATTCGTACCATCTACGCATCTAAAAATTTATTTATATAAATTAAATTTAGTATAAAGTCTTTATTTTAGGAGGAAATGTAATCCTTAGCTCCGATCTTTCAACCGTCAGTTTTGAAAGGTCGAGGATGTTACCGAAGGTCTGTGTAATTTTTAGAGATTGAAAAACAGTCCACTACAGTTGTGAATTTCGTGATGAACTACTGATACAATAAAGGTTTGTTTTATTGTGCCATTATAAATTCCTTAACAAGAAACACGAAAAGGAAATAAAAGGTAAAAAAAGACCTAAAAATGGAAAAATAGCTAAACATAACAAAAATGATCTCAAAACTGCACATTTCTATCACCTATATGTCGTGACAAACCTTCATTTACAATGAGCGTCGTCTAGCATGCACCAATGAGAAGATGGCATGTCGTGAGAATCCGAGCCCTGGTTATAAGGAACATGCTTCAGGAACTGAATTTTAAAGGCTCTGTCAGGTTAACAGCATCCACTATGCACGATCGTTTGAAATAACCGCATAAATTGATTTTTTACGAAGAATATATGTATTAGTATACAATTGTGTAGTGATAAATAATGAGGAAAGGATATAACATTTAATAAAAATACATCCGACAATGGAGGAGAGCGCTGAAGAAATGAGACAGAGCTCCTTGCCCTCGCGACAGAGGATTGGAATTTGCCCTTACAGGAGGACTGGGTGAAAGAACCTTCAATTTCTGAGAACACAGTGGACCTTATCATAGCTGTTGGATTCTAAGATCGCAGAGTGTCTAAACGACTGTAACAAATAGCAGAAGAACTTCATTCGAATCAAGAGTCGGGATGCGTGGCAACTAGCGGGAACAGTCAAAAAGCACAAAATTCCACTGCAGGGTTTCCCTAAAATCTCCTTCCCGATCCCCTAGCGAACCGCTGTTAGAACTTATTACTGATATTAAAGGAATGTTTGAAAAAGGAAAATATCTTAAATGTAGTTTTAAAGAAATTTAATTGTGTTGTATTATTTATTGCAATGAATAGTATGCACCCATTTGTATGGGAATTTGATTTTGTCCTACTATATTTGACAGTTACCATTAGTATACGAGTGTATTCGAAGTACACGATATCCGTATAAAAACACTAGTTCTAGTATTACAAAAATATCTTGGCAACACGTTCGTAAATATTCAATTCCCAGTTCCAGACAACTATTGAACTTCACATTAAATTTTAATGTATATTTCTAGGTTAATGATGGCGGTTACTGACGTCAACGGTTGGAGGTTCACAAATTAGGCGGAGTGGTTCATAAAATAAAGTGGCGGAATGACCCATTTGTCTCCGTCAACAAAGCCCTCCGCAAGACGTAACGCAACTGCACTGCCTGCTGCGTGTACATGAAAGCAGCAAAAAGTCCCGCATGCGCGCTCACACGGAGCACATAAAACGTTAGCTTTTCTGAGATTTTCTTAAAATAAATAAAGCTTGTGAAACTATTGAAATTTGTACGTTTTCTGTTCAAACATAATTTGCTTATCGCGCCTGAAAGGTCGAGCCAGCCAAGCTCCAATGCAAAAGATAAAGCATTCATAAATGTATTGTGGACTGTGAATTTGCTGGCTAGCGAAACTCATATCTGACTAATAGCTCAATTTATAAAATTACCCATGTCAGGATAGTAAAGCAGAAAATTATCAGGTAATTAATACAAACACACTTTCAAATCAAGTTGATATAATATTCAAATTTAAAAAAAATTGCATTAATAATCATAGAAATTGGAATGATCTAATCAAGCAAAGTATTTGAAGCATATATACAGACTGAAGTGATTTGCCCCTTATGGAAATAAAACACAAATTTGATAATATATTTACACTGTTCAAAAGAAAGACAAGATATACAAGATATAAAAAACTATCAATTAATCAATGCATACATGTTTTATATTTAAACACACTTTCATTATATTAAAGGTTTACTAAAAATATTAAAGTTTCCATGCGTAAAATAACAAATCTTGAAATAATTGGTAACATCATGAATGACAGTAAGGAAAGAAATCAAACACAAAATACTTATGCAATTAAATCTGACTTCGATCGTTGTATTAAATAAAATAATGTAATATAATTAGCCTAAATAAAAGAGCAATTGAGTAAAATAATAATAACAAACGCCTTGCTAAAATTATCCCTTGAAAATCAGGGCCATTCAGAAAATACGAGCGCGAATTTGTAATATTGCGTATAAGGCACAGAATCACGTTGCCAAATGTGCAAGTAGGAAATTAAACATGTAAAGCATATGCATGTAACATCTAAAGATCTGTAATCAGCAGAATTGCTTGAAAAATGGGCAGTCATAAAAAAGGGGTTATAATAATGAAGAAATATTGGAATATAAACGCACCGACCTGAAACGAAAAATATATTGTTTACTTTCAAGTGTACGTACTTCTGTAGGGAGTAATATACGTAATATAGGGAAAGTTATGTAATGCTGCGGAAAATCGATTTCGAAATTTTAACGGAAATACACGTTTTGGGGTTCCCTGATACCGAAAACGTGGTTCTTTTCAAAACGTCCGTCCGTCCGTCTGTGAATAACCTTAGCGCCTGAAACGTCCGAACGATTCTTCCAAAATGGATATTCTCCGGTCGATCATTTTCAAAATTTTCTCAAAAACGAATTTTTTCTTTAAATTTTTTGTAAGAATAAAGTAAATACACTTAAAATGGTTGCATAGGTCCCATTTGAACGGTTAAATTTTTACGGTTAAATTTTCGAAAAATGCAAAAGTTCTTACAATTACAAAATTGAAGAGAGATTTTTCCTTCAAGTAAAATTTGTTCTCCAAAGTGAGTTCTTTCATTAAGGTCATGTACATATTTTTAAAAAAATAGTAGTTTTCGCGCAATATTGCGAGCAATATGTGCAATTAAAAAAATTAATGATTGGCTGTTTATAAAATACCAATATATTTCCTGCGCCCAATTTGTATCTTTCTAATGAAGTTTTATCACTCCTGCCATCGTTTTTCATCCCTGGTCTCTCTGTGATCAGCCCAAAGCACGCGTCTCAAGAGCTAATTCCATGTTCTCTCTGGAAGTCATCCGCTAGCTCCATTTGTTGGTCAGGGCTTCGTTGAAACATGCATCAAGACACAGAGGATACAATAAGCAATTCAACGATTAACAAATAGTGAAAAATTAAAAGGGAAAGCATTTTGAAAGAACACCAATGAGTCTGTATAGAAATACATTACGAAACTACTAAGTCCGTTTCTTGATTCGAAAGAACTGGTTTTCGAAAGAAAGAATTATCAATAAATTATTAATTTTTAATTGTATTTCGAATAAATTACGAAAGATTTGAAAGTACTAAGAAAGCATGAACTTTCACCAGAAACCTCAAATAAAGAGAGGTCGTACTAAATACCAGTAGAGTATAGAAAAATATCTGATAAATCCAAAAATGTTTAATACTCTTGTGGTATTAATTATGAATAAGGAGAAGATTTCTATGATTTTGCATATATTTGTACGTTGCTTCAGGGCATTGCTAAGTGAAATGTTTTGACATTTTTGAAGAATTGGATGCTTTGTAGATTAATTTGTTAGTGCATATTTGTGCATATTTGATCGATTTTTCCTGTTGGGTTATATTCGTGTAAATATAGGCGCACATTTTGTATATTTCGTTAAAATAAGGATTTATCTTTAAAACGTTTCGTTTTTCCATATAATATATTTATTCGTGAGCTTGATTCGTTCATTGATTAGAAAGAACTTGTCACCTTTTGCGTTGTTTTTATTTTCTACAGATGATAAAACCACTTGTGTAAACGTAGGATATTCCTCGATATAAGATTTTTTAAACCGGGCAGAGGAAATGCAACGAAACATATAATGTACTTCACTAAAGTGAATCTTTATTTCAATTATATTTCTTAAAAAAGTTTGATTATATTATGTTTACACAAAAATATGTCTTTTCATACCAAACATGCTTCTCCTTAATTTTATCCAGAAAAAAAATACAGGTAATGAAAGATTGTTAATTTCAATTGCATATTAAAGTGAATGTTTCCGAATTTTTAGGTCATAAATGCATATTTTTAAAAAGCATATTTCAAGATTTTTAGGGCATGAAAATCCTCTCCCTAATTACGAAAGTGCGTTTGCCCTATTTTGTCCCACCTGGGCCACTGTACGCCGCCTCCGCCGCCGGCATATGCCAGAGGGCGTGCAGCATCTGCTCTGCGGCTGACAACCCTCCACCCCCACCCCCGAGGGATCACGTGGCGCCCGCAATTTATGCACCCTCGGGTTCCGTTTCTTATCAGCCTGTTCGTCGCCACGTTTCCTGGCCTACTCCACATTTGCAGGTGTACAGACCGCCACTAATACAAATATATTGCTTTCAAACTCAAACTCATTCCTATATACTTGTCATCATCACACCTTTCTGTCTCCTATTTGAGTCTTATAATCTCATGCCGTCTCTGCCATCCACCTTATACTCAGGACTGGAATTTATCAAATTTAATAGATTGTTTGTGGAAGCTATTTTTTGTGGAAGTTTCAACGGAGATATTACTAGTCAATATCGACAACCAAGCACTACATACACTTTTACAAATATGAAAGAAAATGGCTCAAAAGAGTGACTAAATTCACATTTTTCTAATTGAAGTAAGCATATAACTTAGTAAAATATTTATATTTTCTACGACGATTGACCACCACATTCCTTTTTCTTATCGATTTGTTTAGATCGCACTCAATTTTGCACTCTTTCCCTCGCACGTGCTGAGAATCCGTCTCCCTGTAGACGGAGCAGTCTTGAGATCCTCCGTCCCTCGTCGCTCGTCAGTCGCCTCTGAGCAACACTTCTCGTGGACACTTTGCAACCCAGTACTCACCCGTCCACCCCTCCCGGTCATCTCTTCCCTGTACGTGGCCTTCCTCCGCCATTCCCGCCCCAAACCTGCCCTCGCTTGTCTGCACTGCTCGTCCCCTTGCCTGCAAGTTCACTCACTGATTCACTCAATCGCCTAAATGCCCACTCATTCACTCGCGCACTCGCCTGCACGCCAGCTCACTCACTCGATCTCCTGCACGACCACACTTCTCATTCGTCTGCACGTCCACTCACCCTCTCTCACAACTCACGTCTGTTCACTCTCTCATTCGCCTGCACGCCCATTCACTCTCTCAATCGCCTACACTTCCACCCACTCTTACTCGTCCGTTCACTGGCTCATTCGCCGGGCACGTCTACTCCCAGACTCGCGCACTCATCAGCACGTTCACTCACCGGCTAACACACTCGCCTGCGCGTCCTGCACAAACTCTCTTACTCCCCTGCCCGGCCACTCATAGATTCGATCACCCTCCTGCACGTCCACTCACAAGCTGTCATTCGCCTGCACGTCCCTTCACAAACTCGCTCATGGACCTGCATGTCCACTCAGTGGTTCACTCACTCACACTTACACGTTCACTCACAGATTCGCTCATGCGCCTGCACGTTCACTTACTGGCTAACACAGTCGCCTTCACGTCATGCGCAAGCTTTCATACTCGCCTGCCCGTCTCCTCGCAGACTCGCCCATCTGTCTGCACGTGCACTCGGTGGCTCACTCATCTCAACCTGCACGTTCACGTCACAGACTTGCTCACGCGCCCTGCACCTCTACTCTTCTCTCACTCACCCGCACGTCCACTCACGTTCTCACCTGTTCGTCCATTCACTCACGCAAGTCACCTGGCCGTCTACTCAGTCATTTCACATCGCTCCTCCATCCACTCATTCTCTCGCCTGTCATACCATTCACATCCCTCGCCTGCCCAGCGACTCACTCATTCACTCTCCAATCGACTGCACGTCCACTCACTAACTCATTTCCCTGCCGGACCCACTCACTCCCTCGCCTGCCAGCGACTCACTCATTCACTCTCTCAATCGCCTGCACGTCCACTCACTAACTTCATTTCCCTGCCCGGACCCACTCACTCCCTCGCCTGCCCAGCGACTCACTCATTCACTCTCTCAATCGCCTGCCACGTCCACTCACTAACTCATTTCCCTGCCGGACCCCACTCACTCCCTCGCCTGCCAGCGACTCACTCATTCACTCTCTCAATCGCCTGCACGTCCACTCACTAACTCATTTCCCTGCCGGACCCACTCACTCCCTCGCCTGCCCAGCGTACTCACTCATTCACTCTCTCAATCGCCTGCACGTCCACTCACTAACTCATTTCCCTGCCGGACCCACTCACTCCCTCGCCTGCCCAGCGACTCACTCATTCACTCTCTCAATCGCCTGCACGTACACCTCACTAACTCATTCACCCTGCCGGACCCACTCACTCCCTCGCCTGCCAGCGACTCACTCATTCACTCTCTCAATCGCCTGCACGTCCACCTACTAACTCATTTCCCTGCCGGACCCACTCACTCCCTCGCCTGCCCAGCGACTCACTCATTCACTCTCTCAATCGCCTGCACCGTCCACTCACTAACTCATTCCCTGCCGGACCCACTCACTCCCTCGCCATGCCCAGCGACTCACTTCATTCACTCTCTCAATCGCCTGCACGTCCACTCACTAAACTCATTTCCCTGCCGGACCCACTCACTCCCTCGCCAGCCCAGCGACTCACTCATTCACTCTCTCAATCGCCTGCACGTCCACTCACTAACTCATTTCCCTGCCGGACCCACTCACTCCCTCGCCTGCCCAGCGACTCACTCATTCACTCTCTCAATCGCCTGCACGTCCACTCACTAACTCATTTCCCTGCCGGACCCACTCACTCCCTCGCCTGCCCAGCGACTCACTCATTCACTCTCTCAATCGCCTGCACGTCCACTCACTAACTCATTTCCCTGCCGGACCCACTCACTCCCTCGCCTGCCAGCGACTCACTCATTCACTCTCTCAATCGCCTGCACGTCCACTCACTAACTCATTTCCCTGCCGGACCCACTCACTCCCTCGCCTGCCAGCGACTCACTCATTCACTCTCTCAATCGCCTGCACGTCCACTCACTAACTCATTTCCCTGCCGGACCCACTCACTCCCTCGCCTGCCCAGCGACTCACTCATTCACTCTCTCAATCGCCTGCACGTCCACTCACTAACTCATTTCCCTGCCGGACCCACTCACTCCCTCGCCTGCCCAGCGACTCACTCATTCACTCTCTCAATCGCCTGCACGTCCACTCACTAACTCATTTCCCTGCCGGACCCACTCACTCCCTCGCCTGCCCAGCGACTCACTCATTCACTCTCTCAATCGCCTGCACGTCCACTCACTAACTCATTTCCCTGCCGGACCCACTCACTCCCTCGCCTGCCAGCGACTCACTCATTCACTCTCTCAATCGCCTGCACGTCCACTCACTAACTCATTTCCCTGCCGGACCCACTCACTCCCTCGCCTGCCCAGCGACTCACTCATTCACTCTCTCAATCGCCTGCACGTCCACTCACTAACTCATTTCCCTGCCGGACCCACTCACTCCCTCGCCTGCCAGCGACTCACTCATTCACTCTCTCAATCGCCTGCACGTCCACTCACTAACTCATTTCCCTGCCGGACCCACTCACTCCCTCGCCTGCCCAGCGACTCACTCATTCACTCTCTCAATCGCCTGCACGTCCACTCACTAACTCATTTCCCTGCCGGACCCACTCACTCCCTCGCCTGCCAGCGACTCACTCATTCACTCTCTCAATCGCCTGCACGTCCACTCACTAACTCATTTCCCTGCCGGACCCACTCACTCCCTCGCCTGCCAGCGACTCACTCATTCACTCTCTCAATCGCCTGCACGTCCACTCACTAACTCATTTCCCTGCCGGACCCACTCACTCCCTCGCCTGCCCAGCGACTCACTCATTCACTCTCTCAATCGCCTGCACGTCCACTCACTAACTCATTTCCCTGCCGGACCCACTCACTCCCTCGCCTGCCAGCGACTCACTCATTCACTCTCTCAATCGCCTGCACGTCCACTCACTAACTCATTTCCCTGCCGGACCCACTCACTCCCTCGCCTGCCCAGCGACTCACTCATTCACTCTCTCAATCGCCTGCACGTCCACTCACTAACTCATTTCCCTGCCGGACCCACTCACTCCCTCGCCTGCCAGCGACTCACTCATTCACTCTCTCAATCGCCTGCACGTCCACTCACTAACTCATTTCCCTGCCGGACCCACTCACTCCCTCGCCTGCCCAGCGACTCACTCATCACTCTCTCAATCGCCTGCACGTCCACTCACTAACTCATTTCCCTGCCGGACCCACTCACTCCCTCGCCTGCCAGCGACTCACTCATTCACTCTCTCAATCGCCTGCACGTCCACTCACTAACTCATTTCCCTGCCGGACCCACTCACTCCCTCGCCTGCCAGCGACTCACTCATTCACTCTCTCAATCGCCTGCACGTCCACTCACTAACTCATTTCCCTGCCGGACCCACTCACTCCCTCGCCTGCCCAGCGACTCACTCATTCACTCTCTCAATCGCCTGCACGTCCACTCACTAACTCATTTCCCTGCCGGACCCACTCACTCCCTCGCCTGCCAGCGACTCACTCATTCACTCTCTCAATCGCCTGCACGTCCACTCACTAACTCATTTCCCTGCCGGACCCACTCACTCCCTCGCCTGCCCAGCGACTCACTCATTCACTCTCTCAATCGCCTGCACGTCCACTCACTAACTCATTTCCCTGCCGGACCCACTCACTCCCTCGCCTGCCAGCGACTCACTCATTCACTCTCTCAATCGCCTGCACGTCCACTCACTAACTCATTTCCCTGCCGGACCCACTCACTCCCTCGCCTGCCCAGCGACTCACTCATTCACTCTCTCAATCGCCTGCACGTCCACTCACTAACTCATTTCCCTGCCGGACCCACTCACTCCCTCGCCTGCCAGCGACTCACTCATTCACTCTCTCAATCGCCTGCACGTCCACTCACTAACTCATTTCCCTGCCGGACCCACTCACTCCCTCGCCTGCCCAGCGACTCACTCATTCACTCTCTCAATCGCCTGCACGTCCACTCACTAACTCATTTCCCTGCCGGACCCACTCACTCCCTCGCCTGCCCAGCGACTCACTCATTCACTCTCTCAATCGCCTGCACGTCCACTCACTAACTCATTTCCCTGCCGGACCCACTCACTCCCTCGCCTGCCCAGCGACTCACTCATTCACTCTCTCAATCGCCTGCACGTCCACTCACTAACTCATTTCCCTGCCGGACCCACTCACTCCCTCGCCTGCCCAGCGACTCACTCATTCACTCTCTCAATCGCCTGCACGTCCACTCACTAACTCATTTCCCTGCCGGACCCACTCACTCCCTCGCCTGCCCAGCGACTCACTCATTCACTCTCTCAATCGCCTGCACGTCCACTCACTAACTCATTTCCCTGCCGGACCCACTCACTCCCTCGCCTGCCAGCGACTCACTCATTCACTCTCTCAATCGCCTGCACGTCCACTCACTAACTCATTTCCCTGCCGGACCCACTCACTCCCTCGCCTGCCCAGCGACTCACTCATTCACTCTCTCAATCGCCTGCACGTCCACTCACTAACTCATTTCCCTGCCGGACCCACTCACTCCCTCGCCTGCCAGCGACTCACTCATTCACTCTCTCAATCGCCTGCACGTCCACTCACTAACTCATTTCCCTGCCGGACCCACTCACTCCCTCGCCTGCCCAGCGACTCACTCATTCACTCTCTCAATCGCCTGCACGTCCACTCACTAACTCATTTCCCTGCCGGACCCACTCACTCCCTCGCCTGCCAGCGACTCACTCATTCACTCTCTCAATCGCCTGCACGTCCACTCACTAACTCATTTCCCTGCCGGACCCACTCACTCCCTCGCCTGCCAGCGACTCACTCATTCACTCTCTCAATCGCCTGCACGTCCACTCACTAACTCATTTCCCTGCCGGACCCACTCACTCCCTCGCCTGCCAGCGACTCACTCATTCACTCTCTCAATCGCCTGCACGTCCACTCACTAACTCATTTCCCTGCCGGACCCACTCACTCCCTCGCCTGCCAGCGACTCACTCATTCACTCTCTCAATCGCCTGCACGTCCACTCACTAACTCATTTCCCTGCCGGACCCACTCACTCCCTCGCCTGCCCAGCGACTCACTCATTCACTCTCTCAATCGCCTGCACGTCCACTCACTAACTCATTTCCCTGCCGGACCCACTCACTCCCTCGCCTGCCCAGCGACTCACTCATTCACTCTCTCAATCGCCTGCACGTCCACTCACTAACTCATTTCCCTGCCGGACCCACTCACTCCCTCGCCTGCCAGCGACTCACTCATTCACTCTCTCAATCGCCTGCACGTCCACTCACTAACTCATTTCCCTGCCGGACCCACTCACTCCCTCGCCTGCCAGCGACTCACTCATTCACTCTCTCAATCGCCTGCACGTCCACTCACTAACTCATTTCCCTGCCGGACCCACTCACTCCCTCGCCTGCCCAGCGACTCACTCATTCACTCTCTCAATCGCCTGCACGTCCACTCACTAACTCATTTCCCTGCCGGACCCACTCACTCCCTCGCCTGCCAGCGACTCACTCATTCACTCTCTCAATCGCCTGCACGTCCACTCACTAACTCATTTCCCTGCCGGACCCACTCACTCCCTCGCCTGCCAGCGACTCACTCATTCACTCTCTCAATCGCCTGCACGTCCACTCACTAACTCATTTCCCTGCCGGACCCACTCACTCCCTCGCCTGCCCAGCGACTCACTCATTCACTCTCTCAATCGCCTGCACGTCCACTCACTAACTCATTTCCCTGCCGGACCCACTCACTCCCTCGCCTGCCAGCGACTCACTCATTCACTCTCTCAATCGCCTGCACGTCCACTCACTAACTCATTTCCCTGCCGGACCCACTCACTCCCTCGCCTGCCAGCGACTCACTCATTCACTCTCTCAATCGCCTGCACGTCCACTCACTAACTCATTTCCCTGCCGGACCCACTCACTCCCTCGCCTGCCAGCGACTCACTCATTCACTCTCTCAATCGCCTGCACGTCCACTCACTAACTCATTTCCCTGCCGGACCCACTCACTCCCTCGCCTGCCCAGCGACTCACTCATTCACTCTCTCAATCGCCTGCACGTCCACTCACTAACTCATTTCCCTGCCGGACCCACTCACTCCCTCGCCTGCCCAGCGACTCACTCATTCACTCTCTCAATCGCCTGCACGTCCACTCACTAACTCATTTCCCTGCCGGACCCACTCACTCCCTCGCCTGCCCAGCGACTCACTCATTCACTCTCTCAATCGCCTGCACGTCCACTCACTAACTCATTTCCCTGCCGGACCCACTCACTCCCTCGCCTGCCCAGCGACTCACTCATTCACTCTCTCAATCGCCTGCACGTCCACTCACTAACTCATTTCCCTGCCGGACCCACTCACTCCCTCGCCTGCCAGCGACTCACTCATTCACTCTCTCAATCGCCTGCACGTCCACTCACTAACTCATTTCCCTGCCGGACCCACTCACTCCCTCGCCTGCCAGCGACTCACTCATTCACTCTCTCAATCGCCTGCACGTCCACTCACTAACTCATTTCCCTGCCGGACCCACTCACTCCCTCGCCTGCCCAGCGACTCACTCATTCACTCTCTCAATCGCCTGCACGTCCACTCACTAACTCATTTCCCTGCCGGACCCACTCACTCCCTCGCCTGCCCAGCGACTCACTCATTCACTCTCTCAATCGCCTGCACGTCCACTCACTAACTCATTTCCCTGCCGGGACCCACTCACTCCCTCGCCTGCCAGCGACTCACTCATTCACTCTCTCAATCGCCTGCACGTCCACTCACTAACTCATTTCCCTGCCGGACCCACTCACTCCCTCGCCTGCCCAGCGACTCACTCATTCACTCTCTCAATCGCCTGCACGTCCACTCACTAACTCATTTCCCTGCCGGACCCACTCACTCCCTCGCCTGCCAGCGACTCACTCATTCACTCTCTCAATCGCCTGCACGTCCACTCACTAACTCATTTCCCTGCCGGACCCACTCACTCCCTCGCCTGCCAGCGACTCACTCATTCACTCTCTCAATCGCCTGCACGTCCACTCACTAACTCATTCACCCTGCCGGACCCACTCACTCCCTCGCCTGCCAGCGACTCACTCATTCACTCTCTCAATCGCATGCACGTCCACTCACTAACTCATTCCCTGCCGGAACCACTCACTCCTCGCATGCCCAGCGAACTCACTCATTCACTCTCTCAATCGCCTGCACGTCCACTCACTAACTAATTTCCCTGCGGACCCACTCACTCCCTCGCCAGCCCAGCGACTCACTCATTCACTCTCTCAATTCGCCTGCACGTCCACTCACTAACTCATTTCCCTGCCGTACCCACTCACTCCTCGCCTGCCCCAGCGAATCACTCATTCACTCTCTCAATCGCCTGCACGTCCATCACTAACTCATTTCCCTGCCGGACCCACTCACTCCCTCGCTGCCAGCGACTCACTCATTCACTCTCTCAATCCCTGCACGTCCACTCACGAA
>JAHLJT010005292.1:0-24549 GCA_031308135.1 Acheta domesticus | reverse complement strand
ATACTAAAATATCGGTTTCAAATTCCAGAGACGAGTAAAAACGATCGGGGAATATCAATTTTGAAGAAAATCGGCTGAACGGTTTAGGTGCTAGTGTTGACGGACGTTTTGCCGTCCATCGATTTTGCAGTATCAAGAAACAACAAATCATGGATTTTGACTACACCACGAGATAAAGGATTTTTTTCTAAATTTAGCAATAGGTTTTATCCACTTTATCGTTATCAGACCCCTGCTATAAGAGTTTGTCTGGCGAAAATTCCCCGTTTTCCAGCGCACCTTTACATAACTTTCTCTTCTTACGAAGTATTCGTAAGGTGAGAAAGTAAAAATTGTTCTGGTGTTTGTAGTTTTTCTGCCCATATAAAATATTCTTGTAACCATTGATGATAGTACCTGAAGAGGGAAAACATTGTACTACTAAATGTAAAATTGAAAAAACATCTAATCTCATTTCACTGTAATGTGAATTATCCCAATAGGCCTTTTAACTATTTATAAAAGATCAGAGACATTCAGGAATTAATTTTTAACTACAAAATAAATATTATACTTTATGTGTGAAATACATATAATTTGTGGCTAATTTATCCATAGACCACCAAGAATAATATATTATTCCCTGAGCTCCAAAACTAACAAAATGAAGAAAGAATGAGAAAAAGTAATTATGTTTCAATCCCACAGTGCAGTTCAGTCTGAAAATCCATTGCTTTGAATATCACAGGTTGGGTTGAAAATCTTTAGATTAAGAAGTTGATGGTACTGACAGACAGCCATCAACATCATGAAGATTTAGTGAAGCCTGTTAGGCTGCCCCAACAGTGCAGTTGGGGGTTCAAACCAGGGTCCTTCTGTTCAGGAAACCAGAGCCCCATCACTAAGCCACCATGGCTCCCTTCTTTAACACTTTACTATTAATAAATAAGGGAAAAATACTATGTTTAAAAACTTGTAGAAAAATAATCACAACTTTAAGATAAAATATTAAGAGTGGCATTTATTTTTAGCATTTACAACATCATTCATCCTCATAAATAACATTAACATCACATTTAATTAATAAAATATGATTTATATAATTTATAATAAATATTGATGCATTCAAATCAAATCATACAAAAATTGGTTATTTCACTCATTCTCATTCTTACTGATAAATTAACATATAATTATAAGTGTTTTTAATCAATTTGTTTTCTCCTTCGTGACAAATCTTTTGATAAAGAAATGTCTTAAGACCAATTTACTTATAATTACAGTTAATTTAACAAAAACATAGATAGCTACACCAACTACAGCAAGTACATCTAATAAGTAATACTGGAAGATGTTGAGTTTCAAAGCTGCAGAACGCATATGTGGAGCGCCTTTGTGACGAATGACATATTCAGTCCAATACACTGCTCGCTCTAGAGGATTTTGAGGCTGATCACGGAAGATTTCTGACAGTCGTTCTGCATTATCCTGATACCTGAAAGATGTAAATTACTCTGTTAAAATTGTTTGAGGGTACTTTGCAAATAGTGGAAAAGTGGCATGAGTAAGGGTACATATTTGTACGGAAAAAGTCCTCACTGGTTATTAGTTAAAATTTCATGTAATGCCCAATCCAATGTTCCTTCTGTAATATTTGCAATGTTTAATACAATTGCGTATCCTTGAGCTGCTACTTTGAGAGAATTTTGTTTCTGATCAGCTGCAATGGGTATTGCTATGAGAGGTTTCCCATAATATGTTGCCTCTTCTGTGCTCAGCAGTCCTCCATGCGTGATGAAAGCTTTGACGTTTGGGTGAGCTACAAAAGTAACCAAAACATATATTTACTAAATAAATTAAAAAATAATTGAGAAAGTGATGGTGTAATTAAATTTAAGATCAATATCCCTATTATTAATAAACTTATTAAAATGTCTTACCTCAAAACAAAAAGATTCCAGAAATCATTACTATGCAATATTCCTAAAAGCAACACCAAATTTTATAATAAATCTTACTTAGTAGCAACCACCCGAGAGTGGAATAACCTTCCAGAAAATGTTAGGAAATGTAAAACATTGCGATCATTCAAAAAACATTTAAATACTCTTCCACTGAGCTGATAATGTACGATGTGAAAGTGTGTACTCAAAGTATTATTATTATTATAATTTTTATTATTACTATTATTATTATTATTATTATTATTCAAAATTGTACGCTAAATGTAACATTTTATATCACATTTTTAACTTTTTTTTATTTTGTATTTTCTTATACTTCTTAGGTTAATTCTTAATTTAATAAACAACAGTATAATTAGTTTAAATTAAGTTTAATATAAAATTAGAAAGTTGTTTTTTTGTTTGTATTATCAACTTGTAATTTCAAATTCGTTCCAGCTTAACTTGTCATGGCTCTGACTGAATGCGTCCTTTCCCTTGGTACGTGTTGTTGTAATTAAAATCGGCCCTAAGCCGTCATTCTGGCCGGGTGGTTGTGTACATTCTCATTTATTATTTTTTTAATGAGTTATTTAATGGATTGACATTTTCTTGCTAACGTTTTGACACGTATGGGTTAATATTTCTTTTTCTTTCATAATTTATTTTCGGGCATCTCTTTAATGTTCTCTTGTGTCAGTAAATGCTTTATAAATTATTTTAAATCTTTTGTTTTGTTTCTCAATGTTGAAGAGCATCCTTTGTTTTCCCTGGTTTTCCCCGGCCGTTTAAGGTAAATGCTGGGACGTTGTGTTTTTTTTACTTTCACTTTGTGAGCCTAGGGGCAAGACATATCTAAGTTGTATTTTATTTAATTTACTAAATGTACTGTTAAATTTTTATCTATATATGTATTTATTACATGGTTAGGCAGAAGAGCGGGCCTGATGGCCCGAGTCTCGCCACATAAATAAAGTCACTATTATTATATTATTATTACTTCCCAATATTAAAATGAATTTGGCCTGTAAATGCTTTTAAAATATATATTGTTTTACAACCCAATGAGCAAAGTATTGAATTAAAGATAGGAGATGGTGATAAAGACATTAATGATGAACATATCAAAACATCTCAAATTGTAATGAAGATTTCAAATAATGAGATAATGTGAAAAAAAACATGTTTTAATAGAAATTATTACCTAATATATCACTCTGAGGAAACCATTTACTAATGTAAACATTCGTGGGTTTTCCAGGTAAAGTCTCATTTTCCCACTTCCACAGTATCTTTTGTTTAAGTTTAGAAAGGGACTTAAGGATATTATTGCGAATTCTCTCTGGCAAAAGAGTACTCTTCACATTTGTTCCAAGACTGAAATATATTACTCCATCAGGTGCTTCATCCAACAGTTTTTGAAGATCCTGTAGTGTTTTACAATTCATTAATGTTTAACACTGACTGAACAAACACACATCTCAGATTAATTTCCAGTGAGTTTTTTATTTTGATGTTAAATAATTGGAATGGAGGAAATAAAATAAAATTTATATGATATCATTTGGATATCATGTTACATACCTGTGGGAGCTTCTTTGGCATTTGGATATGCATGCCTCCTACTTCTGCAGTATTAGGAGTCAATGGTCTAGGGTAATTGAAAGTTATGTGACTGTTCAGAAGAAGGAAAGATGAATTATTTTCAATTTCAAGAATACCAGGCATTGTGGGATCATTGAAATGCTTCTGTACCACAACTTCCATACTAGGTATTGTAATCCAAATGCGATCAAGTTCAAAAATTGTTTGTACAAAGGTATTGATCAATCTTTCTTTAAACGACATGTGATGAGTGTATCCCAGAACCATATCTGGAATATATGAATAGGTGAATGGATTTCCTACTCCGTCTCCCATCCATTGACTTATAGTGTTTGAACTAATGTGCATAAAAGGTGCATTTAATTTATGTATAACTCCATAAGCACATTCTGAAAAAAATGGTTCATATATGATGAGATCATAATTATTAGCACCACTTCGAATGATATCTTGTACACTTGATTCATTCAAAAAATTGTCACAGAAGTCTACAGACATCCAGCGAAACTGCAACATCTCCATGAGTATTTGAGATAATGTTGGAGTGTCAAATCTTATAAATTCTTCCAAATCTGAAAAAATAGATTGCGCTGTTAATGATTACATTTTAAAATAGAAAATCAAAAGAATTTTGATTATTAAATATAATAGTGTTACCTAGACTGGAAAGATAATCAGTAATCACTACGTCTTTGTAATTTTCTAATGGAGATTTTCTTGGAAAAGCACTTATGACAGTCATTTGATGACCTCGTTTCGCTAATTCTTCAAGAAGAGTCGCGAAAGAGATGAAATGACTTCTTCCAGGAAACGGAAACATTGCTAAAATTCGAGCTGAATCTCCATTGTCGGTAGTAATAAGTAGCGCAGTAGCTACACTCCAAAATAAATATCGTAGCATCTAAAAAAAGATAATACTCAGATAAATATTGACAATAATTTAGAAAGATCCTGGATAGAAATGTGGATTATTTAGTTTACTTGGCTTCTGTTCAATGAATAGTTCTTCCTGGAAAACACTTTAAAATTCCAATACATTCTTTTATTAAATGTTGACGTCTGCGAGTAAATAATTACAGAAAAACTGGTTCATTACGGAAACGAGTACCTGCAATGTGGAAATCTGTCCAAAGTGAACAGTAACTGCGCTTCTGGCGAAAGGGTTGCTTTAGATGTATAATCTTGTCTAGTGCGGAAAAATACTCGTCAAATTCCGCCAGGTTTTTTGAAAATAATTTTAATAACGACCAACATGGTCGTAAATACAGTATAATGTAACAGTTTCAATTTATTTTGTCAGATATTCGTTTTATTTTTTAGTTCTTATTCGCCTTTTATAGTCTTGGAACAGTAGAATTTTAAGATATGCAAGAGAGTACTGATTTTGATTGGGTACACCGACCCTGAATCTGAATCTTTTGTACGATTTCGGACATTCAATGTCAACATTTACTGCAGATACTGGTCATTCAGAATGTGTCAGAAAGAACCTCTGAGTACGTCGCTAGAAACCTTAGGAAATATGTATGCTGAATATGAAAGGTAGTATCACCTCACGACACCAAACTGAACCAGATTGGATAAAATAGTATATCCCAAAGATTAACTCTATCGATCACTTACACTAAAGCCTAAATTGATCCCATTACATGAAATACCCGAGACATGAAGATTTTATTTCGGTTACTTCCGTTTGAAGGAGTCAATGAATCTTTTGAAGATCTGCACAAGAATGTCAAATTTGCACGGTTGACCTACATTTGTTGGGTCGTTTATGAATGCCTGGATGCTAGATTTGATTTAGCCGAGATTGCTAAAGTATTGTGGCCAGGGTGTTTTCATGACTTGCGTCCGTTCGAAACATTTTGTAAAATCGGGCTCAGCTGCTCTGTGACTGACGTTAAGTCGGAGGGAGAGGCCAGAGTAAAGCAAACGGTCTGTACCGAAGTTGGTGAGTGTACGCAGCGTACAGCGGTTTTGTGTCTCTCTTCAGTCTCCTACTAGAGCCCTGTGCGCATGGACGAGACAACACGGAACCTTTAATTCGGGAATGTACGGGTTGGATAGATTTATTACAGATTGCTTTGAGCTAATGCTCGGTGGCAAACATATAACAATTAGAATTAGAACAATTACAACCATTTACAATTCGAATTACCTTTAGGATGATATCCTAGTTCTAATTATTTTATAGTTATCCCTAAATTGACTTTAAGTTTAACTAACACATCATTTTAGTGTATAACGGGCATAACAATAATAATAATAAATATAACAAAAGCAATATAAGCAATAATAATAACTTAAAAGTTACACCAGAGTCAATAGCAGTGTTAACAAAGATGATATTTATATCAGTAATAATAATAATAATAATAATAATAATAATAATAATAACAGAAATAATAGCAGTAATAATAACAGTAACAATAATAAAGATAAATGTCTCAGTATTGTTAGTGATGATTTAAATGGAATTAAGTACGTATATTTTTAAAGTTGACTTCATTAGAAATTGGCTATTTGATATTCTGTACAAGTTAATCTCACGGGAATAAGAATCTCAATATGTTATTAAAAGCTACGCAAAATTAGCTCATGTTATGACGACTTGTTAACCCACGCGCAGAACATGATCTAAATGCCGTAAGCCACAGGCCAGGGATTGGCCGTTGGAAGTTCCGGTATGAAGCTATTTTTACTCTCAAACATAGATAAGAAAATAGAGGATTGTTCACATGGGTCCAAATAATATATTAATAACGTATTCTAAGTAATTGGGGTTTCTTTGCGTAATGAAATTAATACTAGACACTCCTTCACTCACTCTAATGGTTACGTTTTCGGAATGCCGAACTACAAATTCGATTATTTGTAGATTTTCAGTAATTATTGTTTTCTACTTAATTTAAATTTATTAAATACTCAGTTCATTGTACAACCAAAATGTATTTTTGGAAATGTTTCCCTGTAACTTAATATTCGTTGGCATTTGTGTTTCTTTACTTATAAAACAAAAGTGAATTAAAAAGATAAACGTCTCTTACCTCCTTTCTTGTATCCTTTGTTGAAACTCGTGACAAAATCCGAAGATTGCCTCAATTTATATGGTTTGGTTGCTGTAAACAGCAATCATTTGAAAGATAAAGTCGATAGTGAGTTTGACCGTAACTCCACAAGTGGCTCGTTATCTCGGAGTGATAACAAAACTGCACTTCATCCTCTAGTGTCTCGTTAGATAACACTAGACAACAACAGAGTGGGTGGAACAGGAGGGGTGAAAGGAGCAGACGGACCGGAAGGACAGCAAGGATGGGCGAAGCAGAATAAGCGAGAAGAGTGGAAGGAGAGGGAGGAGCGGTGCAGCGGACGGAGGGGAAGCGAAAGAGCAGGCCGAGCGGAAGAAATGGGCGAGGCGGAAAGACGGAAGAAGCGGGAGGTGCGTGTAGAGAGGGAGGAACAGATAGAGCGGGAGATGTCAGAGGGCCGGGTGCGAGATGTTGGCAGGTCGGCTGTGGCATGCTAGGTAGGGCGTGCAGGGACGGACGAAACGCGATGAGCGAGAGGAACAGATAAGTCAGAAGGGAGTGGATGGGCGGGGCGGGAGGCGTTGGTAAGAGTGCCATGGCATGCCAGATGGGGGAACGGACGGAGCGCGATGACCCGAAAGAAGTGACCCCGTAGAAAAGGCTGCGTGGGTGGGGCGAGGTGTGTGGGTAGGACAGCCCTGGTACCCCGACAGGGCGCGCGTGGTGGGTAGGGTCGTAATGAGCGAGAGGAGCACGTAGAGCGGAATAGGCTGGAAGGGAGGGGCGGGAGCCGTAGGCAGGGCGGCCCTGGCAAGCCGAATAGCACAGGCGGATTGCGTTTTAGAGATTCCGGGCGCGTCAACTAATAGGGTTATTGGTCCCGTAAGTGTAGAGCATGTTTTTGCTCGGGAGGTGGCAGTGGTCTCCTCCAGCTGAATGGCGACTTCCGGCACCGACCTACGTCAACTAAAGGGGTTTTCTCCAACTAGGTATCTCCCACCATTGGGGCACTGCCCCAACCGGGACAAGCTCTTAGCTCCCGGCCGGTCTCCCGGCATGTGTGGAAGTGTAGTGTATGTTCGTTTAAGTGTGTGTAAGGGGAGAGGATACGACAAGGAAGAGGTAGGAAAGATCGCACGCGGTTCGTAGCCCGCTTGTTAGGGTACTGCTCCATCATTCGCCTGGTGTTGATTGAAGAAACTATGACTACCGATCAGAGCAGCCTAAAGCTACCGATCAAAGCAGCCGGGCGCTAAAATTCTCCTCTAGGCATTCGACTGAATTTGACCTACTATACTTGGGTTTTTATTTCTTGGCGCGTGGAGTCTTGTCTTCACGATGGAATATCTCGCAGTATTTCGCGTCGTTCTCGGTCGTGCCGCTAGGAGTCGCATGATCGCCAGCACTGCTCGATACAGTCGCGATCATGTGACTCCTAGCGGCACGACGAGAACGACGCGAAATATCGTGAGATATTCCATCGTGAAGACAAGCCCCCACGCGTCAAGAAATAAAAACCCAAGTTTAGCTGACAAGCTAGTGTTCGGGGCTACTATACATTTAATGTTCATGAGTGGATTGTATGAATGGACTGTAGTGATGAAGTACAGTAGTCCCGAAACCCTTTGATAGCTCTTGGGATTGGCGCAGGAGTGCAGGATGCATACACGAGCAAATTTCCAGCACAAACAATATTTAATAAGTAAATGCACAGTATTCACACAGTAAATGCACAAGAAGCACAGTATTAACATGAAATGTTCCCTTGGTGCATTAATACACCTGTCCAAGCGTAGTTATTGTAGTGACACCTTGGACCGCCGTGGCTACCTTGCGCCGACCAGAAGCAGCAGCGAGTTACATAGTTCAACCAAAATTGCGGGCGCAAACCCACGCAAGAGCGACAGACACAATTAAAGCGTGCACTGCCACGATTAAACAATTTATGTGCGAGCCGTATGCAGCTCATTTGCACGATTATACATTCTTTACACGCTTTACGCGCGGAGCCCTGAACACACGCGGCTATCTTGCACGGTGTCTTTATGCGAACTACCGAAGTCGGTTAAGCCGAATTCGGTTGGGGCAGAGACGTTAGGAAGGTCTCTCACGCGCGGCAGAGGTGGGGATGGCGATGGCCAATTACCATTTGCCATTTGATCTGGATTTGCAATGATCTGGCGGTTTTTGTCCGTTGCTCCTCCAACGGACCGCGCTGCGGGGGCGAGATGGGCAGGCGGACACGTACGAGCGGCCACGCCCGTCCGTTGCCGTACGTTGGAGAATTCGCCGAACAGCGGATGTGAGGGCGATACGTGACACCGGCTCAACGGCCGCGCTCTGCCGATTACGCAATTCAACTGTTCTGCCTTGCTTGTGAAGGTAAACGTATTTGTTTCTGCTTTGCTGTGGGCCCGAACATACACCCTTGAAACCTTAGGGTTTTCACCAAAAATGGGAGGGCACACAGCATAAGGCTGTATAATAGACATAAAAAATATGGTACATATGTGGATGGGATGAGTGGTATGGAGTAAGCCTTGTTGTGCAAGATTTTTTTTACATATAATAAAAAATACTAATGCTAAATTACTTAAATAACTAATGAATAGAAAAATGGGAAAATAATAAATGTGAGAATGTCGTCGGGTAATAGTCACGCACAGCAGACTGACTGGCCAAGCCTGAACATAGGTAAGAGGACAAATGCCGAGGATGATGAGCCAAGACTGAAACGCGATCACAGAGGGATAGAACATTTCAAACTAGGGTGACAACCATGCACTGAACACAGGTAAGAAGACAAGTGCCGAGGATGAGGAGTCAGAGCCTAGAATGAAGAGTGGACAGTGGGAGAGATAACAGTAACACAACCGAAGCGGACAAGACAACATCTGCGCTGATTCAAGACATTAATCCTAATTAATAATGACTAGAGTGCAATACCTTAGTCCTGACGTAAACATTAGTAATTGTAAATTCTCTCAGGAGAAAATAAATTTGCGTGCATTTAGTGCACAAAATTAGGGCTGTTACGCCGCTCGTTACGTGTATCCACGACGCCTCCCAAAATTGCTTGCCTTTGCAAGTCTTCCAAGTTTGGTTGCCTTAGCTACCTGCAATTACATATGGACTAGGGGGGTCAGCAAATATCCAAGTTAAATTGCTTGCCTTAGTTACCTGCCCCTTCATGGGACTAGGGGGGTCAGCAAGACTTCGAAGTTGCTCGCTGTGAGCTAGTGTTATACCTAGAGCTACAAGCTAGAGATGAATTGTACAGGAAATGACGAGCCCGATTCAAGGAGTGAGAGTGACAGGTAAAGCACAACGAAGGGCGACAAGCCGGCGACTGAGACTGCGGCCGACCAGTTCCTACGATGTGTGAGCGAAGAGGAGTGACGACAATTATTAAACTAACAAAACTTATAGACTAAGACATGGGACAAAAACACAATCAACAATAGACAAACCTTACAATTGACAAAATACAAACACAACAATACATCAAGACACTAACAATGACAAGAACTACAACTAACAAGACATGACAAATAACAAAATACAATAAAATGACAGACCTTACAACTAACAAGCGAACACACCTAACCTACGCTAAATATGACTGACTGGAATGATTATGTACATCTTATTCATTCACATTGCCAACAGGCAAGGGGCATAAGCTGACGTAGTTGTGGTGCCACCTTGAGTTGACCCTGACTGTCCTCACACCACCATCCTGGCTTGTGACGGAAGTAGGTAACACTGAATTTTAAAATACTCTTTTCTGCCATATGAGCAGAGAAAATCCAATATTTTTTCCCGTACGTAGGAAATTGAAGTTTACCCAGTTGTGTGGGCCAGGCTCTTGTGAGCGTGCATTAAAATTACAGTCACAAATAAATTTAGTTTTGGCAAATTTAGCTGGTGGGTTGCATTGAATGGCAACACCGCCTTTGCTGGTCTCCCGCCCACTCTAAAACATCCATCAGAATGAAGAGAGGGGTGAGAAGGGGAGAGCTTGCTTGCCCCAGGGCAATCATTGCCTCTGGACAGTGACCTGAATTCAGAAGACAAGGCGCGTTGCTGTGGGATGCTAGTGCATCTCGATTCACGATTCAGCCCTATCCAATTCTGATACACAGACTTTTAAATGTTCTGTGGGGAATGATACATGATCGCACCCCCTAATCTTAAAAGGAGTGACTAGTTCAATGAGCGACACACGGTCGCACTCCCTAATTTTAGAAGGGGAGGCAAATTCAGTAAAATCGCACCCCCTGGTATTTGAAGGGGTAACTAAATCAGAAAATGAGCTTGAATTTGATGTGTTAACTGAAACACAAGAAACGTTAGGTGAATTTGATTGCTCAGGCATAGGTGAGCATAGCAATGATTGCTTAAATGAATTTAAATTAGATTGAGATGTTTCATTGTTACAGAATGTAAACATGAACAAATAGATGAATCAGTATAATTTACCAACAGAGGAGCTGGTTGCACGCAACTTAAATTGGCAGGATCATTACTATTTAAAAGATTGTCACATGAATCAGCTGATAGGCTATTTTCATGAGACTTTGATAAAACATTTACACATAAATCAGCTAATAAGCTGTTGTCATGGGATGTTGACAATTTAGCATGTTCTTTGATTAAATTAATTGAATTAATTGCCTCAGAGGTACATGGAGTTGAAGCAACACAATTAGATATGAGAGGGGATTGTGAGGCAGTGACTTCCACCTTTTCAATTTTTTCTCTGAAACTTGAGGTTTTTCCAAAATTTGTGCCTTTAAATCCCCTGACGTGGACGGTTCCAAATTAAGAGGCAGGGAAACAATGTACCTTCCGGTATGATCCCTATCATGAGTAGAAGCAAAATGAGCTTCGGCTAATGCTTCATCAGAGAATTTTGGACAAATGGGGGTAGCCTCTTCTACCTCCCAAAATTTCTTAATAGATTGTGACAGTTCACTGTCAGATGTCAAAAATGTACAATTGGTATTAACAAATGCAGGACGCAAAGGAGTGTGGCCTGCAATGACCCAACCTAAGCGGGTTTCCTGTAATGTGGGAAATTTCCCATCGACTCTTTTCCTATTATTGGCGAGTAGAGTATCAAAAAATGTGTCTGCACCGAGCAGTACATGAATAGGTTTAGACTCATTAAAGAGCGGATCTGCCAAAAATACATCAGTAGGCAGACTCCACGAACTGGGGTCAAAACTTTCTTTAAGAGATGTTGGAAGATCTGGTACAACAAAGAAATCAATTACCTTAGACCAAGGGCTATTATTTTGGCAAGACTGAATTTTAAGCTCAATGACATAATTAACTGGCATTGAATCACGGCCTATAGTCATAATATTAATGTTAAATTTCTTTGTAGGTAATTTGTGTGTTTTGACAGTTTCCCAGGTAATTAAATTTATTGCACTACCTCTGTCAAGGAGAGCATTCAAATGATAGGGCTCACATTTGGGGGTGAAGCCCAGTACCCTTGCAGTGGGCAATAGTACCCTATGGCCTGCACTAATGGTGCTGGCAGCTGAGAGAGCAGCTGGTTGGGGGGCCTTCATTTGAGATTTATCAAGATGCACAAGTTTATGATGAGCCTTATCACAAATAGAACAAGTTCTTTTGCAATTGACATGCCTTTCTGACTTGAAAGTAAAGCACCTGACACACCTATTGTTGGCTTCCACAAATGCCAGCCTGTCCTTCCTTGACATATTCAAAAACTCAGGACAATCGGCTAAATAATGTTCTGATTTACAATTTGGACATTTATAGCCAGGGTAAGGTTTATTTGATTTACCATGATTATTATTATTCCTTACAAATTGAGATGAGGAAGTTGGCATGACACTCAGGCCTCTTTGTTGGTGTTGTAAGAATTTCATTAATGACTGAAAGTCAGGATAATTATCGGTGTCCAAGGATAACTCCCACTCCCTGAGAATATTATGTGGGAGTCCTTTGGTCACAAGAGCAATTAATAATAAATCAGCAAGATCAGAGTCTTCTTTAAGGGCTAATAGTGCATTAATATGCAAGTTAAAAAATAAATTAAATTTTGTAGGGACTTGGCACAGTCATGATTTAATTTAGGGGGGTTTAATATAGCAGTCAAATGTTGAGCAACGATTAGTCTAGGGCAATCAAATGTATTTTTAATAACTGCCAGGCGACAGGGAAATTAGAATCTGATAATTGGAGATTATGTAAAATTGCCATAGCATCGCCCTCTAAAGCACCATTCAAATAGTAAAATCTTGAAGAGTCTGTTAGACTTGGATTATTAATGACAATGCTTTGGAAAATATCCCTAAACTTAGGCCATTCTAAAATATTACCAGAGAATGTTGGTAACTTCATTTCAGGTAATTTGAAAGGGATTGAACTCACACTCAAGGCTTCTGATGCACATGAGGAAACAGGTGAGGCTGGGCGTGATTCAAGACTTAAATGTTTATGTTGCGATATGGCAACCCTTGCCTTAGCACCAACCTTATCATATCTATCGAAGACATGCCGTGATGAAATATACAACTCGGACTCAGCTTCTAAATCTTCCACAAGATCTTGTGTCTTGTCATGCATTTTATCTAATTTGTTAGATTTGATTAATAGCTCTTGATACAATGGACCATCTGGATCATTGAAATTGTCAATAAAAGATTCAAGAGAATTGATTTCGTTACTTAGTTTAGTGAGCTGAGACTTCACTGCTCTGTCTGAGGGTTGATGAGCCATGGTTAATAATTAATAGGGTCACCACGCAAAGCAGAAACAATACACAAATGAACAAAATAAAACAATAAAAGTGAAATAACACTTCCGTAGAAACACTGCACTGAATTCACTGAGCATGCACACTTTGCAAGGCAGAATCAGCTGATTGCTTCCTACTTACATTAACATGATGAACAACTGACTGCTGCTGGCCAACACTTATTTGTAATGACATTTGGTCACAGATAAAATAAACACTTTATTGAATTGCCATCAAATGACAGTGGCAAATTAAATTGATTAGCACACACTGCATTTGAAATTTGCTGCTTGCATTTAAATAATTAAATTAAATTCCTTAATGACTAACCTTATGTTGCTAAAAAAATGAAAAAATATTACTAACACAATTATAATACAAGTTACAAGCAGTAAACACAGACTTCATGTGTGCTAACAGATTAACACAGTGGCACTTATACACTTCACACAATGAAATACCTGAAAAAAAGAAACAGAAAACAGACAAAACATTTCATAGATTTTGTAGAACACAAAAACAAGTCAATATGCTGTTCTTGGATTATGAAAAAGAAAAGAATTGCTGTCACTGAGCAATTAAATAGTTGCATCGATTTAAAACTTGATTACAGTGGTGAACAAATTTATATTCTGCCCACAAGATTTTTATAAAAAATTATATAGCTGTGCAGGCTACACCTTATGCACAAAACCTTTACATTGAACAGCAATAGTAAAATTTTACTGAACACATTAAAAATTTTTACTTTGAAAATACATTGATTGGGGCATTCTTTGCACTGATAGGAACTTTTCACCACACAAAGAACACTGCTCTTGAAGCACGCATTAATCGGTGCACACTTTTTTACAACTGAAGACTTGTTTCTTGAAGCACGTATTGGAGTTGGCGGCATTGAAGAAAGGTGGTTCGCCACTCGCAGAGCACGGTTAACACTTGCAGCTTCGAAGCACGCTAGTTCATATACCATTAGGTCACAGTTTCAAAATCCGGCTCGAAGGACCATGTTCGGGGCTACTATACACTAATGTTCATGAGTGGACTGTATGAATGGACTGTAGTGATGAAGTACAGTAGTCCCGAAACCCTTTGATAGCTCTTGGGATTGGCGGAGGAGTGCAGGATGCATACACGAGCAAATTTCCAGCACAAACAATATTTAATAAGTAAATGCACAGTATTCACACAGTAAATGCACAAGAAGCACAGTATTAACATGAAATGTTCCCTTGGTGCATTAATACACCTGTCCAAGCGTAGTTATTGTAGTGACACCTTGGACCGCCGTGGCTACCTTGCGCCGACCAGAAGCAGCAGCGAGTTACATAGTTCAACCAAAATTGCGGGCGCAAACCCACGCAAGAGCGACAGACACAATTAAAGCGTGCACTGCCACGATTAAACAATTTATGTGCGAGCCGTATGCAGCTCATTTGCACGATTATACATTCTTTACACGCTTTACGCGCGGAGCCCTGAACACACGCGGCTATCTTGCACGGTGTCTTTATGCGAACTACCGAAGTCGGTTAAGCCGAATTCGGTTGGGGCAGAGACGTTAGGAAAGGGCTCTCACGCGCGGCAGAGGTGGGGATGGCGATGGCCAATTACCATTTGCCATTTGATCTGGATTTGCAATGATCTGGCGGTTTTTGTCCGTTGCTCCTCCAACGGACCGCGCTGCGGGGGCGAGATGGGCAGGCGGACACGTACGAGCGGCCACGCCCGTCCGTTGCCGTCCGTTGGAGAATTCGCCGAACAGCGGATGTGAGGGCGATACGTGACACCGGCTCAACGGCCGCGTTCTGCCGATTACGCAATTCAACTGTTCTGCCTTGCTTGTGAAGTAAACGTATTTGTTTCTGCTTTGTTGTGGGCCCGAACACTAGTGTCGAAAATCCTGCCACCTTGAGATTCGAATCAAGAACCTTCCGGTCAGACGCACAGCAATTGATGCCCTCAGCCATGTCTCCCGGTAGTACATGTGGAGAACGTGGGAGAGACGTGATAAGCAGGAAAAACGGATAGAGCGGAACGAATAGAAATAAAATCATGAAAATTTGCTTTAATTAAAATACGCAGAATTCATTTCTGTATTCTCCGACAGAAAAGCCCATAGTCCTAGGCCCCTCTTCTACTTCAGTCTCAGTTATGATATATAATTAAACGTAAAAGCATTGGTTTGTATGCTTACTTTTGAAACTTTTGAAGTTGATACATTTGTTAAACTCAATATTATTTACTACGAATTTGTAAAGAGGTTGTAGGAGGTGAATTCTTCTTAACAGTTTAACAAAGATAAAGGTAGGTGCACGTAGACCGATGTGGTCCAAAGGGAAGGTGAAGGGGACGGCTCCACTTATTCTTTGTCGTCGGCACAAGGAGGAGGTTGTGTGGCGAGCCCAATGCTTCACCCCAGAAAACATCCTGGTACTCACTTGGAAAGGAGGCTAAGTCCACCTCAAGGCCTCTCTGAATGGAAATCAACAGATTAGGATCCCAGATTAGGATGTGCCTCGTGGCTCAAGAGCGAAGTCGCTCGCCTTTCACCAAGGAGGTCCGGGTTCGATTCCCGTCGATCTCATGTGAAATTTGTTCCAACAAAACGAGTCCACCTGCTTTACAACGGCTAGTCCAACCCCTGTGAAGTGCCCTATCGACATCCTCATTCCTTCCCAATTCTGGCCGCAGGGGCGCGTAGTAGGAGGCGCGTACGCGGAGATGCTACCTGGCGGTCCTCTAGACGACTAACGAGACGTGACAATGACATCAATTGATTCTTGTAATAGAGGATTAATCCCAGAAAGCGCATCAGTAGAGGTTTAAAGCGCTAAGCGCTCAACGCCCCAAATGGGGCTTAGGGACGCGTTGCGTCGAAAGGTAGACGCAACGAATGTTAAAAAAAAAAAAAAAAAAAAAAAAACTATTGTGCGGGTACCGTATCAGACATAAATCACTGACTTTATTCAGTGCGACTATTTTATTAGTGTGCCGCGATCGTGGGAAATTCTGCTGGGCCGGCCGTCCCTCACCGGGGAACCGTGCGCCCAACTCCCCTGCGAACGCTGCGGAGACCTTGAAAACCTCCGTCGCCAGCGTGCGCAGGGGAGGTCAGTGCACCGTTCCCGGGCGCATGTTTTGAATTTGCATTAGACTTGTGCATGGGACTTATTTTAGAGCTCCCTGACTGGACAGTGAGGCGGCGCACGAAACGCAAGCGACAGATCTCTCTGAAACACACTTTGAAGAGACAGACTGCTACAAACAGCCGGTGCATTCGAAAAGAGTAGTGGCAGGGCGGTTGTGAGAATATTAGTGAGGTTTATGAAAGAACAATTAGAGACACCGAACAGTTATAAAACGTATAATTTATGTAATACAAATTTCACGGTAATCCTTAATTAAAAAACTTTGGGACAGTTTATTAGTGCAAAAAAATCACATACTTATTAAAGGGCTTCTCATACTCTTTTAAGAAATTTGGAATACGTCATTGATATTTGAAGGACGAAAAATAATTTTTAGGCAATTTTGTGGGGAACAAATTTAGACAGATATTAGTGAGAACAACTTCTTTTATTCTTCTCTTTTGACTTCCATCTTAACAAAACGGGTTGCAAGTGATCTCTCATTTATTTCACACCTTGCAATTGAAAGTTCAGCCCCAAACTCTTTTACATTAACCCACTTTCATAAACCTCATTAATATTCTCACAAGCGCCGTGTCACTACTCTTCTCGAATGCACCAGCTATCCACAGCTTTTTGTCTGTCTCTTCAAAGAGTAAGTGTCTCAGAGAAATGTGTCTCTTGCGTTTCGTGCGCCGCCTCAGTGTCCAATCAGGGAGCTCTAAAATAAGTCCCATGCACAAGTCTAGTGCAAATTCGAAACATGCTTTCCGGGCGAGTGAGGGCCCGACGGTCCAGCAGAAGCTTCCACGATCGCGACACAATAATAAAAAAGTCGCGCTGTATTTAACCCAACCTCAAACTAATGGCTTTCCTGCTCTTCAACCCCCACAATCAGAAACCTCTAGCATCACAAAAAACTTGTTCAAGAAACAACCTATATGCTCATCGTCAACAACCTCAGACTCACCTCCATTAAAACATTATAAACATGTCAATAATGACCTTACTACAAAAGAAAAAGAGAAGAATTATAAAAAGTCACAATTAGAAAGTATAAATCTTGAAGTAACTGATAAACTCGATCCACAACTAGCCTATTTAAAGGATAAATTATCGGATCCAAACAATAAATATACCTTAAATTGTATTCAAATGAGTTTTCTTGAAAAAACAACAACAACAACAACAACAACAACAACAACAAAAGAACAGTACTGCGGTATTTGAAACTGCTTCAGAATTTTAACTCAATATAACACCATTGATCCAAATGTTATAAAGTCGTGCATATCCAACACTAACTAATGAAAATATAGTCTGTCGCGTGGCCACAGGCAGCTGGCGCCCTTGTAAGCACAATGACGTAGCGCCGTCTCGAAAAGAGCGTCTCAGCAGTAAAAGCGGTACGAGTACATGGAGGCGTCATTTTAATAATGGTACAACTCCATTAACACTAATTTCGAGATATTAAGCTCTAAAGTTAAGTGATTAATAAAAATCGGGGGTGGAGTTAAAAATTGTGTGTTTTCCTCGTATAAGATATTCACTTGTGTCTGAAGATGATATGAATAAGCATCCTGTGTCCATCGAGGAATATTGGGTTTATAAAGGAGTAATACCACCGTAAAAATGAGGTTGGTGGGCCAAATTGGCAGATGTCGTTCTTAGAAAAGTTGGAAATGAAGACAATATCTATTTATTAAAACAGATTAAATATTACTTTAATGTTACTGTTGAGACACATTCAGTTTTTCTCATCTTATTGAAATCGTCTGTTTCCTAGATGCAGATCAATGAAATAAGCGGAATTAATGCTTGAAATGAATGAAAACAAATCAAGTATATCTTGTTTCTTCTCGTAAACCTTTCTTTGCTGTGGTAATAGAAGCGAGATACTTAAGTTTTCGAGAATCTGAGTTCTTTCTGATCCTCTAGAGGTTGGAAAGTCAATGTGTAGAAACAGATGTCTTGATGTAAGGTTTACTTACACACATTTATAAAAGACTTGTTTGACAAATGTAATCCATCTAATTTTTAGCCAGTCACAGACATCATTTTGTCAATTTTCTTCCTTTTGTTACAGATTTGTGAAGGTCTTTTAACACATAGACCATTAAGTTTAATTTCTGTGTTAAATAAAACATGTGCGATCGGTGTTCTTATTACCAAATCTGGATCAATCTCTTTATCATCATATCGCTGCAGATACCGTCTATCTCGTTACCGTCTATACCGTCTACCGTAATATCTCGAAAACCACTCATCACGAGACTTGTAGAAAACCACGTAGCCGTACCACTGGAGTTGTTTCACTATCAAAATAAATAGATGGCAAACTTCTGAGATTCAGTTTTATTGTGATGCGCTAAGTCGTCCACAGAAAGTACTCGGAGTTTTATCACTTTCAGAATAAATGTACAACATTTACGCGGCTCTGAAAATAGAGTTAACTCAATTCCTCAAAAAAGTGGAGTTGTAACACTTAAAATAACGCCTCCATATAACACCCTGCCCTCTACGTTGAGGGGGACGAACGCGTCTCGCTCGCCTATGTGTAGTGACCTTCCGCTCCTTCGTGCGTCGGTTCAGATCCGTCCAAACTGGCCCTGCCCGCTCCCCTCACCCATAGAGGTTCGTTTTGGCCCAAACTGCCCTGCCGACCTCTTTTCACCTTTAGTCGGTTTCGTTCGGGCCTAACTGGCCATGCCTTCATCCAACCCTAATTGGCCCTGCCGAAGTTCCTCTGCGCTTTTGCTCCTGTCGGAGCCTGCGAGGTCCTTGTGGCAGCTCTCCGCCCCCGTGCCTCCGAGTATCGCCGACCCGTCCGACGGCCTCTGGAAAGTCGCTCTTCCGGAGAACCGTCTTCGACGAGGCTGGGCTGCGTCAGGTGCCGATGCCTGCGCCTTAGCGCCCAATAAAAAGCTGTTTGCCATGACCTGGTTCATTACAATTTTCATTGCTCCCTCTCATCCGCTCGTACGCCTATAGGGGAAAAGTGAACTGCTCTGAGGGCTATAGCACTTCCCCTCCCCCCCCACACACACACACACGTGGCGCCAGATGCTTCACCAACGACAACGGTGTCAGGTGTGCGGTCCGCGTAGGGTTGACGATCTTTTACATGCAGTAAATGGGTAAACATGGGACAGCCGGCTTTACTTCCCCTCCGAAGGAAGGCGTACGGAAGGATTTTTTCGCCCCTTAAAAAATCCATGGCTTCGATCGGGTTTGAACCCGCGAACTTTGGTATAACAGTCCGATACGCTAACCGCTACACCATCGCCGCCACAAAGGGATCAATGGGGCCGCTCGGTGGTTTAGCGGCCGGGAGGAATGCATGTGTGAGTAAATCTATGGCCTCATCTTCACTCCCGACCGCAAGAAGAAAGTTGATTCTTTACCAACTCCTTGAATTTTGATTGATTGATGTTTCCGGGCGCGTCAACTACTCACGTCATTAGTCCCGTAAGTGTAGTGCGTGTGTTTTTCTCGGGAGGGGGCGATGATCTTTTTTCCCGCTGGATTGCGAGATCTGGCGCCGACCTACCGTCGACTAGCGGGGTTTTCCCCTCAACCAGGTATCTCCCACCAGCGGGCACCGCCCCAGCCGGGACAAGCTGTAAGCTCCCGTCCGGTCTCCCGACATGTGTGGTATTGTAGAGTATGTTAGTGTGTGTGTGTGTAAGAGGAGATGATAGGACAAGGAAGAGGAAGGAAAGATCGCGCGCGGTCCGTGGCCCGTTTGTTAGGGTACTACTCCGCCATTCGCCTGGTGTTGATCGGAGAAACCACGGAAAATTATCGATCAGAGCAGCCGGCCGCTCCAGACAGCGACTGAATTCGACCTAGCTGACAAGCTTAGTGTAGAAAATCCTGCAGCCGTCGGGACTAGAACCTAGGACCTCCCGGCCAGAGGGACTGCAGTGACATCTGGTTGATGCCCTGAGCTACCTCTCCCGGTCAACTCCTTGAAGCGCGACAGCGGAGATCCCTCGCTGCGGCGACTGCCGCCTCATCTTGGCGCGTGCCTCCTGAGAGAGGGCGGAGGCGGCAGAGGGGCACGTGGCGGCTGCGGGCGTTCGTGGCTTCCTCGTCGCACATTGGAGCAGCATCCCCAAAAGCTGGCTAAAAGTCGAAAAAGAAAGTTTGTATTTAGGGAATTTTAAGAAAGCAGTTGGGTAGACTGGATCCCAGAGTGTAATTCCACGGTTAGAAAAGGTTCGAGGCGTCACAGTGCCGCTCTGCATCATTGGAAACGTGGTCGTTGAGCGAACAGCTGTTAACGACACAAAGATCGAAAATCAACCGTTAATTTGAGCACGTGTAAAAGTTTTCGGTTTTGAGCAATTTTCATCATTCAAAATGGATGAAAATTGTGATGGTGAGTACAATGTTTACATCTATTATTAATACTTGAAAAAACATATTAAAATTACTTAATTAATAATTAATGTTGAAACAAAATGATACAATTAATTTCTATTTTTCTTCTTTTAAGTGGAAAACAATTATAAGTTCCACACAGTTCCACAACGAAATTTGTAAAAACTTCATTATCTACTATTTAGCTATTGAAATGTCGAAAAATGCTGCTATTAGCTGCTATTCTGCATTTCATACAGCCTAATGATCCTAACGATTGAAACTTTTTAGTTTTTTAATATTTAATTCGCCTTGTTCGATCAGCCATTTTGTTTTTTGTAATGTTTACATCGGAATCAGCGACCCACAATACCCTATTTACAAATGTTTATGAAAATCGAAACATTTTTCACGTTTTTCAATTTTTAATTCGCCATATTGTATCCGCCATTTTGCTATTTTTGCAATGTTAACATTGGAATCGGAATCAGCGAACTCATAATATCCTGTTTACAAATTTTTATGAAAATTGAAACATTTTAACTGTTAATCCGCCATAATAGTGTAACAGTACCTACCGGCGAGCGAGATGGGTTCTCGCCGCAAACAGATAATGTCCACGACGTTATTATTTTATTATACCAAAAGATTCAGGCTGCCGCGACACCCCCGTACGGGATCTGTGTGTGAATGCCCGTGGGTTGTCCTACACTTGCAAATCTTTCAACACATAACCATACACACACAAGGAAAACAAAAACACACTGAAAGAAAAAAAACACTATATTCTAAACAAAGAAAACATACAAACAAATAAACCTGATGGCAATCATGCTCTGTCAGAGAACAACAACATGAACTCAATTTGATCCTCCTGCGGGTAGCTTGTGCTATGTTAAACAATTACATTACTGAAATTTTACAATAAAGAATACCATTTACCTCCCATTAAGATATCATATTTGGCTGTTCCCATACAAATGTAGCTACTGTGTGCCATCTACGCCCACCTCAGACGTCTGAGTGAAATAAACTGTTTAGGCCTTTATGTACTCAAACGATTACTGTTCCCCCTGTTCACGTGGCTGCAGCGTAGTTGCAGTTACTTCTCAGCTGTCTCCTCCCAGGGTCCGCCAACCGCCTTCGAGATGACTTCGTCCTCGCAGCTTCCTCGGACGCCAACTCCAAACCGCTCCATCCCTTTCCACACACCCAACACACAGTTCGTATGTCTACTAATTCACTTCTCTCGACCGCTCTCTCTCAAACGTCCGAACTCTCTGGCGTCTCCTCGCTTCTCTCTGACGAAGCTCGCCAACCCCTCGGCTTAGCACTGCCCCCCTCTTTCGCTCCAATGACTAGCGCCTGTTCCCACGCCTCAGCCACCTCCCTTCCGTCGCTCGAAACACACTACAGCTCTTATCAAGTACATTATTTTTATCTGTGGTACACCCCGTATACCACAATAGATCCGCCATTTTGTTTTTGTTTTTTGCACTGTTGACATTGGAATCGTAATGAGTGTGCCCAATAATCATTGTAAACATATTTCTGTTAAATTTGGATAACGTTTTCATGTTTTTGCCAGCTTTTCGGGATCTTGCCCCAATTTGTGGCTGTACTAGTAAGGTCTCGCTCGATTGCGGGTGGTCACGTGCTCCGCCACGTGTGCACTTGGTGTCGCTCTGGCGGAGGGCGACGGGCAGCCAGCGCCTGGTGCTACCCGCGCCTCGTGCTGCACCCACGCCCTGGGCAGGGGGCGTCCTTGGGGGCTCGTCGGGACCCGGAGTGCTCCAGGGCGGTGCCGCCGGCTGCAGAAGGGGCGAAGGTTGCCGCGCGCGGCCGCTCGGCTTGTGGGTTACCCTTGGGAAACTCCCCCAGAGAATGTATACATGTAAATGTATACACCCCATGAGAGTATATACATGTAGTGCACTATTTACATTGATTCATGATAGGTAGGGAGTAGGTGCGGCACTCCGAGATCACATGGGCGACGCAGGGGAGCCCATACCCCTCAGAGAGTATGGACTCCCCTGCGTCGCCGTGCATTGTGGATAGCGTGAGCCAGGCGCCCGCTAGGGATTGCGAGATGGTTGCACGTTGTCGCAGGCCACGGGTGCCGTTGACCATGGCTGGAGGCAGGCGGAGTGGCGCCTCCCTGCGCGATTGCGGGCGTTGACTGCTCCGGGGCGGTGCCGTTGGCCACAAGAGACAGAGGCCGTTGGCCGAGTGTCTCGTCGAGGAAGCTGTTGTTGCGGACTTGGCGCAGTGTAGTTCGTTCGCGGAGGCGTGCTGTTACCTGTGATCTCGCCTCCCGACCTGAGGAGACTCTCAAGCATAAGGTCGGCCGGATCTCATCTATAGGCTGGACAAGGGGGTCCTCTTCGACAGCGCCGGCGAGCTCCATCCCGCCCAACCCTTCCCAATCAGCTCCCAGATCTGCAAATCCGTCATCGCCGTCTAGAAGCGTCTAGAGGAAGCCTCTAGATCAGGCCTGCACAACGCCTGCTCCCGCGGGCATTCTGCACTTGCGAGCTGATCGTCTGCCCGTGACAGCGCCGAACGTGCAAGTGGTGGGGAGTAGGAAGCTTTGCGGGGAGGGGAGAAGTCTGACGCAGCACGACGCGGCGCGTAGATTGAATTCCTCGGCGTCTAATACAATGATCCATGCTGCAAAATTATATGCCCACTTGTTTAAATGGATTATGTCTGGTATTTCAAGTTTCAAGGGCCGTAATTCATTGTTTACGTTCTGTATACTGCTGTACTTTACCTTTGTATCCACCACTGTATTGTAACGGTACGACCCGACGCGAACGGGAGACGATGAAAATAATATTAATTTTACCAATTTAATGTCAGTCAAGGCACAATCGATGACGGCTGGCGAGCGCATACCTGCATCGGGGCCACGGGCGAGCTGAGAGGGGCTGGGTTTGTTTTTTTTTATGACGCTCATCCGGTCCGGCGGCGAGGGGTGCGGAGCCGACAAGAGGCAGCGGGGGAGTAAGAAGGGTCGCTTTGTCTATTGGCGGCGCGAGCGTCAAAGCGAATGACCACCCACTCCACGTCTATGACCAAACGTATTTTTTCACACGGACCGCGGAGAAAGTAGGTCAACGAATTTTTCCAGAGCCGCGAGAAAGACGCTTGCCGGCCAACCGACGCCCAAAGCCAACGGATATTTTTTGTACGCGACGCGTGCGGACATTGGTCGGAGGTTCGCCCCGCCACTCCGCCAAAATTTCAATTTCATGCAATTAGGGCGACTTGGAAATGTAATGGGGGGGCATGAGAGCTCTCGTTACGACGGGAAAGCTACGGGACTGGAAACTTAGACGAAAGACATCGGAGAGGGAGGTCGATTTACTTAGATGAGAAACGTCGGAGAGAGATAGACTTCGAAGCCACGCCACGGAAGTTCGTTTCCGCGTGAACTCCGCGAGCCGACACCGCTCGTCGAGCTTCGCGAAACGCATTCGTCGACCGAGTCGCATCTAGGGCCAGTACTCGCCATAGCTAGCGGTCAGTTATCTGCGACTTATTAATCGCGATCTGTTATCGACGCGATGTCCGATGACAGTCGGAGCGATACGCCCTACGCGTCTGCAGAATCCGCTTAAGTCAATTGCGAGGCGGAAGTTACGAGCTGATGCGGCACGCGCCACGGCCACCCTACAAAGCATTCTCCCCGGGTGCCTGGATGCAATCATCGC